>CM049317.1:72523617-72996117 GCA_026874595.1 Sipunculus nudus | reverse complement strand
CTGTAGCCGTTTCATGGTTAACTAATCCTTTAAAATAAGGTCACTCTAAATCATAAATGTATCTGCTGTGGCTTTGTTGGGTGTATGTCGGGTAATCAGGATAAACATCCCACTATGGTGACGGAATGCGCTCTCTGATTGCTGTGTAGTGATGTATAATTTGGGTCAGTAAATCAAAAGATAAATATATACTCCGATTGCTGTTTACAATCAATTAAATCATGTTTTCATATTTACAAAGGATGTCCCGTCGTGACGCCTTTCTGGAGCTGTTACTCTGAAAATCTTCCAGGTGACCAATGCAAGTATGTATAAAACTGGCAATGCTTGACAAGCTGGGGTTGGTTATGTTTTCACTTATATTTTCTAATTACAATGTAAAATAACAGGGTTTCAAGTCTGATAACAATTATACTTATAATAACGATGACACTGAAATCCTGTTTCTATCGTTTGTTGCTTATATAAATTGTGTTCCGAAGTCATGTCTATTTATTAACCTCAATTACCCAAGAACCAAAGTCTTACTAAATAGCACCTATTACCGAACCATGGAATTTAAGGGCAAAAATAATTTATGATTTATTTTCCAAGGTAAACCCCTGCTTTCTTACATGTGGTAATATAACGGGGTGTGTACTTTAAATTACGTATACATATAAACCGCTGAAAAAGAAAGTATATTTTCATTTAAGCTAAACAAATGCAGAGTTAATGCTTGACCAAAAAGCTGCCTGTGTAGTACGAAGAGTGGAGAATGAACCTCTGTGCGCAGACCAGATGGAACGTTTGGACAAAGTGAATGCGGCATACAAGGAGCTGACTCTGGCCCAGCTGGCGGACAATTGTGCCGGTAAAGGCAAAGGGGGTGAGTACCGTATCACAGGACAGTTATCCTATTCATTTATGATGCATCATTGTATGTATTAGCTCGGCTGTACGACAGAATGATATATATATATATATATGTATATTAAGGCTGTACTCAGTGGATTATATAAGAAGGCTGGAGTTATTTTGCGGCAGGAGTGTCTACAAGGGGGGTTTGACTCATTCTAGTGTATGTTTAACGGTTTTAAATACATGAATTATAGCTGTGCCGTCGGAAGAAGTGCATAAAAATATTAATCTAGTCATTTATATACACTTATATGCCCTAATGCATGCGCTATTCCGGAAACATTTATATTAGGCAAAACCCAAGTGTTTCACTTAGAGCTTCCGTGAAGATATTTAGTGCTTTGTTTAAACATGTAATGTTTAAACTTTCCTTAATTGACAATTTATTACCTACTTCTCTCCGAGGTTCATGTTGAAAGTTTGAATTACAGAACGGGCATAAAAATTAAATGTATATAAATATAATAGTATTATTATAAATGTATCTCAAATATAAATATCCTATATAAATATTATGTTATATATGACAAGACGTAGTACATTACAAACATCATGAGTAATGATCAATGTAACACATTAAGTATCTGAAGATTTGTTTTTCGTACTGATCTTGTTTATATTTCAGAAACGAAGCGCGCCAGCAAACAGAATGTGGCCTGGCATGACCTCGTTTTTGTGGAAATATGGTCAGAGGTCATAACGGGAGCATCATTTAAAGGAATAAAGGCATTTGAAATGTGTGTATACTTCTAGAGTTATTCTTGTTATATCTCCTACTACTACCATTTGCAACACTGATGTTCAAATCGATGTGATGACTCAATATGAGAGAATAGAGGTACTGAATAACTAAATTCATACAGGTTAGGAGTGAATTAACATTCTTGGGAAATCGATTGTTTTATACCCAACATAAATTATAAGAATAATGCAACTCGATACAGCAAACAAGTCTGTTTACATAATACAATCTGATAATCACCTGCATAACCATCAGACCTACTCACGTATTACTTTTATAAGTTCAGCAGGGTAATAAAGCAATCAAGCTGGTCTATCTCGGTACCGTTAAAAAACATATATTAATAATAAATACATTAATTATAAATACAATGCATTTATAATACCACTCCCATAAGTGCTGATGGATCGGGCTTGAACACGCAGCGTGCGGAGATCCTTGACCGGTGGGCAGAGCACTTCAAGTCCGTTCTGAGTCGTCCCTCTTCCATCTCGCCTGTCCCAACTAAAAACAAGCGATGCTCTCTGAAGTGGAGAAAGCCATCAAACAGATCTCATGTGGAAAAGCCCCAGGCTCTTATACAATTCCCGCTGGAAAAAAAGGCCGGCGGACCCGCTTTGACACAGAATATTCCGCATGATGTGTTCTGACATGCTAATGGATGCTTTTAACATGGATGATCCTGGTATTATCGGGCAGCTCGTGTTTGTTAGAGCTCTGTTGTTAGAAGACGATAAGGAACATCTCCAGATGTCAATATATAGTTAATATATAGTTGAATGATTGTCGCATAAACATGGCCACTGATTGCAGAGAAAGAAAGCTTGATAAACGGTAAAAATCTCCTATCTTTGGAAAGTTTTTCTGTCTGCATAATCAGATAAAGTGTTGTCTCTAGGATAAATACAAGATACAAGATTTATTCCATTCTAGTACAGAAATTTGCGGGTGATATCATAATGCTGAGTGTGAAAAAAAAAGAAATAAAGTAATAATATTGAGATGTATCTAAGCATTAAACTTTCTAATCGCCTTTGGTTCAAATAAGTTTGATTACCTGTTTATTTTGCATCATTTTATATCACGCCAAGTGAATCGGTCTCATCAGAACAAGGTAAAGTTGAATCCAATAATGATATCTAGAGTTCCTGATAAGGACCACAGCTAAAAATGATATTTCTCAGTTATGTCATGTATATATGATTAATCCCTCCAAATGAAATGAAAACACGTTTTAATGAAACCCATTGTTTTATTTAGTTGTATAGATCCACTTTTTTTTTTAAATGTGCAACAGCCAAAAAGCATTAGCATATGTTTGCACCTAAATCATATATTTTGGCATCTGTCATATATAGTAAGTGAACACGTCACACAGTTCTCTCTCAACCGCACACACAAAGATGGCGACGACGAGAATGAATATCCAACAAGCCCCAGGCAGTGCTTTATAGTTTTGATAGATATTAGCTGGTGAACATTAAGAATATATTTTTGGTGAATTGTTTATGTTTTCTTGGGTACATCTGTAGTGATTAAAGATACTCTTGTTTAGTAAATCTATATTATAAGATTAATACTTGACAGTTTCACAAAACAAAATGTATCAAGTCGTAGCATCATACAGTCGACAAAAAGCAGGTGATGCAAGATGTCTTATATGATGTTTGCAAAGCTGGAACAGCTCAGTGAAAGGTACACAAGTCCATTGGCAAATGTATTATTTCTGTGTATACAAGTATCCAATCCAAGATATAAGTCTGCGTAGAATCGATGCACTTTGTGATCATCGATAAACTCCTAAACTTTCAGCTTCATTGCACCTAACAACTTCTGTCTCTGTATTGTAGCCGAAAACCTATTTAGACTGAAATAAAATGAACAAAATAAAAATATATTTCTTGTGGAACACAGTGTATTAATATATAAAAGCAATGTAATATATAAAAAGCACTAGGCATGGTTTTACTTTTGAGAATGATAAAAATGGAGTCTTCCATTTGATATAGAAAATACATTGTTTCGAGTAAAGCAATATACAAATCTGGTTTATTAATGGAGGAACATGACACATGAGCTGCCGTTGCCCTCTGACCCGATAATTTTCAAACCATAATTTCCTCACGCAACTCATCGCACGTCACTGTAACCTGCCCACATTATAAGTAAGTAATAGTACAAGTGATGTTCGCCACAATATGGCATTTAGATACATGTCAACTTCAAACTAGCGCCGGATGGATAAGAACAGACATTTAACGCCAATATTTAACATCGTTTAAAAAACAAACTTAAAAGCCCGACGAATGAATTATTAATATTTATTGAGAATTTCCGTTTTAAGAAATTAAACTAATAAAAAATATCCTTTAAGGAGTAACACTTCGAAATCCCCATTTCTCGTACACAAGTTAAATACAAAGGAAATCTAGTCATTATATGAGAAAACCTAGGAAGGGTAAAGTGAGTATTGGCATAGCGATGGTTCCCACGAAGTTAGGCAGCGTGTACTTATGATGATCCAAATATGTGTTTACCCATGCACACTTATGTTACATTAGAGCCATTAATGTCATGCATTTAGTATCCAGGCGCCTGTTTGCTGCGCTATCACTCAGTTCACAAATTTGCCGGGGTGTATGTCCTCAATCTCCCTGTGTTCTCCTAGCACTACTCTTGCAGTATCAGACTTTTCAAAATTGTTGTACAAATTGTCGTAATAACCTCATTCAGGGTATAAATTTGTGTATAAGGACAACAACTAGAGGGTTATCCATATACAACCGGACTTAACATTATAAATATTATCGGTTGGTCAAATGGACATCGCGGCTCTCGACCAGGTTGCCAATTTGAATCGAGTCGGTGAACTTACAAAATGAAAAAAAAACCTTCTTAAAACCCGAGAAGATTGTATTAATGTAAAACGTTAGTTGCTAAAGTGTCGACAGTCAAAACTGAAAAAAAAATCCAATGCTTCCTAACAATTTTAAAATAAGGTGTTTTCTCTTAAGCTATCATGTTAAATGTTAAAACGAGAGGTGATTAGTATAAATACTGTTAAATAAGTATGCCATTTTCATGTATAGTCCAATCCTTCTGCTTATATTTCATAAATCAAAAGCAAAATATAGCTACCAAATGCCACATGTGGCACTGTTAAAACACCCTTTCAGGTTAAATGTTTCGCTAGTTATTCGTATTTCGAAAATAGAAAATAAATGTGAGTAAACAGAATGTACATGCAAATAAGAAGAAGAAAATAGTCTCCACGTTTTATCTGTACTTGACATATATCTTTAGCTTCAGAAACTAGTTGAACTAAAACAATTAAGGTTATATTGAATAATGTAAATAAAAGGTAGCGTTTATGTGAGATCTGTTGCTGAAACATCTAGTGTAAGGCCAAAAGAAATAAAAGGTATGGTTCTCAAGCACATCCCGCGTTAATTTTAACCCCCCCCCCCCCTTTCCTGGCACCAATTTTATTTTATTTTCATCTTTCAAGAATCAATATAAAATTCTAAGAAAAGTCTTCACCATGCATAGTTTATTTCAGTATTTTTACCGTTTTCTTGTACTTCTGTCTTCATCAATTTGAATAAGTGGCATAAAGATCTTGTCCAAAACCGTCCCTTCAGTGGTCCTTACCCGAAAACTTAGCAAACTGTTCTCTGTAGTTCAGTTCCTTTTTTTGGATATTTTTCTATACTTTCATCTCTCCCAATCTGAGTAATCATGGGCTTGATATCTTTTAAAGGTCGAATATTTTCCGTTTTTAACAATATGTTAGAGAAAAATCAATACTACGGTTAAATGACCTTGCATATGGGTTCAAAGAGGACAAATATATGCGGGTTGACGAAATGTTTACTCTGCATGTATGTACTGTAATTACGTTGTCATCAGTTATACGGTGGGGCGATATGTAGCGATTCTACAAAGTGATATGACATCTCTCAAAACACAACCTGGGATTGAATAGAGAGAGAAACTACAACCTACAATATGTTTTGTCTGGGAAAAGCAAACATTTTGCTCTGTAGCTTCTGTATAAAGGACTGGCGACCCGGTATGTTCCTAATTCTTGTCAACCGAACAGACGAAAAACTACAAAAGAGTCGCCATGAGGCGGACGGCAATATTGGTAGCTCTAATCTCTTTTTCAAGTGAGTAATATATGCAATTGATTGTTGTGATCGGGTTGTTTTAAGAATCATGCGACCAAGATATTTTTTGTATTAGGTGCTGTGTTCTTATATAAGAAGGGGATATTAGACTAAAGCTAACCTTTGAAACTATAGGATGTGTTACCAAATGGACGGTTGGAAATTAATCAGTTTAAGCTGCATAGTGAAATAAAACCTATGTTGCTTGGAAAATAGTCTAAAAATATAAACTTATTAACTTACAATAGAAAATATGTGAAATTTCTGTTTTGAACATGTGGTGCTTTGATTATAGATTGATTTTAGTCCACGTAATTCTGTTTAGACTTAAGCAAACGAGAAAGACGCATCCCTTCAATAATAGTACGAAAAAATATATATATCAAGTATAAAACCACTGCGCCCTTTCATGCCACACGGGTATGACTTAATGCATTCCCCTCATAAATGAAGAAATTATTTGTTAAGTATAACAAGAAATCTCTTGTCGGGGTTTATTTTCAAATATGTGATGAATGAATTTCGAAAACGATCCTACAGAATGATAACTGCTATATTTTTTATAAAAAAAAAACATACGAAACTGAAGCATTTTGTCTCCGAAAACATGCATTTGCAAGATCCAGACGGAACTCCTTGTCGGTCAATTTTTATAAATTCAAATGCGGTCTTGTTTTCTAAGTTGATGACCATAATATTTATTTCTACTTTTCCTTGATATTTTAAAATGCGCGAGAACATTGGTCTAAAATTTGTGTCTATGAGCATGTTTTTTTCATCTTTCTTTGGTGGCTCGGCATGTATAAAGCCGGGCTTACAAACACTAATAGGTTCTTTAAAACAAAATAATAACACAGCTTGTGTGAAGTCAACCTTTTTGCTGGGTCAATTTATAACAAGAATGCTGATAAGATCACGAATATATGTCATCATAACCCCTGCCTGTGTCATGTGCGACGGAAGTATAGAAAACTGATATCGTGGAACATTGCAAAAAAAAAATTGACCATGACCAAAACAGACAAAGAACTACTATGCAGGGGGCAAAATAAAACAGGAGGAATCACTGCACAGTGCAGAAATAAGCAGTGGCAAAAAAAAGCAATCTGGGAATCTGCTTATTTATAATATATTAGAAGCTTCCTATGTAGCATCACGTGATAAACTGAATAAATAATGTTAAGATGGTCTGATGCATAGTTGGCTGTTGATTATGGAAATGCTAATATGATGTAGTAAATAAAGGGAACGTATATATGACCTTTAAGTTTGCTCTCTTATTCATTTTATGCTCTCTTTTTGTTTCGTTTCTTTTCAGTTTGATGGACTTTGGCATCTGACTGTGCAATGGTCATGTCTTGTCAGATGAAAATGGGTGTCATTGGAAAGATCGGTCCTGATAACACGTGCACCCCGGAGGTCAGGTACATAACCAAACGTCAATTTCAATTACCTAACAACGTCTGTCCCTAAACATTAACCTAGTTTGTAATTATCCGGACTATCACTGTTTTATATGCCTATAACCAAACACGACTATTAGCAAATCATCACGCTTGTCATTAAAAATCGTCACGCTTGTTATCAAAATCGTCACCATTGTCATCAATATCGTCACGCCTGTCACCGAAACGTCACGCCCGTCATCACGCCTCAACAAAACACTACACCTGTCACCACAATAATAAGCTTGTCAAAAATAAATTACCTCGATAAACATCAATTAAGTTCTCCTACCAAATATCACGTATGTCTTCTTCATAATAACCATGATTCCCGTGACCTTTAAACGGGTTACTTTGCTTACTAAAACTTTAATTGTGCATGGAAGTCAGGTTGCACATGTTTAATCGAAATACATATAAAAAAGGTTATACACATAAAAAAGTATACAAATCAATACTAAGATGTCCAAGTCAAAAGAGTGGACTATTCCCGCTTGTGGTTGTTGCGGCGGGTGTTTCCCGTCTTTTTTAGAGGTATCATGCCCATGTAACTTCATGTGATTCAGCTCTTAACTTTCCCTTGAATTTCAGAGCTAAGGTTATGGAGGTCAGGACGTGCATGAAAGAGATGTATAAGGATTCATTGAACATCTAGAGTTGTCCTCGAGCGATGGTTCCTCCAAAATATAGGACCATCGACAAGAAACTTACCCAAGGTTCCTTCCGTCTGGCATGCACAGGTAGACCATTATTATTTATATCTCACACCCGATTATCTGCCTCTTGATAATGTTATTAAAATGATATGACTACCAGTTATATTTGTATATATGAAATTATAGGCTTATAAAATCATGATAGCACATGATAGATGCGTTTGTATTTATCTGATGTTAGAGCTGTTCTTTACCTATGTAAATTTATTCAAGAAAAACCTCTCTCTCTATCTCTCTCTCTCTCTCTCTCTCTCTCTCTCTCTCTCTCTGATCGTGTGACTGGAACTGTGACTCGGTGTCCACAACTCAAAAACACAGATTTTTTTTTGTGAAGTTACATGTAATTTTGATAAACTTACTACAGTGAATATTGATATGCACGCGCTGATTGCCATATAATAATGTTTATCCTTTAAACTTTGAAAAACATTCAAAGTGCAGTTTGCATCACAATTAATTTTTTTGTTTTATGTCCTTACTATACACACAAACTAAAGTGTCGATTTGAGACGGCTGTCAGGAGCTGTTTCCATCAACAAGGTCCGGATGCCCAATGCAAGTATGTATTATACCGGTCAATTTTTACCAAACTGACATATATGATGTTTTCGCTTGTTGTGGCTCAAATCAATATAAAATATCGGGATAGCAAGTCTGATATTACTAATTGTAATAAAGATGAAATTCCTGGAGGATTTTATGCATATATATATATATATATATATATATATATATTATATATATATATATATATATAATGTTCCGTATGCAGCTTCTAATCTGTGGTTGTTTGTCTATTTTTGCCTCTTATCAAATTCTTAATCTAAGTATGAACATCTGCAAAATTCCGTTTCGGGTTGGGACTACATGACAGGGCGGCAGCACTCGCTTCCTTACATAATATTTTTTTTTATTCTGCTGTCACCTGTGCCCGTGTCTAGCTACCGCACCTGTGGGTCCAGGGTGTGTAATCACTCCCATTGCTAGATAATAACACCGAGGAACCCCCACGAAACGTACTCGTTTGTGAGTGATACACATCTGTTGGACACAGCCTTCCCATAAAGCCTGCAGAGCGCTCACCCTGGGTGCGAGCGATCGTGAATATCTCAACGCCTCGGCTGAGATTCCAACTCGCGACCTCCCGGCTTTGAGTAGTGTGCTCTACACCTAACCCACAAAAGCCGGTTATTTCACCGGGTAGATACGAGGTAGGGTTGTCTACAAGGGGCTTCGACTTCTTCGAGGAATGATCCTAGTGATGTTTTTATGACCCCGCCACAAAGTGATTTTTGGTGTGTGGACAGATAATGACCAGTTACAGATCGAGTTCGCGTTTCGTCCCAGTTGACCTACTTTTAAATGTTAAACGGCTCCAAAACTTAGAAAACTTCATGAAAAATAGAAATTTTCATGACAAATACACATGTACGGACTTTTTTTTGGCAATGCCTGCAGATATTGGCCTGATTTTTGGTGTGTGGGCAGATAATGACCAGTTACAGATCGAGTTCGCGTTTCGTCCCGGTTGACATACTTTGGACAGTTTTACGGCTCCTAAACTTAGAAAATTTCATGAAAAATAGAAATTTTCATGACAAATACACATGTACAGCCGTTTTTAGCCCTCAGCTCATAGGATGATGGGCTATTGTCGTCACCCAAGCTGTCCGTCTGTCCGTCCATCCATCTGTCCGTCCGGTGTCTGTCCATCCGTCCGTTCCGCATCTGTTAACTTTTACCTTGTGAGCGGAATATCTCTAAAAGGATTCACCGTTGGAATTTTATTTCATCAGTGAAGATGTATATCGATAAAATCTCGGTCAAGTTCGAAGATGGGTGACCTTGACCCATTTTTCTATATTTTAGAGCTGATTATAGAAAAAACACTCAGAAGTTTATATCTCAGGAACCATTGTGTATATTTTCACAAAACTTACTATGATCATTGGGACTGATGGTCTGTATGTGCTGCACAATTTTGGTGACGCCACCTGCAATTTCTGATTTTTTTAATGAAATTTTGTCGGCTTTTTTCAATTTTGGCCTTTTGTGCAGGATATCTCCAAAGGTTGTTCAACACAGGAACTTCATTTCTTCAGTGCTATTGCATTATATTTACAAAATCTTGGTCAAGTTCAAAGATGGGTGATCTTGACCAACTTTTCAAGGTCACAGAGCTTAGTATAGAAAAAAACTTAGGAGCTTATTTCTCAGGAAGCATTTGGTGGATTGTTATGAAACATGGTATATACCTCTCCAATTTAAATTTATAAATGATTATCAACTTTTGCTAATATTCTAGTTTCGCTATGCAATGCTTACAGATACTGGCCTAATGTTTGGTCTGTGGGCGCATAATGACCACTTACAGATCGAGTTCGCGTTTCTTCCCAGTTATCCTATTTTTCACCATATGACAGATCCTGAACATAGAAAATTTCATGAAAGACAGAAATTTTCATGAAACATGCACATATATGGACTTTTTTACAATGCCTGCAGATACTGGCCTGATTCTTGGTGTGTTGCTTGATAATGACCCTTTTCAGATCAAGTTTGCATTTTGCCCTTGTTGACCTACTTTTGACCATACAACACCTCCTGAACTTAAAACAATTTACAAAATTTAACAAATGTTTCTAATTTGCCCCAGGCGGGGGCATTCGTGTCGTTCTGACACATCTAGTTTAAATTTGTCTTTGAAGCAAATAGATATTAGCCATTATAAATCCATTTTTTTGCTGTAAAGTATAGCATTTGAATTAAGACTTATGTGACAGACAGTTTTATTAAGGGGATATTTAACAGAAGTATTAAGTACACTTGCTGAAAGTGTGAGTTATCGAAGAATCATAAAGAGCGATTACGCATGGATATAATGGTATTATTATTTATGTATCGAATAATATATCATAAGTTGAAAGGTATACATATATCGTTTGATTGGATATACACATGAACATATCTTTTTTTATCTGATAATTGTACAAGTTTTGTTTATATTTCAGGGAAGAAATGAAGCTCACCAATAAGGAGAATGTGGCCTAATATGGCCTTGTAGAATGTGGCCTAATATGGCCTTGTAGAATGTTGCCAGAAATGGCCTTGTATATGATAAAATAAGACCAGAGGTCATTCAAAGGAGCATGATGGATCTAAAATAATTAGTTGTATAATAAACCGCATACATCCTTCTTTTGTATTCTTGTTATATCCTAATATAATATTGGAATGATTTTACAGTGGTAGAATCATAGTTGTAGAACAATGTGTAATATGTGAAGACAAATCTGAATGATGAGTAAAATGACAAGTTGAGAAGGTGCGAATGTTCATGGGAAGAAGCAAATTGAAGGGTATAATAACAACCAAAGAAAATCACAACGAAATTCTTGACAAAAATCGTTATTTATATGTTTGTGGTAATTCTTTGAGAAATTTGGAGTTATTGGAAAAATCCTTTCATTTAAATGACTTCTATATTTGAAGACGTCATCAATGTTACAGCGGGGTCTATTATTAAGTGAATGAATCATATTCATTCATCATGACATTCATATAAATCAATGAACCTGCAATAACATGAAATATGGCCCTTGCTGTCCACTCTGTTAGGTTAAAATGGTCTTGATGCACAGTTTAACACTATAGGTCGCCTTCGTATTAACTTAACGATATTGCTCGTTCTGAAGGCCATACGAGGAATCAAATAAATGTTTTATAGAAACCAAACGTATTTTAATATGTTTGCCAACCAAGAAAAATAAACAAATCTACATACCTACATACCAACTTAGATTGTTGCTCAAACGTTATATGTAATTATATGCTAAAATATTTAGTTTATTCATCAAAGAAAATTCATAAGGATAGCTTCGTGGCACAGTCACTAAAGCCCATTAAGTATACATTGAAAATGTTATCACACAAATACAGAGCCTCTGTTATATGTGATACGACACATCATTCAAGGTCCACATAAATAAAAGTGAGTGATATGGCTAATACACTTTTTTTAATAAAATGACTATTATCATCTGATAATAAAGTGGGCTTATGTCACGGGGTGACATAAAAGCGGACCGAACTGTCTCGCTAGTGAACCTTAATTGCTCTTCTAGCAAAGCGGTTGGTACGCCGGACCTGTGCGCCACCGACATGGGTTCGAATTACGGATCGGCCCAGGATTTTCCCTAAACAATTTCTCTTCGTAACAAAATGGGTGCTCGTCCGAGATGACAGTAATTTTGCTGCCCAGGGAATAAGCTCACCAAATTGTGACTCCTGGGATATTTAGTCTTGTTCTGATAGCGGAACGCTCTTAAGAGGGAGCGTGTTACGGGCCCCGACTCAGTCATGCACGCTACATGAGGGAAAGTATCTGCAGCGCGACCCCCAACCAGGGAATACAAGACATGTCTAGGGTATTATCTTGTCACATGGTCACTTATACTGCTGACTCTCCATACATAGGTCCTCCGTTTATGTATACAATAATGGAGGATTCAAGGGAGTTTAAAAGTACACACTCAAGTAGGGTGTTTTATGATATTTATTAAAGCCATATTTTACCTTTTTTGTGTATTGTGTGCACCAGATAAGACTTTGTTTTTGGTCATTTCGCTCCTAGTTTGAGCGAGTGCCTGCAGATACATTACTGGTTCACTCGTCTACGTCGTTGTATGGATGTAACTTGTGTAAGGAATGTAAACTCGTGACCACGACAAACATAAAAGCGGACCGAACTGCAGAAAGAAGTCGACAAGCATATAAATTTGTGTGAGGCCACTGTGAGAACAAATTCTCTTCGTAACAAAAAAGGGGGATCGTCCGAGATGAAGGTAGACTTTATGGCCAAGGGAATAAGCTCACCAAAGTGTGACTCCTGGGATATTTAGTCTTGTTCTGATAGCGAATCGCTCTTAAGAGGGAGCATGTTACGGGCCCCGACTCGGTCATGCACGCTACATGAGGGAAAGTATCTGCAGCGCGACCCCCAATCAGGGAATACAGGACATGTCTAGCGTATTATCTTGTCACCTGGTCACTTATAGTGCTGACTCCCCATACACAGGTCCTCCGTTTATGTATACAATAATGGAGGATTCAAGGAAGTTTAAAAGTACACACTCAAGTAGGGTGTTTTATGATATTTATTAAAGCCATATTTTACCCTTTTTTGTGTATTGTGTGCACCAGATAAGACTTTGTTTTGGGTCATTTCGCTACTAGTTTGAGCGAGTGCCTGCAGATACATTACTGGTTCACTCGTCCACGACGCTGTATGGATATAACTTGTGTAAGGAATGTAAACTCGTGACCACGACAAACATAAAAGCGGACCGAACCGCAGAAAGAAGTCGACAAGCATATAAATTTGTGTGACGCCATGTGAGAACAATTTCTCTCCGTAACGAAAAAGGGGGATCGTCCGACATGAAGGTAGACTTTGTGGCCCAGGAAATAAGCTCACCAAGGTGTGCCTCCATGGATAATTAGTCTTGTTCTAAAAGCGGATCGCTCTCAAGAGGGAGTGTGTTACGAGGTTACATAAAAGCGGATCGAACCGCAGAAAGAAATCCACAAGATTATAGATTTGTGTGATGCCACTGTGAGAACAATTTCTCTTCGTAACAAAATGGGGGCTCGTCCGAGATTACGGTAGACTTTGTTGCCCAGGGAATAAGCTCACCTTCCGTGCCTCCGTGGATAATTAGTCTTGTTCTGATAGCGGAACGCTCTTAAGAGGAAGTGTGTTACGGGGTTACATAAAAGTGGATGGAACCGCAGAAAGCATAGACAAGCATATAGATTTGTGTGATGCCACTGTGAGAACAATTTCTCTTCGTAACAAACTGGGGGCCCGGCGTTTTTGAAGTATTGACATGAGTCCTTTGAGAAAATAGAGCGACGTACTCTACACGGTTACTTGTGTTGAAAAATTTATAATATATTACGAATTTGGTTATTGCCTAATTGTAATGGTCTGAGTGTTCTATATAATGCCCGCAAATCTTACAGAACAGGCCGGTTTATAACACATTACCACTAGTATGGGCTATAATTTTTACACTTTCTGCTGCATATAGACCTAGTTGTGGCCTTGTGGTATATACAGAGCCACAGGCCACTGCTTTCATTTATCTAGCCGACGGAGCGCATACAAACAGTCTTCACAGCACTCGTAATGGATACATCTGATCCTGTGTGTCGAGTGCCTGTCCTAATGAATGAGCTGGCGTGATTGTTTCAGCCAGCTGTGAGCATGTGTTACATCATCACTGCTAACCTCCCGGCCAACCCAGCTGAAATGTATACATGTACCTCGTGGGCTGAAATAATTACGTGTGTAACCGGTGGTCCTCACCCGGACAGGCACCGAACACACAGGGTCAGAAGTGCTCAGAACGAGTGCTGTGTAGACCATTTGTATGTGCTTCGCTATCCGCTAGATTAAGGTTGCTCGGTATATACTTAAGCGACACAACTGGGTCCATCCAGTATATAAGGGACTATATCAACTTTAACTAGTGTTGAGAGGACGAGAGAGTTTTATATTGTAATCAGTGTGCCAACACTCGGTCTTCAATACAAAACGTATTTTATTGCCACCCATTAGTTTAGCACTGTTTACAGTGAACATATTATATACCAAGGTATTCAAGAAGGCAAATAATTATTCATTTATATGCAGCTTAAATCGTTTCATTAATCAGTGGTTTTCAGACAATTTGAAAACGCCAGCGTTAGTCTGTCTCCTTGTAGCACAACACCAATAAGGATAGAGATATTTCGGTTATATAGGTCTCTATCCTCCAATTCCATACCAGCACTTTTCGGTGTCACTTCACCTGACAACACAGCAATAACCACTAGCATTACGATCCGTCCCATAGCGACTGTGTAGCTATTCGTCTGTTCAGCAAGCAGGATACAGCAGAAAGTCCGGGTCGACGATCCTATATATATAACCAAGGGAGGCAATAATGATGTTCCGAATAAAGCATAATGGTGGTTGTGTTGTAGTTATCTCAACAATCATAAGGGTAATTTTACTGAATAATCTTTCTTGTGATGGCATTCTTGGAAATATATGCCATAATGTCGATAATTCATGGTCATTGCCCACCTTTTTTATCCCACTGTCTGGTGGATGACAATGATATAACAGTATATGTTCGTATGTGCGCTTGACAATTCTTCCAGTGGTGCAGGAGATTTGAAATTTGTACAGATGTTCCTCTAACATACTGTTTAGGAAAAGAAAGTTAAATGTTCGTTATAAAAAATACATATGGCATGAAAACGTTATAGATAAAGCTCAAAATAAGATTTAAGACAATTCCTGTAGTTTACTGACAGTTTCCTGTAGCCAGAATTTGTTTGTTTTTACTATTTATTTATGCAACAGATATCATCTAATAACGCGACCTTTAATTTACTTATCTGTTTGCTTACCTGTATTAATGAACTTTGAATTTTATGAAACAAAGAGAGTTATGTTACAATTTGCATGTGGGCATCGATCTAGGGGATAAGAGAAAAACGTAAGTGTTATCAAAAAAATATTGTTTTATCAAGTACTTAAAAAAAGGAATTCGGTTCACGTTTGTTGGCAATATTCTCTAAAACCGCGTTGTGTATATTACTGTGCCATACATCATTTTAAAGGGTATTATTCCCGCAGTGACACAGGTGATATGAGAATAAATAATTTTTAAAGTACATATATATTTGAGTGATTTATTCGTTTTTACTTACTTGCACGGAGGTTAGACCGAACACAGCCGAATTGCCTTCGGCAATGGTCGGAATGCGTGCATCGTGGTCACTCAACCTCAAACACTATTAAGTACTATTGTCCATATAAATAACGCTTGCTTTCAGTGAGGAATTTGAGCATGTCTGGCCTTACATTTGAACGACGGTCACATCCACCTGTGTGGTCATAAAAAAAGAAAAACACATGTTTCTCGCTTTATGAAATGGAGAGTTCAACCCAGGAGGATTAATAACAAAACCTAATTCAAGGTCCTTATTTCAGGAACGGTGGTGTGGTGGGTTCGAATGGTGGCCGGGGTTTCAGGCCTAAAATTTGTCTGATACGATGGAAAAAAAGGTTGCGGTGACTGAAAATGGGATACGGACCCTCTGCTTGGAGTCCTGTTGGGTCCGCTTCTGCTACTTAAGAGGTATGCATATTTCTGTTCTTTCTTCAGGAACAGTTTCCTTGCAATGTAATTTAATAAATCTTTCATGTGTTCCTCACATCAACCTAATCTTTATACGTCCAACGATTGAATCCAGTCAAATATCATCGAAAACCTGTATGCCCCAAAAATAAATTAAAAAAAATATTTATATATATCTTTTTGAGACAGTAACCCATTGAAAACCTATACTTTCTGTTTACTTTAAGAATAAAAATGAGCCAACATTCCACATCTCAGTTAATATATCTCCCCAACCCCGGTAAAAAGCCCGTTATACCGGGTTTATCAGCTTATCAATATGCTTATTTCGCTGTGAGAGTTAAGCAGTCTCTATTTTGGCTATATATCTTATCATTTCAATTTGCTTACTCTTATTGTTATTACATAGGAAGTATCACGTAGCATGTTTCACCTACAGTGAAACCTTCAAGAAAGTAGCATAGTCTGTATGCACTTTGCAAAAATATATATGCGACCCCCTGGTGGGCGTTTAACTTGACTAACGGGTACTATTATATTGAAATGTCGGGTTGTATGGTGCACAGAAGGTCATATTAATCACGTGTAGACAAAGATTTTAGACTGGCTGACGCTCAAGTTTTGCGTTTTTGTACACGATAGTATTACAGTGATGAAAGGGAAAATCAGAATAATTTTCATAATTGGGGACTAATAATCCGACAAGTTCGTGACATAATGGGGCAGCAAATATTTGAGTGAGTGTACGTAACTGTGTATACCTTAAGCATAGTAATTAACATAATTTATTTGTCATTTATTTTCTGTGAAATGCACAGGACCGTGTATATAATAATAAAAGATAAACAGTTTAACCCTCGTATCCAAAATCATGCATTAATACATCAAATACTGCCTTCATACGACATAAGGTAACAATCATCAATTTTAGCTTAGTCAACTAAGTATAGGTATGTCCCTTTGTCCTTCGTCCCTCCTGCCATCCGGCCGTCCTTTAGCAGGGCACAAATCGTAACCGCTGACCGGAGATGTCTGTAACTAGAAATCTTGGGATAAAAGATCTTCTTACGAAACCTGAAATTAGGTCACTGTGACTTATATCCTCCGAGCTATACATGGGGCTTGCAAGTATCCTCGAGAAAAATCGAAAATTTGATACAAAACCTTCAATATCTTGATAATTATTACATGGATTGTTATGAATCTTGCCTTGAATATTAAACATGAGTTTTGCCAGTTCCCGAAAAGTGATGGCGCTATATGTACTTTTTTCTAATTTTTACGATTTTTTTTCTATTTTTACTATAAAATGACAGCAGTCATGTTAGTTTCTCATCTTTGATTCCACCCAGTGTCCTAAAACCTGGTGTCTTTATTGATCACAAGTGGATTCACTATAGTAATCACCCTGTCTGTCCGTTCGTCTGTCTGTCTGTCCATCCTTCCATGCAAACAAATTTGGTTCCAAATGATAACTCCAGGTTGGATTGACATATAGATTTCAAACATGACTTACATATGGCCCACCCCAAAAGAAAGAACCTGTATGATTTTTGGATCATGAGATCAAAGGTCAAGTTCACATAATTAAAGATTATGGCTGCATTTGAGCTAAATTTTTTAATCCCTAACTTTCCATCTTGCACATTATGCAAGTATGGGGAGAGCATTAATTAATTTGGGGTCAAAAGGTCAAAGGTCAAGGTCACAGGGACCATCTGTTCACAAATTAGTTTCCAGATGTTAACTCCAATTTGGTTTAACATGTTGGTTTCAAACTTAACTGATAAATGGCTCACCCCTAAAGTAAGAACTCTGTCGATTCTGGGATCCAATGGTCAAGGTCACAAGAATATTTTCTTTAAAAGGAATGTGTATGCATTTCAAGCCAAACTTTTCATCACTTTCTTCACGATATTACTCACCTGCCAAAAGAGGAAGATTCTTTTCGATTTGAGGTCATAGGGTGAAAGGTCAAGGTCACAGTGCCCATCCATTTACAAATTAGTTTATGGTTTATAATTCTGCTTAGGCTAGACATATTGACTTCAAACTTGCTTTATTAATGACCCAACACTCAAGTAAGAAACGTTTTGATTTTCAGGGTCCAGAGGTCAAAGGTGAAGGTAATAGGAGCCACATCTTGAAAATGATTGTGGATTCACGGTAAATCAAATTTTTCATCCCAAAATTTCCATCTTTTACAAATGGCTTACTTGCCCAAAGTGGAAGAAATCTGTAGATCTTGAGGTTACCTAGTCAGTCTTTATTAAAAATTGTTAAAATAATCTAAACGCTGCAAGTTCAAGGGTAATAAGTTCTCAGCTCTTTTAGTCACAAGGTCATTGGTTAAGGTGACAGAACCGTCATTGTGAAATCATTTCCTCAAAAAATATCGTTGTCGACAAATTCAGCTGATCGTCGAGAACCTTGGGCCTCCTTGTTTGCTTATCCTTCTACGCATTAAACATCATTTCTTTAGAGTCCGAATTATAAATTGTAGGCATTCCGATAGAGCTTTATAAATTAAACGGTTATTCAGTTTGATCAGATTTTTCATGCTATAAATATAATTGTTTGAAGCCATCAGATACAGTATAAAAGGTATCCTTTCATCTAGGATTCAATAAGTTTATAAATACATACGTTAAATGGTTTTAATGAGGGTTTCCTATAATTATTAGGAAAGAAACACATTTCCAAGGTGCATCGACTCACTCAAAATTAAACTGGCCCATTTGATGTAATGGTTAAAACATAATTCCTCCCACTTACAGAACCATCAAACTTACTTTGCTGAGTCGCAAAGCTAAGAACAGGTACTGCCATCTGGACGACTATTTTATTGATACGTGATAAGAGCTGGCACCAAATTACCTCTACATGGAATCAAAATTTATATAAATCATTTTAGTAGTAAACGTATAAATACTAAAACCAAGGCAAGGCTAACTTAAAATGTGCCATAATACGTGTTCGTTATTTTTGTTTTTTATACGTCATGTTATACATGATTTATATAAAATGAGTATAATATAATATCAGAGTATAAAAAGAACACCGGCGGCGAGGGTCGCACGATTTATTTCAAAATAGAATTAATTTTGAAATGGTTGTAGATCGATCCATGATGCTCCGCTGAATGGCCTTTGACCTTAATTCTAATGATACGTGGTCGGAAAAGGCCACAATCTGCTGGTCGGCGCGCTTCGTTTCTTCCCTGAAATTAAAATCAGTGTGTGAAATAAAACAAATAATTATTTTTTAGTTTTAATCAGTATCCAAAATTTCATGGTTAATGTATTTATAATAAAAAAGTTAATAATGATATAACATATATGCTCAAGTGTATATATATATACCTTGTAGACATCCCATCTAACATCTTAAAAAGGCGCCCTACTTTTATACCATATTGAGAGTACATCCTGTATACATAATCCTTTCATAAAAGCCATTATGACAAGAAACATTCAAACAATTCAAAGTTTAGCCGTCGACGCAATAGTTTTTTTTTAAATGCGTCAATCATTGAATAAGCAGCAATTAAACAACTAGCAAGTGAGGACTCCATCCTTATGGGCAAATCAAAGTTGTGTTCTCAATACATTGTCGTGAATAATTGAGTTCACCCGTTCCTCTTAACTCACTTGCTTTCCCCTTGGCAGCACAGAAGTCTGCTTGGGACACCAGACTCATTTCTTTGTACGCTGCGTTCACTAAGTCAACGTTCTCCATGTGGTCCTCGCACAGCGGTTCATTCTCCAGTCGTCCTACCACACAGGCAGCTTGTTGGTCAAGTAGGGACTCTGCAGTTTCTGGGCTGGTCAGAATTAAAGGAAACACACACATATATTCATGTGGGAATGGTAAACACAGAAAAGTCGGTTCACTGACGATGGGAATTGAACCCACGATCTACCTATTTCCGGGCGGTTGACTTTACCACTTGGCCACTCCAGATTCCCTTCCCCTCTGTTTATTTGCACACTTTTATGGGAATCAGCGAAGTGACGTCACGGTAGCAACTTTGCATGCAGCAGAGAGAACGAATGGCCTTGGCGTCACTTCGCACGTTCCTATAAAGTGTGCAAATACACAATGTTCATCTATATACAATGAATCAACATGGCTATTTATACTTCTTTATATAATCAAGTGTGTACACTTTGGCTTTGGCGGGTTTATCTTACAAACTTAATCTGCTAAAAGTGCTTCATCTGTCATCTGTGGAACTAAGAGAAACAACTCTAGAAATACAATTGAAACAATTGAGCCGTGAATATATTAAAATAACAGTTTTGTTATACATTTATCAGACCTGTAATTTTCATGGTTTGAGCTAAAGTGGGTGAAAACGTAGTCTTAGTCAGCTCGTTAAAGCAACCGGGTTCAAACTTACTCGCATTGTTGACCCCTGCCGTTTTGACCGTAACAGGTCATGAAGGCCGTGGAGACGGGGCATCCTTTGTATATATGAAAATGTGATGAAGAAAACTAAATACAGGTAAATATAAAATGTATAAAATATATATAGGTAACCGTGAGAGTTCATTACAAATAGAACAAGTACTTAATGTTGCATTACATTGATCCAAACTAAACATAACAGAAAAAATGTCAGGGAGTTAGACCAAACAACAATTTTTTATCATAAATTGCCACCTGATGAGAGAGGGACAGATGTAACTTGTATCCGAATTAATTCAAATTATATATATATATATATATATATATATATATATTAAAATTCCATCGGATGAGCATACACATGTCTAATATATGTTCTCATGGTTTTATATCCAGATTATTTAAGTAACTAAATTTTACTGGACATTAATAACAAAAATGATGAATCTTTTAAACGTTTACTATAAAAGGATAGATAATTAGGTCTGAAAAATTATTGCCTACCGGTGCAAACTAGTCGAAAGGAACTTTCGTAAACGTTCCTATAGAGACTTCTGTATTTTTGAGGAACAGACAATCGAGGACAACTCTCGGTATTCATTGAATCCTTTAGCATCTCTTTAATGCACCGGCTTACCTCCATCATCTCAGCCCTGAAATACAAAGACGTATTAAGTAAATGAGACACATTGGTACATAGTGGTAACTAGTACATTGATGTGGGAACAAACCTACTGACGCTGTTTCATGAATCAAATTAATACGAGTAGTATATTGAATCCATGTTTCTGCGAACCAGTTTCACCATACCATTTAGTAATGATGGGTGCCACTTTTCATTAATACATACTAGTTGCATTCCTGGAAAATTCATGGCTCTATCTGATAAATATTTTTATAATGAGCTGATAGGGACGAAACGAGGCATATTTTAATCCTATGGGTTTCTAAGGAACTTTTTCATTGGTTTCACTTATATGATATAAAGATAACTTGTGCTAGATTTCTCCAGGAGCAACGCAAAATACCAACAAAGAATTATATTATTTCTATTCCAGAAACCCCACAAAAATAATTTTGGAAAGAGACGTGAGGCATAAACAAGGTGTACAAATTTTTAAGTGAGAAGTTTTTTTCTCAATAAACAACATAGGTCCGACAGCTTCAATGCTTGGGAAATATCGTAGATATACCAATTGTATAAAGAAGCATTCTACCGTGGAATTATATGAAAGATGCTTTGTGTTAATTGAATCCCAGGCGACATCATGAAACAATGTTTTTTCAGTGTAGTCAGTTGAGGGTATAGTCTTAGGCATGTTAACATACACCAGCGTTATTTGTAAACAGATGCATATGTCGTTTAAGTCTCTTGTACGCGAAACGTAGAGCTGCCAATGTAAAAAAAGATAGGCCCAGAAAATATATTCCAACAGTATCAAATATTTTGGTTTAAGTATTGTAAATTATCATAGAATAAGCAGGTCTGATGCAAAATTGACAACTATCCAAGAAAAAAAGAAAGCAGGATGATATACTTTGATGAAAGCTTTCAGCGAAGAAACCATTTCAGCCTTGGTTCTTTGCATTGTCTTTCAGCAAATAAACGCAAAATGTAATTTACATAGTGTTGTTTAATGTCATTATCACAATTCCGCAAAGGAATAATTTAAAGGATTATTCCTTTGTCCCCACGTAGAAGCTGCCCATTCGGGTAAACCCGTGTTTCTGAACCATGACAATGTTTTACATGAAACGTGCACGTATGGACAAACGACTAATTAGTAGATTCTGACAGGGGTTCGTAGGCTCCGACCACAGAATCTATTATATCATGGAATACAATACATATCATTGTACACATACTTTCGAGTGTGGAAATATCAATATGCCTGTAACCCATAAATAGTTTGTCAATCGGTGGTCACATCATTTGACTCAGTTCCCGTGTTGAACAAACTGAAAAGCCCTCGCATTGAAGCGGAGTCATTTGGTCTTTGGAATAAATACCTGTACTTCCTTTTGAGAAGGAAACTTCCCTTAGAGGCTTAACAATAGAAGCGGGGAATAAATAGAAATTTTGGTGGACCCGCGTACCCGCGTACTGCACGTAAAATGCCCTTTTCAGGACATGCGCTCTGGCCACGGTCTTAACAGGCCACTGAGCTCAAAATGTAGGAAAATCCCTGAAGCGTCTTCTGAAAAAGCGTTACAGGCGTGGAAGACCTTAAACTACAAAAGAAATATGGGCACCTAATGGGGAAATATTAAAATTAATAATTGTTCAGCTTAATAGCGCATAATTCCGCAAAAGAAAACAAACTTTTCCTAGAAAAGCGCATCGACGAAGCGTCTACCGAATTTGAAGAGTCAAATCAGAGCGGAAGCAGGTAAACCATGGTCTAGAAAAAAATAACCCAATTGCGTATTAATTATATAGATTACAATGATAAATAAAATGAGTTACTCAGATAGTTAAAACTTACCTTATAAAGTAATGACTTTTTTTATTCTGGATACCATTGATAAAAGAAAAATAAAGGATTAGAGAGTTGTGATAAGACTGTGAATGTGTTTGGTGACAGGTGGGATGCTTTGGTAATAGGTGTGTTGGTTCACAAGATATGTTTGGCGAGTAGATTGATTTTTCTATTAAAGGAGTTTAATTTTTTCGACATAGATTATATTTGGTATCAGCGTGGTTTTGGTAACAGGTTTTATTTATTTTGACATTACTTACTTTCTGAAACCGGCTTGTTTTTTTCATAAGAGGCATAATTTGTTGGTTATTTGTGTTGACCGCATGATTTTGGTGACAAGCGTAATAAATTTGATATGCATTATTAGGAGAGCAATGTGTTTTTGTTAGCTCAGCTGTCTGCTGATATATAGGTATGGCGCCTTGTCCGTCGTCTGTCCAGTCGTCTTTCTTTCTGTTAGCAGGGCACAAATCTGGACCTAGACACTTCTCAATGTACATCCAGGGAGTTCAATAATTTTTTTCTTGGAATTAAGTGAGTGTGATCTTTATCCTCCGGCCGATGGTGCTTGTAAATCCCACCCCCCCCCATCTCCCGAATAATTAAAAATGTGATACAAAACACCCAATGTCTTGATATATAATGCATGGATTGCCTTGAATCTTGCCTTGTATATATTGACCATGACTTGTGTTGTCGGTTTCTGGAAACGAGTAGCACCACCTGTATTTTATTCTAATTTTTACATTTGTTTCTGTTTTAAAAACTGTAATGTGACAGCAAGTATGTCAAATTCTCAGCTGTGGTTTC
Organism: Sipunculus nudus; assembly: GCA_026874595.1. NCBI lineage: Eukaryota > Metazoa > Annelida > Sipuncula > Golfingiida > Sipunculidae > Sipunculus > Sipunculus nudus. The sequence continues at coordinate 72,972,250 of CM049317.1, read as the reverse complement.
ATCAAGTGTCCTGCAACCCGGTGTGTTTATTGATTATGATTGGTTTCTTCATTTCCTTAAGACTGGTGGTGCCACCCGTAATTTTCTATTTTTATGCATTTTTCCTTTATTTTCAGACTGCCAAATTATATTTATACTATCAGATTTACAACTGGATTCATCTGTGTCTTGAAACCTTGTATTAGGGCCCCGCAAGTATCGCTGAAACAGTTATAGAGCAGTTATATAGAAACAGGATTTTCAGGGGTTAGGCGACCATTGAGCGTCCTGGTCATTTTTAGTCGCTCAAAGTTGGCACAAAGGTGGCAGTCCTGTGCAAAGGGGCCTTTAACGCAAGAACTATATTGATCTTAGGGTCATGAGGCCAAAGGTCAAGGTCACAGGACCCACAAATTCAGAAAGATTGTGGATCCATTTTAAGTCAAACTTTTTATCCCAAACCTTCCATCTTGCACATATAGCTGACCTGCCAATAGGAAAGGACCCTGGCTGATTTTGTGGTCACAAGGTAAAAGGTCAAGGTCACAGGGGCAATCTGTCCGCATATTTGTTTCCAGATGATAACTCCAGTTTGGACTGGCATATTGGTCTCAAACATGACTTATATATGACCATCCAGTAATTTAACAATCTTTTTATTTTTAAGTCTGAAAGTCAAGGTAAGAGGACCTGCTTCTTTAACTAGATTATGGATGTATTTTAAGCCATTTTTCCTCCCTAAACCTTCCGTTTTACAAGTTGTGCATCTGCCAATAAAGGAAGTTTCCTTTTGATTTTGGGGTCACAAGGCCCATCCATTCAAAAATTAGTTTATGGATGATAACCTTTGGTAGACAGGTGGACTTCAAACTGATCATAGGTTCCATATTTTGAAAGAGCTCATGAACCTATCCTTTAAGACAAATTTAGCTGAGAGTCGAGGCCCATGGGTCTCTAGTTTTTAACAAGGGTACTTTTTTCTTGATATAACTTACGATTCCCAACCAGCTTGTGTTTGGTGACAGCATACTTTTCCCTGTTTGGATTATAATTGGCGAGCAGCTTAATTTTGGTGACAGAAATGTTTTGTAACTAACATAACTTGTGTTTGCTGACGTACCTGACTTCTGGGGTACACGTGTTATCGGGACCGATCTTCCTCATCGCCCCCATCTTCATATTGCAAGACCTGATCAGGTCGCAATCAGAAGCCGTGGTCAGTCCAACTTAAAAGTGATGTTAATTTCAGTGGTTACAAACATGTCAGAAAAATACTAAAGGTTATATTAACATTGCATTGACATGAGCACGCTGAACTTCCCGTATCCCCAGGGGAATAGAAACCTGGACAAATTAACAATATTTCTCCGGTTGGATATATCATTAAGTCGTACTTAGTTTTACATGCTTACCGAGTTAACAGCTGGAATGGTATAAATACAAAAAAAATAGCAACTGGCATTATGGCAACAAAATTCTTGATAAATTAAATAATTATTTATGTTTTTGTGTTTAATCGGTTGGATCAAAATTCAAACTCTGCTCGGAAACAGTTAAGATATTATTATTTAAAATGTTTAGCTACACTTTATATTGTGCCAGTCTCTGGAGTAAATATAGAAAGTCCAGCATAGAAAAGGTGAAAGTGGCGTACAATAAAGCTCTTAGGATATTTTCGGCTTTCCAAAACATTGCAGTATCAGCAAAGAATTAATAAGTCCTAACATTACCACTTTTGACGCACTAATGCGCAAACAGATCTATTCCCTGAAAATGACAATAACTGATTCTGACAACCTGTATGTCAGAACTTTGTATAAATCTTATTTATATTTAAAGTCCGACTTGTTTAATGTTCTTAACAAGAAGATGTTTGTTATGAGATTATAAGTAATAATGCAGCTAGCCTGTATGTGGTGTTATTTGCTTTCTACTGTATTTTTTTTCTTTATATTTTCATTTCTTTCATTGTTTGTATATGGACCATGAGTCTGTAATGAAACGTTATTATTATTATTATTTTTATTATTATTATTATTTTGAGAATTTTGGAATTATTGGGAACATCCGTTTATTTCAATGAGTCTATATTTGTAGAAGCCATCAATGAAACAGCGGGGAATTTTAATTAAGTGAATGAATCGTTACAGGTACAAGACATTCATATAAATCAATGAACCTGCAATAACATGAAATATGGCCCTTGCTGTTCACCCTGTAAGGTTAAAATGGTCTTAATGCACAGTTCAACAACATAAGTCGCCTTCTTATCAACTTAACGATAATGCTTGTTCTGAAAGCCATACAAGGAATCAAATAAATGTTTTATGGAAATATATTTTAATACATTGATTAATCAAGAAAAATAAAAACAAAACTGAATACCTACATACCAACTCAGATTTTTGCTCAAAAGTTGTGGATAAGTATATGTTAAAATGTTTAGTATATTCATCAAAGAAAATTCATAAGGATAGCTTCGCGGCATTGTCACTAAAGCGAAGCGGTTGGTACGCCGGACTTGTGCGCCACCGACATGGGTTCGACTCCCAGATCGGCCCAGTATTTTCCCCTGAACAATTTCTCTTCGTAACAGCTTATGTGAGCAACGCCGCAGAAAGAAATCGACAAGCATATCGATTTGTGTGACGGCACTGTGCTCAATGACTCTCAAGCCAGAAAGAAATCGACAATCATCACGATGGGTGGGATGTCACTGTGCTCTGTTGCCCATCGAACAGAATTGAAAGCGACACAAAAGTACCACCGTGAATGGTTGAAGTTCCCGGCGTTTTTTGTGGTGTTGACTTGAGTCCTTTTTGAAAAGAGAGCGACGTACTATACACGGTTACTTGTGCTGAAAACAATTGATATTAATTAAGTATAAGCTTGTTGGTTATTGCCTTTGTATTGGTCTGAGTGTTCTATATCGGCTTATATCCGCATATCTGACAGAACATCCGGTTTATAACACATGAACATTAGTATGTAATATAATTTTTACACTTTGTGCTGCATATAGACCCAGTTGTGGCCTCGCGGTATATACAGAGCCATTGCTTTCATTTATGTAGCCGACGGAGCGCATACAGTCTACGCAGCACTCATTATGGATACATCTGATCCTGTGCGTTGGGTGCCTGTCCTAATTAGTGAGCTGGCGAGATTGTTTTAGCCAGCTGTGTGCATGTGTTACATCATCACTGCTAACTTCCCGGCCAACCCAGCTGAAATGTATACATTCACCTCGTGGGCTGAAATAATTACGTGTGTAACCGTTGGTCCGGTCACAAGGACAGGCACCGAACACACAGGGTCAGAAGTGCTCAGAACGAGTGCTGTGTAGACCATTTGTATATGCTCCGTCCGCTAGATAAATGTGGCTTTGTGTATACTACAGCGACACAACTGGGTCCATACTGCCATAGTTCAGTAAGGGAGGAAATATCAACTTAAACTAGTGTTGAAAGGACGAGGGAGTTTTATATTGTAATCAGTGTGCCAACACTCGGTTTTCAATACAAAATGTAATCTGTTGCAACCCATTAATTTAGCACTGTTTACAGTGACATATAATATACCAAGGTATTCCAGAAGGCAAATAATTATTCATTTATATGCAGCTTAAATCGATTCCTTAATCAGTGCTTTTCGGACATCAGTTTGAAAACGCCAGCGTTAGTCTGTCTCTTTGTAGCACAACACCTATACGGATAGACATATTTAGGTTATATAGGTCTCTATATCCTCCTATTCCATTCTAGCACTGTTCGGTGTCACTCACCTGACAACACAGCAATAACCACTAGCATTACGATCCGTCCCATGGCGACCGTGTAGCTGGTAGTCTGTTCAGCAAGCAGGATACAGTGGAAAGTCCAGATCGACGATCCTGTATAGATAAGTAAGAGAGGCATTAATGATGTTCCGAAAAAATATAATGGTGGTTGTATTGTAGTTATCTCAACAATCATAAGGGTAATTTTACTGAATAGTCTTTCCTGTGATGGCATTCTGGGAAATATATGCCATAATGTCGATAATTCATGGTCATTGCTCCCATTATTTATCCCACTGCCTGGTGGATGACAATGTAATAACAGTATATGTTTTACCGTTATACATGTAAGGTTATATATGTGACAATGTCCAAGTCCGTATGTGCGCTTGACAATTCTCTTCTTGACTGAAACCAGTGGTGCAAGAGATTTGAAATTTATACAGATGTTCCCCTAACATACTGTTCAGGAAAAGAAAGGAAAATATTCGATACAAAAAAAAATCAAATGGCATGAAAACGTTACAGAAAAACTATAAGATAAGAATAAGATATTAGACAACTCCTGTTGTTTCCTGACAGTTTCCTGTAGCCAGAATCTATTTGTTTTTGACTATTTATTAATGCAACAGATCTCACATGATAACGCTCCCTTTAATTGACTGATCTGTTTACTTACATGTATTAATGAACTTTGAATTTTTCTTATAGAAAAAAGTAAGTGTTATCAAAAGGAATCTAATACTTATAAAAGGAATTCGGTTCACATTTGTTCGCAATGGTCTCTAAACCGCGTTGTGCACAATACTGTGCTATACATAATTTTAAAGGTTATTATCCCCGCAGTGACATCGGCGATATGAGAATAAATAATTTTTAATGTGCATATAATTTTTAGTGATATATACGTTTTTACTGACCTGCATGGAGGTTAGACCACCACAGCCGAATGGCCTTCGGCAATGACCGGAATGCGTGCATCGTGGTCACTAAACCTCAAACACTATTTAGGACTATTGTCCATATGAATAACGCTTGCTTTCAGTGAGTGATTTGAGCATGTCTGGCCTTACATTTGAATAAGGCTCTCATCCACGTGCGTGGTCAGTAAAAGGGAAAAAAACCACGTTTCTCGCTTTATGAAATTGAGGGTTCATCCCAGGAGGATAAATGACAAAATTTATTCAAGGTCCCTATTTCAGGAACAGGGGTAGGGTGGAGTGGGGTGGAGTGCTGGTGGGGGTTTCAGGCCTCAAAATTTGTTTTAAAATATATCCCCAACCCCGGTAAAAAAGCACGTTATACCGGGTTTATCAGCTAGTTAACAATATGCTTCTTTCGCTGTGAGAGTAAAGCAGTCCCTATTTTGGCTATATATCTTATCATTTCAATGTGCTTATTCTTATTGTTATAAACATAGGAAGTATCACCTACAGTGAAACCTTAAAGAATGTAACATGCTCTGTATGCACTTTGCAAACATACATAAGCAACCATCGGTGGGCGTTTAACATGACTAACGGGTACTATTATATTGTAAGGTCGGGTACGTTGCACAGAAGGTCATAATAATCACGTGCAGATAAAGATATCAGATTGGATGACGCTCAAGTTTTGCGTTTTTGCATACGATGGTATGACAGTGATGAAAGGAATAAGCAGAATAATTTTCACAATTGAGGACTTATAATCCGACAACTTCGTGACATAATGGGACAGCAAATAAAGGTCCCTGCAGGACATTAAAAACCATTTGCCCCGGGTAAAATGTAACGCACGGGCAGAGCAAACAACAAATATGGACCTGAGTGCGTAATGTGTATACACTGAATGACATCCTGGGAACCATCGCCATGTCGAGTTTACAATTATTTCCTCTTTTCTATGTTTTGTTCAGGTTTTTAGTAAATCCACATTCATTTATCCGTGTAATCGCTGATATTATGATATGTCAATTTGGATATTCTTTATGTCACTCCTTCCTTAATGAGTCAATTGTCACACACAAGTAGACCTTTTTAATTATATATAAATCCGGCTTGTCTACATTCGTTTTGACATTATGGGAAAGCTTAAAATTGTAATCCAGTAAATTTTAATTGGAATTTTTTTTTTGCATTGGTTATCTGTATTAAGCACTGTTTTCCCTGGTAATCAGCCGGGTATTGTCCTTGTTAACTTTATGACACATTCTCCTTACAGATGGTCTATCAGTTTGGATGTCAAGGATAAATTTTCTGCAGGTTCATATGCACCACGGTTTCAGAGAACATTGTGCACAAAGGTGGACCGCATTCCAATTTTAAGTAATAGATTTCGTGTTACTTTCTTTGAAATTAATCACGGCGGAAGAAACAAAGGGAAAATTCAGTATAATAGTATGACAACTGAATAAGGCTGACTCCGGAACTGTCTTTGGAGAGACAACCATAAGAAGGCTAGTGTAAAGTGGTTAAGATATACCATTGTTTATAATTAAACTGATGTCTCTCAAGATATGGTATATAGACACTCTAATATTACAGGAAAGGCCACATGGCTCCCGGTCCATCCTTGTCAGATTCTATTTATCTTAAACTTCTAGTGATGTTAGACTCAGTCACATTATCTTTCAACATTTGAGCCTTTGTAATTTTTACAATATAACATTTTTTTAAACTTTGATGAATTTTGAAATGTTTGTGACCGTGATGTAACACATGAAATATCAGACACTTTGAATGTTCGTCACGATGTGCACAATACTTCATCTAAAATGTAGAAAGACCCAATGAAAAATATACAACACACCAGCGTATTTTTGTTTGTTTAGACTCTTTAACGTATCCTCTTCCAACACCGGGAAAGGTAGATGAATGATTGATTTAAGAAGACGTGTTGACGGGTTTTCCTAGTGTAAAAATATCCAAATAGGATTTTATAAATTACTTTACTGAGCACTTGAACCGCAGGTTACCTCTCACCTAGTTTTTCTCATGACATTTTCTTTCGGCATCCATCCCAAGATGTCGCTCCGGAAAGAGAAAAAAATTGTTTTAAATTGATCTAAATATGCAAGAAACTACGCAACATTTTTACAATTTGAATTATTTTCAATATATTCTCCGAAAAAAGACAGAAGTAGGTTTAGTTAATACAAATTAATATTTATCAATCATTAAAATGAATCACTCTCACACACCAATATATACATAAACACACATAAACATACATGTGTATATATTTCTTGCCCATTTGTAACATACATAATACACAACTAAACAAAGTCTGAAGTTCACAGATAAAATAACTAAAAATCTCACGTCATTTGAAAAACCTAGAAAAACCCAAAATGAAGATTACACTTTACATGGCGATGATTCCAAGTCAGTGTACACAAATAACACAGCCGGACCCGAATTTGTGTTTTTGATATATGGGCATCGCAGTTGGTGTTAATGACTTTTTTTGCAGTGCGTGTCTTTTATATTTCATGGGGCTGTCAAATTGAGTTCTATTATATGAGTAATTTCAAAAATATATTTGTCATAATTTTTATGTAAGTCCTGGCCTTTTACCAGTCATCACTTTTAGAAACGATCATCTTTCATTGTACATTATAAGCAAACTTGTTCTCTGCTATTTTATTTTTTTTTAAATGCGCGAAAAGTTTGTTTATATAAAAATTGGCCAGGCAAATCTATCGGACTGATATTTAGTATTAGGTTGTGGTAACGAGTATGATGTTGGATTTGTTAAATATTCCACCTTTAAAAAAATAGTGTATGCTTATATCTGTTTGTGTGGTCCCCACCAAATTGCGCCCATGCAAGGCACATCACTAACAGAAAATAACCAAAGCAATATTTATTTGCTGAAACCCTACAGGGTCCGTTTCTGTCCGATAGTCTGTTCCGTCTGGTAAACATGAATACTATATGCGTTTTGTGTCTCTGTGGATGGATGGGGGAGATCCATGTAGTGGCTTGTTTTCATTTGGTTTACATATCCTGTACACCTATTTGCCTCCTTTAATTTCGACCACCAAATTGTATTTTTGAAACATTATGACAAGTCAGTTATGGATGCGTTTTAGATGCCAACTATGAAATATTCAAGATACAAAGCAACTGACGGGTTGCACACCTCGTGTGTCCTCGGTAAGTTAACACAAGGTTTTATGATTGCTTCGATCTGTTTGGTGGAACATGATGCAGACTGATCAATGTAAACCGTGAATTTTTGTTTGTAAAAGAGGAAAGGAGATGTTTCTTCCCGGATTAGATAAACGCTCAAAAAGTTGTTCTGCAGCAGAACTTTTGCAATACAGATAAGACTGAACTAACAAGTACATAAAGGGACTGTACATGCCGAAATTAAGTAATACCCAATACTTAGCTGCTTTAATTCCAGTTTTGTTTGGTTTTACAGCAGTACATGTATAAAGGCATATCACAGATATCGAACAAATGGCCCTTCACTGGTCGGCTACGCCACAAAACTCCACCAAAAGTCTGCCAAGACCAGGACAATATCCCCTCTCGCGGTTCCAAGGTTCACCACCAGGAGTAGGCCAGTTCATGCACAAACTATCTAGCATGCCATGAATTAGCAAATAAATGTCAGTGTTTTGGTATGTGCAACGTTGGCAATGATTTATGAAATTGCTGGTCTTCCTTGCCATCACATTACGCCCACAGGTCCCATCATTGAACATTTGACAATTTTTCACTCGTCCTTCTAACCCCCTGCACGTACAGAAAACGATGTTACAAAATATTTCCGAAACATAAGTTAAATATATACAGACACGCCCATTGGCTCCGAGGATCAAGGGCAAAACACCTTAAATTTTGCTCCTACGACCCCTTTGGATTTCATCCGCAACCTCTGCTTCACATGGGCTGTAATTGCAAACAAACATATAAAATTCTATTAAGTCAAACAAATATTAGTTTCTCACGAACTTGTTTTCATGAATCAGTCCGGAAGGGCAATTTTTCCCGTTCAGTTTTCACGATCCATTTTCTTATTCAATAAACGGTCATTATGATTATAACAGGAATATTTAGGTAAAATAATCATCATTATAGGTACAAACTTTCATGATTTTTTTTTTTTCTTGATTTATTCTTTTTTTCTAGATTTATTAATTTAGTAGTGGTTAAAATTGCGCCTGCCTTAGAAATGATTTTCTTTAAGGCCAAACGTTATGAGATATCTGCGCTTTACATTCTATTGATTACATAAATGTCAACAGTATCTGGCCAAGCATGGAACTTACAAAAACTAAACCCATGCGTTCACCTACTGTAATGTCCGGAACAAATGAAATAAAGTTAGAATGTTTAAGTTTAAGAATCGATGGCGTGTTTTAACAACAGCAGTTCAGTATAGGCAGATAGATGGCAGCACCAACACACGTTCCTGGATCGGTTTTGAAGGCATGAGGAATTCTTACCGGCGAGAGGTCTTACATTTGTTACCGTTAAATTGGACGATTATTTTGATTCTTAATATTCAATTATAAGTATCAAACAAGTGTTAAAGTATGCAGTACGCTATTTATGTAACTTGTAAAATGAGTGTTATGTACATTTATACATATAAATGTATATATTTAAATTTATATATATATTTATATGTATAGAGGGAGAGAGAAAAAGGGAGAGTTAGTTATTGTATCAGTCTATAACAATCTGGTTGTCTCCCAATAATAAGCCCTAGTTATTGTATCAGTCTATAACAATCTGGTTGTCTCCTAATAATAAGCCCTGTGTCCTTAGTCAACACACACATGGCACCAAACTGCCTCTGCATATTGCGTTGCTCGGTTTACTTTTTCGCTGTTCTCGAGATTACTCAACATTTCAATTGGAATAATGCGTGAAAACCTTGCACACACATCACGCCATAAATAATCGGCCAGTCATGACATTTCATGTAATGCTTTGTATTCCAGTTACTGTCTCTAAACAAATTAAAAAAAATTATCATTCCCGTAAAGTTCTCATTGTAATAAAAGAAAGCCTGCCAAAAGCTTAAAATGGTTATCGATCTGATAGGAGGTCCCACAGCAACCAAACTGTCCTTGTTTTGTAGGGCGAGACATTAGCGCCGGCCCACCTGAATTTTCCAGTTAAAGTCAAGGAGATCCGGCATCCTTTCACTGCAATCGACCAAACCCGCAGTTTGCGGGCCAACTGGCTTCAATTAATACTGTATCTGGAGTGATATCTCACATTCTATGCCCTGTATGTTTGATGGTTACTTCCTAAAACTGCACAAGACGTATTTGACGTAAAAATCGTTCTGTCTGTCCATGGAGTTTCAATGTTCCCTAGCAGTTATTCTTTACATTTCTCACTTGCGCCAATTTGAATATGAATACCTCGAATATGAATATCCACTAACGCGCCTGCGCCAGTAGACCCGTGTCCTCGCTGACCTATATAATGTTCACCTGTAAAGTTCCAGAAGTGCAGTTTTCCAGTGGCTGCTTACACGACGAAAATTATGGCTTGATAACAAGAAGAAAGTATGTTAAACCAGAGGAAAACCGGTCTAACATCAATTGCCAATTAACACTAAACAACTCCAAATTTTCTCATCAATACATATAAAATAATAAAAACTATATTTTTGTTTTAAGACATACTTCTGATGAACAAGTCTACATTCCATAGTAAACCCAGAATAATATAAATTCTTATGTTTTAATGTTTCATGATTTTTTTTTCATCATAAAAATATTGGTAAATGATAAGATGTATTTAAAAAAATCAGGCAGTATAATTTCTAAATTTCTTGCCCTGTTTTGTTTAAAATGGTATCAAGGCCATGTTTGGCCTTTGGCGGAACTAATTTGGGCTCATTAGGCTATCCTCTATATAAGAATCACAGGAGATAGCTTGGGAGACAATATAAATTTAATGAGGGGGAGAAAAGGAAATCGTTGTGGCCGCTCGAATAAGTGAATCGACGTCGTTACTCTCTTGCAACCAAAACCCAATAAAACGTTTGTTGAAAAACCATCAAAATTACTGTCACTTCTGATTAGTCAGGTAACAAAGGGACATGGCTGGATACCTATTAAACAGGCTAAAGGGCATCTGCTTCAGGGCTTATTTGCATGGTATCAAATTTCAATGCAATAAGACCGCACGTATGCCTGTCATTACGAAATAGCTGACGCAGTTAATTCTGGATGGGTCTAATGCGATATTCTGTATTTTTAACCAGATAAAATTTGGACATTGATAGTGACAGGGGACTCCTGCAAAGTTAAGCTAACAACAGAACATTCGCATCCCCCCCCCCCCCCAAAAAAAAAAAAATTGATAATAATTTATTTAAATAATAAAGCAACGCCTTTTCACTGTTATGTGTTCAATAAATTTCACTGATGGCTTCAGTGGTGATTTTGTAATACAAACGACCATAAACATTATAAAAACAGTTTGCGCAAAATACATGTTACATTTATGTTGCAGTGTTTTAAATCTGAACGAGCTTCAGGTAACTGAACACCTCAAGGCACAGTTCTTTGAATGTTTCAGTTCCAATTTACCTAATCACAGAGAAAAATGTCTTTAAGACCAACTGAAACTTTTAATAAAATAAAATTATTACACAATACTCTCATTTACAGGTAAAATACAAAAGAACACCGACAGTGTTCTTTTGTCCACATTCGACAAATTTCATAGTATATATGCTGCACATTGTCACAAACGTCGGTGTCAAGTATACATTCCTGTTCACACTTATCTCTCTTAATCCCCACCTCTTAGTTGTTTTGATTGAATCTAAAGAATTTTGTTTCGTCCCTACAAGACCTTTCTTATATAAAGTCTGCCAACTAGTATAATCTCTTTGATTGCTTTTAAAAGTTTTACTTTTGTTGTCCGGTCGGTAACCTTAAATATCTTATGTTCTTCATGAAGTCTACATATCTACCAATTCCAAAAACAAATATAAATCAATAAAGGAAAAAAGGTCTGAAAGACGTCACTCCTAAATATACCATAAACGCTAATGTTTAAAACCTGCGAAAACTGCAGCAGTTTTATTTGCCATTACTATAAGAAACACGTTTTACACTCAAAATATCATTATGAGTGACCTACATTACATTCTGTAATGAGTTAGAGAGAAAGAGAGAGAGAGAGAGAGAGAGAGAGAGAGAGAGAGCAAAATCTTACTAGGTCATATCATCGACTGTATTCTCAGGTTGAAAGCTTATCAAACCTTTAAGTGTAAATTAGTATTCCGACTCTGTACAATACTAAGTCGATTTTATATACTATATATTTTGCAATTTCTTCCAAATCCATATCAATTACGTGTGTGTGGGGGGGGGGGGGGGGAGGGTCTATATTAAATCACATTTAAGCCAAATAACAGATATGTACAGTATTACGAACCATGTCCTGATAACGAAATTGCGACCGGACGGTAGGTCAAGGGACCGACCGAAAGGTGATCGCTAGAACTCAGATAAGCTTTGAAGTCAGAGGGGAGGAATCTTATTTTTTGTGGCTAGTTGCCTCCGCCAGGACGGTATGCGTGCATTCCCGTTCGTGTGTTTGTGTGTGTGTTTATCCACAGCATAACTCACGCAATCTTGAACGGAATCTCATGACACTTTCAGGGCATTTCGGAAATTGACCGAGGAAGCATCGATTAGAGTTTCTTGTTGATTCAGCATCTACTCTGGATTCTGGAGCATCATCAAGGAATATTCACAAATGTAAGGTTACTTATTCACGAATGAACCTGGGAATATTGAAAAAAGGTGAATGCAGTAGGTCTCGCATCAGCAGTGTGGCCCGGCCACCGTTTCAGGTCACGCACCTATAGGAGTGACAGTGTCTAGTGTGTTCGCGGAGCGGTTTTTTTTTAACTTGTTCTCCCATGGCGTAGGCATGTATCCATTAGACGCATATTTCAAGTTCTGTATTCGACTTGCTCTAGGAAAGCTGTGTTGAAAACTAGCGACAATAAAGTTATATTCAGTGTGTACCTTTTTCTGGGCATATATATTACCCATTTTGTAATATGGGCTGTTTCTCAAGACACCAAAGTACGTATGGCTGTCTAAATGACCGTTTACCACGGATAACGCATATATATCATGCAAGCTTATATCATTATCAAATTGAGGAATTAAAAACGTTACGCTGATTAGATATTATTTGAAGGCGTTTCTAAATTTAAGCTAAATTATATGCAAGATAGCGCTCGTTAATGAATATAAAAAGAGAATAATGAATGTAATCATATGCATTTCTCATACGATTCGATGTATGACCCGACCATTCCGGCCACGTAATTGCTAAAACAATCTAAAAATGAATTGATTTATTCTTGACTTCTTCAGGATATAGTACTTATATTTAACCAGGTGATAAATGTTGATATGTAAGCTGATAAACTTGCTCTCATGTGCTCTGTAAGCCTTGCATAGCAATATTAAGCGACCGATTTAAAAGGTCATACCACTCATTAAATTGCCGCGAGCGACCTGTCAATTTTGCCACATCACGGGATAGCGGTGTACCACAGATCGGTTGGACACTATTTTAGCGGCTTACTGGTGTCTTGACTGGTACCGACTCATATTTTCTCTACCTAAAGGAGGTGGGAAAGGCAAGTACAAAAGTACTTCCGAAAACAAGCTCTTGACAAAAAATAAGCCAAGCAAACCTCGCTTTACCACTACTCGTGTTGTGAGTCAGCTTTACATACGTTTCAGCTTGCTACCACATTAATAAAACGGTTATATTGTAACTTATAGATATATTTATTATCAAAACGTATTCATTCTTGTTGCATGCGGCGTATCATCCCGGTCTTACATGGGCTACGACCAGTTTTGTGTGACATTTTAACGAACGTCCCATAAACAAACCACCACCTATGAACTTATAAGTACATAGGCCTGAACATATAAATTTTGTTATCAAGCTTGATTAATGATCATTAACTATACTTTTGTATAATTTTGATTCCCGTGATTTAAAATCTAGAAAGTGTTATTGGTGAAACTACAATTCTGGCAATTAAAAAAGTGCGTAGGCCTAATCCTTATTTCCGGAGCATGCGACACTCTTTGTTTGCAATATTTTTAGTCTCTTACTTGGAGGCGCCACCTCGCCAGTAGACACCATTAAGCTGCTAACTAGTGCCCACCCACAGCGTGGCCCCGGGAAAGTAATTAAATGACCAGATGGGGATGAAATGTACGTTTCATGGTCGCGTGCTGAACAAACAGCGTGACGTAAGGGCATGTCAGTTTCATCCCGTCAGTTTCACCTGTCCCCTCCGTGTGTCCAGAAATGGTCAAATCTTTCATCTCGGCATGTGCTAGCTGCGCTTAATTAGTTCAGCCCATGGATCTACTCATATATCTTAATCATAAGTGCGCTCAGGGAACAATCCATCATAAAGCCTCATATATTTAACTACTGGTCCAAGTATTAATTCAAATTAACGATGTTGAGATCAGAGTAGGGTCTACCAAAAGAGTCCGGTAGTGTTCCATAAAAAGCTTCCACGCATTTTCTTGAATAACATAGAAATTGTACACGAATTTATCCAACATATCTAAGGCTTTAGTTGATTATTTATGTGGTTCAATGATTTTTTTTTACTTAGATACTATATCTGCTAAGTGAGTTTACTTTAGGCCCACGTGTTTTGTTCATGACGAAAATTGGACGATTGAAGGGGAAATTTTGAAATCTACAAATTTATTGTAACATTTAAACAGCTTAATAAAGATAATTGTTTTGTACCTTTGACCAGGATTTAATTTTTTCTCAGAAGATTTAATCATCTGAACTCGAAATCGACCAGTGACCGATTTTGTTTCTGCTCTTATTTGTCATTATGGCACCATGACTCACGTCCCAGATTTGTGCAATGACGAGCTTTAATACCAAATATCATCGCTATTTTATTATCTCCAATAATTATTCGAACGATACGTGACAGTCCGACATGGAAATGGGAGAAAACGTCCAAGTGCGTCGATCTCATGTGCAAAACGACAAACTATTTTCCCAAAAGTATATCCAACATATGACAGGTACTTTTCTTCGCATTCGTTAGGGAATGTAATGATAGGCTCAAGTACCTTTTTAGGTACTCTTAACCCCTAATGGAATATCACACCGAGGACAATTGCGTGTCTTTTGCCATAAAGAACTGAAGATAGTTTTGAACTGTCAACATAAATCATTTATCTAACACCCTCACAGAATGCCACTGGGACGTGACCCAGTTGTACTTAACGATACAGGGGAACTGCTGAACATGTCTCCAATGTACCACCTATTTTTTCTACTTTTGAACCTGTTAACCCTGGTTTTCACCGTTCCGTTGGGGGTTCGCTTTGTTCTCCAAGTACAGAGCTTCAGTAGGTGTTAAGCCGTTAAATAAGGTATCGTTTGCTTTAAAAGATTTTCACACCGCCTCAGCTATATGCTTTAACGATCAACTGGTAACACAGTAGCTTGACATTTCTTTTCTCATTCGGGCCTGATCTTTTACTACTCCCTGTTGTAATCATTTGACAAGATTATTACAAATCCCTGTTGTAATAACGTGCACTTTAGTAACGTATTCTGTAGCTCAGGGGTAGAGCACAGGACTCAAAGTCGGGAGATCGTGAGTTCGAATCTAAGCCGAGATGATGAGATTTTTACGGTCAGCCCCCGCCCAGGGTGAGCGCTCTGCAGGCTTAATGGGAAGGCCGTGTCCCACAGCCGTGTATCACTCACAAACGAGTGCGCCTTTCTGGGATCCTCGGTCGTATGACCTAGCAATTGGGACGATTACACACCAGGGCCCGCAGGTGCAGTATTCACCGGGCCTGGTTGACGTCCGGATATAAAATGAGTTGAAGCGTGGAATACTGCCCTGTCATATAGTCCGAAACAGAAATGGAATTCTGCAGATGTACATATACGTAGTGAAGTTAGCATAACATAAATGGATTTTTTTAATAATAAAAAAAACTGTGCACTACAGTTATAATTATAACATTAAGGATTTTAAATACGACCCTTATTATACTTTTTATTACATTAGAGGATTCAGTTCCGGTGAAGTTGTGCGCTGGGAGACTGCTTCGTTGAAGAATTAATAAATGTTTTTGAACAAACAATAAAAAGTGCTTTGGACCCTGTATTTAACATTAATATTTAATTTATGTATTAAATTGTAACACGAGGTCAGCAGATGACTATCTGACATGTTACCTGAGATTATATAATGACCATATATCATTAAGTGCAACTGACCGTACCAGCCCATATGTGTATGTTAAACATAACTGCTCATGTACGATATATATATATATACTATAATTTCTTATAACAAAAGGCAACTTTAATACAACGTAATATCACAAAATCGCATGGTTGAGTTGTATGTAACTGCTCATATGTAATAAAAATTAATGATTGCCCTCATGTACAATTATATATATATATATATATATATATATATATATATATATATATAAATTTGTAACAGTTGTTGTCACACCGGGTTTGGTTAAGGACAATAACTGGGGTAGTGGGCCGCACATACAGATCACGTCTCTCAGTCTCAGTCACAAACACCATCCGAAGCACAACACAGAATGTGCTATACAGGTTTAATGTGCTGGAAAGAAAAAAAAACACATGACATTGAACTCTCCAGTTCAATAGTTGCCTGTCAAGTCATATATACAATTAAAACGGCGACAAAATATACAATAGGAAATATACACAGAATATACTCAGTTTTCACAAATTACAGATAACATTCGCTAACACAATGTGCGGCACTTACAATGTGTTTACACATTGAGAACATTATTACTGGATGACCACATTTGGTCAATGATAAATCAAACTTTCTGACCACATTAAGTAAAATAAGCGTGTAATAAAAACTATGATGATATAAGCATTATAATGAAAATATAATGACTGTCATACTCTTATGAATTGTATACGATATAACAGACGACCACATTTGGCCATAGAATAGTTTTATAGTCACCTTTAGATTACCTTTTGGACCACATTTAGCTTTATAGTATGTGTATGATAATATTACCGTTATTATGACAATATATTGACTGACCTAATCTACTGAATATGACATTGACATACTAATTCAGGAAATACACTGAAAATTACGTACCTGGAAAGAGAAAAACAAATGACATGGAACTCTCAAGTTAAATAGTTGCCTGCCAAGTGACGTTAATCGGAAAACTTGGAGGCAAAACCAGGTACACTATTTATATGCAAATGAACAATATTACTAATAATTGAGTAAGTTCATCCCATGTATCACAAAAACGTATAAGCACTGGATTGTATTACCTATATTAAATATAACGCTTACTACTACATCATACATATAATTATACCTTGATATTGCAGACAAATCATAAATTAACGGAAATTAATTATCGGGTCAAAGGTGACACCCCAGGTGCTTTGCTCCGAGGTGGATTACAGCTTTGGCGCGCTGCTGACACATATTACCACACTGTGTACACTCTTGCACGTACACAGACCACAACAAATAAATAACAACCGAAACTGACGGCAGTATACCCGGTCATATATATATATATATATATATATATATATATATATATATATATATATATAACACTGAAGAAAAACAGCACTGTAAATTCACAACAGACTGTTTCACGGGATGCTACAAGATCATCAGGTGAATTAGAAAAGAGATTAGAAAAACAACACTGTAAATTCACAACAGACTGTTGCATAATCTCGTAATCTCGTAAAGTCTCGGCGTTTCAAACCACGCCGTAAGCTTCATTCTATCCACATTCACCTGATGATCTTGTCGCATCCCGTGAAACAGCCTGTTGTGAATTTACAGTGTTGTTTTTCTTCAGAGTTATACCGCTCTGGCCAAGTCTGTGGACCATAGAGAACATTGCAACGGAGGGTAACTCTACCCTCTCTCTCTCTCTCTCTCTCTATATATATATATATATATATATTGTTACGAAGACAAATTGCTCAGGCGAAAATTTTGGGCCGATCCGGGATTCGAACCCATAACGGTGGCGCACAAGTCCGGCGTACCAACCGCTTCGCTAGAAAAACAAGCTTCCCTAGCGAGACAGTTCGGTCCGCTTTTATGTCACCCCGTGACATACTCCCTCTTAAGAGCGTTCTGCTATCAGAACAAGATTAATTATCCCAGGAGTCACACTTTAGTGAGTTTATTCCCTGGGCCACAAAGTTAACCGTCACGTTAGACGAGCCCCCATTTTGTTACGAAGACAAATTGCTCAGGGGAAAATTCTGGGCCGATCCGGGCTTCGAACCCATAACGGTGGCACACAAGTCCGGCGTACCAACCACTTCGCTAGAAAAACAAGCTACTTTTTTTTTAGCTAGACAGTTCAGTCCGCTTTTATGTCACCCCGTAACACACCCCCTCTTAAGAGCGTTCTGCTATCAGAACAAGACTAGTTATCCCAGGAGTCACACTTTGGTGAGCTTACTCCCTGGGCCACAAAGTTTAAAGTCATCCAGGACGAGCCTCCGTTTTGTTACGAAGACAAATTTTTCAGGGGAAAACATTGGGCCGATCCCGGATTCGAACCAGTGTTGATGGCGCACAAGTCCGGCGTACCAACCGCTTAGAAAAGCAAGCTTCCCTAGCGAGACAGTTCGGTCCGCTTTTGTCACCCCGTAACAATATATATATATATATATATATATATATATATATATACTCATATATATATTATTCCTCCTGGCATCGCCCGCGGCAACGTGCGCCCTGTTGTTGTAAGAGTTACTTGAGTAATAAATCCCGTACAATACGATATGTAACATTATAAAACTAATATTAATTCATGCATACACACACACACACACACACACACACACATATATATATATATATATATATATATTATTATTATTATTATTACAGGTGCTCTTTTTATTATGTGACACGGGCGTAACTCCTGTTGTGGCACTCGTGTCTGGCCGCGGATTACATTCTATGTTTAATCCGTACTGGTTGAACTCTCGTTGTCATTTCAGCCTTGGGTTTTCACGCCTGGGCAAGATCACGTGTACACCATGGTGTGTAGAGGCACGGCGATGTCTTTCAAGAGAATTCCTGAAACGCGTGTTGTGCAAGATCTTATAGACTGTTCGAGAAGTGAAAAATTCTCGGCTTGGGGTGAAGAGTATATAAAGGGCTGTGTTTAAGCAGAGGGCAGAGAGAACAGCAGAGCAGATTCCAGCGGACGCAGAAGCGTGTGTCAGGACCTTATCCTACATATGCGGCAATTATAGATTTTCAAAGACTTTCACCTGGATTTTATGCATTTGGACTTCAGTTTACTTTCTTGTTGTTGCAAGAACTTTCCACTGGACTCTCATTCTCCGGGAGTTTACATTTAAGGACTTATCGTTGTGATGGTGTTGGTATCCAGGTACTGTGCACACTAATTTTCTATGTGATTGTATTGATTTGTTGCTATATCGCTGTTTCACTGTTATACTGACAATAACACATGTTGGGTATACGGAGAGCTTGACTAACTATAAAAGCCATAATAAAATCAGTATAAAAGCGCGCTGATGACAGACTGGATGGCGCTAAAAGATAAATATCATTGAGAAATCATAAATATAATACACATATCATAATTATCGATATGCGTAAAATGCTGCGCAATAATAAAGTCAAGTGACTGTAGTTACTTGTCTAGTCTGGCTAAACAATAATAAAGTTCGTCGTACAAAACTGGAACGGGGCTGGGTGGGAAAGCAGTTGACAAGCAAAAAGCGCTAAATGCTAGCAAAAAATGAAGACGCGACCTAGGTAACTGGAGGTGCGTACGCAACTGCCCGCGAGTAACGCAGGTGCGTTATGCCCGAGTGCACAGAAACAGTATAAACACAATTTAAACAAAGTCTAAATTATCCTATAATTGTATTGATTTAGTGTATTGTAATGTTAGGGTTGTTTTAAGAAAAAATTATAGTTATTTGTTAACAAAAAACCACTGACTTCTTTATTCATTCCCCTAGACATTTCACGCTGCCTAGTGTTACAGAATCTGTTTTATTTTTTTATCTCTATTACAAAATTTGTGTTCATTACGCATACGTGATCTGTTTATATTTGGTTCCGTAACTATATATATATATATATATATATATATATATATATATATATATATATATATATATATATATATATATATATATATATATATATATATATATATAAGCTGTACAGTCGCATTCAACATCTCTTTACCAAAAGTGTTAAACAATGATACAACCCCTTATGCGAAGATTACTACAACAAGGCACTTTGTTACTTCAGACGATATGAAAACAATGCTTTTGCAACCCCATATTCAATTATTATTACAATAGGAGACATTATTGCAATAGGGGTCATAGAAATTTTCGCCATGTTTGCTGACTATATTAGGGGCATGCAGTTTTCAATGGGATGCAGGTATTATATATATGTAATATATCATAAGATTTTCATATCAGATTCAAAAAGTTTTGTATAAGTTTCAGATATTAAAGACGCTAATAAAGATACATGTATTAATATTAATTATATAACCTCTACTCTTTTGAATACTTCATTTTAGTTCACATATTATCCGATCTGTCGGCTTACACAGTCCACAGGATGTGTTCAAATTAAAGTTTTCTAGATGCACATTATGCTTCGGGCAAATATCAGTGACCATAATAAAAAAGAACCACAGCTGTGTGCTCAGATTATGACAGTAATTATAAACAAAAGCCAGAAAACATACTCTGATATGTCAGAAATATACAATTCTGTATAGATATAATCGTATAAAATTCCGTTTTTCATATCGCACTCACAATAACTGTATGGTAATAATTCGGTGTATCGTTTTACTGACTTCTCGCCGTCACAAAGCGCCGCATGGAGTCTCCATGCTGGGACACTTTTATATATGTCCACTATTTTATAAATTTACCGGAGGTGACAATAGCTGTTGGTTTTGCTGACATCAGCCTAGACTCATGGCTGTCCCTGATAATTGAATTAGCTCATCCCATGGAGAGAATCTGTGTTTTTGTTACTCCATATTTATGCTGTGCTAGCCGCAATTTTCGCCGATCTTTAAATAAGCAGTTTTATATACTTTCACTAAATGTTCAATGATATCTTCATGTTCCAACTTGTTATGAAACTTAGTTATATTTAGAAAAAAACGGGCATATTGTGCTTCAGGCTCTGGGGTACCCGGCATGGTAGTTATAATTATAAATGTAACTATAACATCAAAACTAACAAACTCTGTTTGTCTCCATATTCGCGAGGTTGAATTTTTCCGATTTCATCTTTCATTGTTTCCTATTTTCGCGATATTATGATCGAGGAATCTACATTGAGTATTTTGATACGTGAATGGTTCTGTCGAGGCCAGAAAATATGCTTGATGTTATTATAAGTTACAATCATATTAATTGGGTAAAAAATGGAAACATTCATAATTAATACGCATTATAAACCATATGATACAGTTTTTAATATAAATCTTGGATTTACATGAAATAACCAACTTAACCGTGGATCATAAAAATAAATGCTTAAGTTGGTTGATTGGAAGTTATTTTTTATTTTCTCGATCATTTCATTTGATGTGTATATCGCGAATCTAAAACAATCGCGGAAAATAAAGCAGCACTTCATAAGGCACCATTTTAACATTATCTTCGGTATCAGCCTCGAAAAAGACATATCCATATAAAGATGCGATTCCTTATTTATTACGTATATAATGACGTTACGCAACAGGTGTCCCAAAGACACCAACACATTAACACGTGTCGGACTTCAGCTTATTCTAACGACCTAAGGTGATACATTTCACTCCGGATTTCATAGAGTATCTGAAAATACAATTTTTAAACCTTTTTACAATTTCACATACGTTACGTATATATTGGGTATTTTAAAAATTAATGACGTGTCAGGTTTAGAATGGCAAGAATTGCTCAAAGGTTTAAAGTTCCAGGTCAGGAAAGTGAGCCACAATCTGTTGGAAAAATACATCTTTATTCACTGAAGAATATCCAACGTTTGCAATTTTGAATTGAAACACAATTTATGTGTATTATTACAGCCGAAGACTGTCGTATAAAGTAACGACTTAATTTATTTCTCACAGAATGGAATATAGATCCTAAAACGAACAACTTAATAACGACCTTATCAATCAAATGTTTGGACAAATATATTCCATTGTAATAACAGTTAATAATTAATGTTAACCATGCATGATATAATTTAGAAAAAAAACGGGCATATTGTGCTTCAGGCTCTGGGGTACCCGGCATGGTAGTTATAATTATAAATGTAACTATAACATCAAAACTAACAAACTCTGTTTGTCTCCATATTCGCGAGGTTGAATTTTTCCGATTTCATCTTTCATTGTTTCCTATTTTCGCGATATTATGATCGAGGAATCTACATTGAGTATTTTGATACGTGAATGGTTCTGTCGAGGCCAGAAAATATGCTTGATGTTATTATAAGTTACAATCATATTAATTGGGTAAAAAATGGAAACATTCATAATTAATACGCATTATAAACCATATGATACAGTTTTTAATATAAATCTTGGATTTACATGAAATAACCAACTTAACCGTGGATCATAAAAATAAATGCTTAAGTTGGTTGATTGGAAGTTATTTTTTATTTTCTCGATCATTTCATTTGATGTGTATATCGCGAATCTAAAACAATCGCGGAAAATAAAGCAGCACTTCATAAGGCACCATTTTAACATTATCTTCGGTATCAGCCTCGAAAAAGACATATCCATATAAAGATGCGATTCCTTATTTATTACGTATATAATGACGTTACGCAACAGGTGTCCCAAAGACACCAACACATTAACACGTGTCGGACTTCAGCTTATTCTAACGACCTAAGGTGATACATTTCACTCCGGATTTCATAGAGTATCTGAAAATACAATTTTTAAACCTTTTTACAATTTCACATACGTTACGTATATATTGGGTATTTTAAAAATTAATGACGTGTCAGGTTTAGAATGGCAAGAATTGCTCAAAGGTTTAAAGTTCCAGGTCAGGAAAGTGAGCCACAATCTGTTGGAAAAATACATCTTTATTCACTGAAGAATATCCAACGTTTGCAATTTTGAATTGAAACACAATTTATGTGTATTATTACAGCCGAAGACTGTCGTATAAAGTAACGACTTAATTTATTTCTCACAGAATGGAATATAGATCCTAAAACGAACAACTTAAAAACGACCTTATCAATCAAATGTTTGGACAAATATATTCCATTGTAATAACAGTTAATAATTAATGTTAACCATGCATGATATAATATGATCTGAAGTTTTAATAGACTTGTCTTGTTCCGTTAAATACGCGATCTGGGAGCAAAATGTAGGAAATTATAAATGGAAAATAGAATAAGAAAAAAAGGTTAAACAAGGACAATACAGCAAGCACAGCTAGTTTGTATCTCATTTCTATTAATTCTGCAATGTTGAAATCAATTAGGTAAGGAGGCGAGTTGCGGCAACAGCGAAATGCCATACTGCCGTGATCAGGCAGATAGGGCTATATATGGGCCATACATTTAATAAGGGGACAACATGTGAGTCTTCCGTGGAAGTCAGGTTGAATTGGCGAGTTTACGACAGTCCAGTGTGCCAAGGACGTCTTCTTTCATTTCAGCATGATTAGACAGCTACATTTGTATGAGAGACCTAATTTTAATGTAACACAAGAGGTGACAAGTAATTTCGATCGCCATAGATATCTCTAAATTATCCAAGAGACCGATCGCCTGGAGCTTTGACTGGAAGGCCTATGACCGGTACTTTTAATGAAACACGGCTGCAGTAATTTCCTTCCGAAAATTTATGTCAGACACTCCTTTATAAGCTAATATTAAAATGTCTGCATTTAGGGTTACTTCTCCTGAAGATGGTTTGTCTGCTGCTCTCGCTTTAACGAATACCACCACTATTAATAAAGCTGGTGTTCCGTGTGAAATTACCTATAAACAACACAATGGCTCTTCAGAGAAAGGCATAGAATATACACGGGTTATTTGCTATGAAAATTGTCTTCTTTTTTTTTTTTTGTTGGAAGGGGGGATGGTTGAATGTTACCGCCGTGTACATCTACAAAATTTTATTCCGGTTTCTAACTGTATAAATGGGCAACAGCACACGCTCCCTCTCATTTTATACCCTGCTAGTAACCAGACCCAGCGACCACTGCACCTACGGGCTCTGGGTATGTAATCGTCCCCATTGCTGGTCATGCCACCGAGGAACTCCCGAAAGGCGTACTTGTTTGAGAGTGGAGTATAGCTTATGTACCGCTGAGAAATGAATTCAAGGTCTTTCGGCTTTGACTCCTGTGTTTTACCCTGGATTATAGTAACCCGGTATGAATAGTTCAGTTATCATAAGTTAAAAGTTTAAACTGGTCCTTTCTGCAATAATTAATATATGGCGTTTGAGTTTACTGTATGGAATATATATATATATATTATATATATATATATATATATATATATATATATATATATATATATTTGTACCTTTCGAATCATTCTCGTGTAATGAAATGTTATTTCTCAATTATACTATCGGCCCCTTAAAAAATAAAGGTATGACCTAGGTCAACGGTTTTGTCAAGCGTCTACCTTTTTAACGCTAACACAACTGCATATCACAGAATGACACATTAGATCCTATATTCAATGATACTTGTTACGGAACCTAATATAAATAGATCACGTATGCGAGATGAACACAAATTCCGTAATTGAGATAAAAAAATCAGATTCTGTAACACCAGGCAGCGTGAAATGTCTAGGGGAATGAATATAGAAGTCAGTAGTTTTTTTGTTAACAAACAACCACAATTTACTCTTAAAACAACCCTAACAACACAATACCCTAAATCAATACAATTATACAGTAAAACAGCGTTATAGCAACAAGTCAATACAATCACACAGAAAGATAATGGTACAATACCTGGATACCAATACCGTCACCACGATAAATCCTTTAAATGTAAAGTCTCGGAGAATGACAGTCCTGTGGAAAGTTCTTTCAACAACCCAGAAAGTAAACTGAAGTCCAAAAGCATAAAATCCAGGAGAAAGTCTTTGAAAATGTATAATTGCTGCATTCGTCGGATAAGGTCCTAGAATCTGACACACGCTTCTACGTCCACTGGCATCTGCTCTGCTGTCTGCCCCCTGGTTCTTAAAAAACAGCCCCTTTGTATACCTTCACACCCCAAGCCGGGAATTTTCCACTTCTCGAACAGTCTATAAGTTCTTGCACAACACGCGTTTCAGGAATTATCTAGAAAGACATCGCTGTGTATCTACACATACCAGGCTCATCCCGTGACCCACGACCAAGCGTGAAAGCTCAAGGCTCACATGAAAACGAGAGTTCAACCAGTACGGATTAAACATAAAATGTAACAACAACAAGAGCACCTGTAACATACTCTTGAATTGAAATAACATGACAGAATATTTAAATAATAAAGTAACGCTCAGACAAGGAACAGAAAACAGTGCAAAATATGGCAAGAGTTATATTAAAGGGATTTCATGTATACCCCGCGGAAGACATTAACCAGTGATATTTATTCAAAATGGACAAATTGACATAAGCAGAAGCCAAATGGACAACTTTACATGTTAAATTAACGTTTTTATCTTTTAAGATAAGGGCCATTCTTATGGTTATTTACAACAATTTTACGGCTAAATATGATATTCAATTAAAATGTTACATAGACTTGTCCAGTTTAATTTAAACATCACTAATAGTTAAGCAAGGCTACCAAATGATATGACCTCGACACCCGTATGCGAGATACATAAAAATATATCCGAGCAGTTTTATTTTCGAAAGGAAAATATCCATTCCCATGATCCCCTACTCTTCTGATTACTCGCACTTTATGAAATCATAGTCCTACCGCAAACGTTGAAAGAAAAACCATGCATCAAAAAGGCGAAAGTCTTGTCCAGAGTTGAGCGCTGTCAGATGGGCTTCACAATCCCCTGTCACAACGGCCCGGCCCACCCCTATTATGGGACGTTATCACATTAGGGGGCGAAACAGAGCACACTTCTGGACTTAGGAAAGTATTCACTATAAGGCTGGTTTGACTAAAATGACTTTTTTTTTGCGTTTTCACTTAAAAATAATTGATAAATATTTCAGATTACAGCATTAAGGGTAAATGGAGCAAAATATGTCTAGTTTCACTGACATGGCTGCCTCTCTAAATAATATGGGAACATTTTAAAAGTAATAGTTAGAGGCGTACCACATTTCCGGCCACAGCTTGCTTGTCATGATACCGTCAACAATGGCCGCTCGGGTCTCCGATAGCGGGCTTGGTTTTTATGTTGGACACACAGTGTCCGTTGTCCTGAAGAGCGGGTGTGTACGTCAAAGTGTGGTTACAACTTGTTGATCCAAAGAATGGACGTCATACATGGTTTTATGGTCATGGGGTAGAGCATATGACTCACACATGGCAGATCCACGAGGACGAATTTAAGCCGAACACCGGACATAATTTTCACGGTCGACTCTCAACAGGTTTAAGCGCTCTGCATGCAGGTCGTGCTATGGAATGTCCTGCAGGTGCGGTAGTCACCAGGAGGAAATGTAGTGCGGCAACGGAATGAAATTTCCCAGATGCACAATGTTACAGGTGCCCCTTTTATTGTGTGCAGCGGTCTTATAGATTATTGTTTTATTGTGCACACGAATGTACCATGTGTTGTTATCATTTCGTTTGTGTGCCACGCGTGGCTCGTGTTGTAGCGGCCTCGCCTGGCCGGATGTTGCAGGCTCGGTTAAATCCGCATTGGTTGAACCCTAGATACACAGCGTTCTTTGTTGTAGTATGTTCTTTGGACGTGTGTACTGTGTTAGATTCTTTAGATTGTTCGAGCAATGGAAGGTTCTCGGCTGGAGGTGAGAAGTTATAAATAAAGGGCTGTGTTTTAGAGCCGAGAGAGAGGTGAGCGAATATTCTAACGGACACAAAAGCGTGTGTGTCAGTTTGTGGGACCTATTCCGATAAGTGCGGCAATTATAGATTTTCTTCAGATTTTCTTCTGGATTTGTGACGAATCATATTTGGTCTTCAGTTTACTTTCGGGATTGTTACAAGAGCTTTACATTGGACTGTTTTTCTCCGAGAGAATTTGTGTAAACTGTTCGTCCGGCTTATACATTTTAAAGGACATATCGCAGTGACAGTGATGGTGTCCAGGTACTGTGCACTTTATTTTATTTTTATACTGCTGTTATACTGTGTAATTGTATTGATTCAGTGTATTTAGTGTTAGGGTTATTTTAGCAATAAATTATATTTATTTGTTAACAAAAATAACACTTCTTTATTCATTCCCCTAGACATTTCACGCTGCCTAGTGTTACAGAATCTGATTTTTTTATCTCCATTATAAAATTTATGTTCATCTCGCATACGTGATCTGTTGATATTAGGTTCCGTAACAACAAATATAGAATAAAACAGCACTAAAATTAGAGTTGGTTCCCTCCACCAAATCGGATACATAGCATAAATAAATAACAATAGTATAGGTTTATCATTGGAGTGATAGTGAAACAAACAACGTTATTGTTGAATTTTAAAGCTGACCAAAAGACCAACATGTATAAACATTTATTTTTCATTCCATTCATAAAACGTTTTATACATTTTAAAAGCATGCATGGCTGATCCATGTATTTCCAGAAAAGAAACTATTGTTGATATGTACATCTTTGAAAAAAAAGCTTTGATTATATTTTTATTGATTTGCGGGCTTGAAACTTGAACTATGCAGGGCGGTAGCGGGTCAAAAGAAAATTTTGCGGGGCGGTTGTGGGCTGAAAGAATAATAGTAACTTCAGGGCGGGCTGGATTCTTTTTTCATTGGTTGCGGGGCTGACAGTACATGATGCGGGACGGGTGCAGATTCAATTTTCCGGCCCTTAAATCACCCTGGTATATAAGCAGGAATGGACAACACGCTCTCTCTTTCTCTCTTCTTTTCTTTTAATGTTAGAATAATAAACCGATTTATGTATATTTACATGCTATTTGTTTATGAATGCTGAGATGGATTTACTGTGAATAGCTGGATTGAGTGTAAATGTTGATCAGACCCACCGAGCCCGCACTTATTGCTTTGGCCGGATGCCAAGTATCTTCGGTTTATGGTTTTATGCCCTCTGTGTTATCGGATTATCACACCTCCCTATCAGCTAATTAACACCCTCCAGCTCGGCTTCGCGACCTCTGGGACATGCCTGCTGCAGTGCGTGTCTCATCACACTAAGGGAATATTCTGGCTGGCAGTGATTGTTTTAACAAGGGCGACATTATCACGCTAATTACCACAGAATGCACGAATAAAACACGTCTATATATGGTCTATCCATTTCCACTTTGTGACATCATTCTATCTCTTAATTGTATGTAACCTGCTCTCAACATTGAATTGACCTAGTTTTCAATATTCAGTGTATGGCAGAAAGCAATGTTCTTATCTCGCACTTTCTTATACTCTCTCGTAAAGGTAACTAACGTAACCCTACTTTCATTGCGTAAGTGTATTAATCAGATGCGCCTTCAGGGGAAAACCATTCATTCTATTATTACCACCTTTCAGTTTTATTTACATTTTGTCGAAACGATATAAAAACATTAAAAACATGAAAATCAGGTTTTCTTTCTTTTGGATAATGTTAAAGGTGTTATAGCTGTTATTAATTAAAGCCTGTTCGCTGTGTACATGTATCTCCTAAATGAGTGAGTCACACTGAGCAATCTTAACCAGAAGTCGCGAAGCCCTAGTCTTCAAATAAGATTTCTTACATGAAGATCAGAAATGAAGCCATACTGTTTGCCGTCTGGTAATAACTGCAAGCTGGTGGCAGCAAATGTGAAGGCTAAGACCTCGCCTATAAGTAAATAAATTGGACCTTTGGGAATTACTTATATAGAGCGAGGGGACGATTTTTCCCCTTTTTTACCGACCGAGACAAAATACATTGCATTTTGTCAGATGACAGGAAGGATACACACGTTTTCGACAATATTCGATGAACGATGAATGGTTAACAAATTTTTTAATCAATTTTATATATCATCTTTTGTATGGACATTTCCGTTAATACACATCATGATTTTCGATACCACAGGCGACTAAGTGCTTGTGAACCCCCCCCCCCCCCCCCGAAATTAAAAAAGTCTGTGAAAAATAGGAGCCCTGATTTTGTAGAACAATAATTGCTTATGTCGCCAAAATACCTGGATTTTGACAAAGACTATAAAAGAGTATCAGTCATAAATTCGAGACAAACTAACAACTGTATTATGTCTGATCTATTGAGAACCTATAGACATTGTGTGGGTTTACTAAGGTGTCTTTGAATGTCTGTATACGCATGATGAAAAAAAAATGATGCATCATTAAAGGGAGTTATCTTGAGATTCTGTCATTTATTTCTCTCCTGATCAGAATCAAACAGTACATGACATGAGCTTGTGTATCTCTTTTCCTTTAGAAGTTCCAGCTGTATTCTGTGTCTATGGTGACCGTTTAGGTCTGTTTCCTTGTGTGGGTTTATGCGTATGTTCGTATATATAAATATAAGGGATTTTTCCATGCGCCCGTATATGCAAGTATGCGTATTTACTATTTTCATAATAAGAATCACTTTTAGAAACAATATTAAAGGATTCTTCACTACCGCGGCTTAATTAGTCTTATAGCGTCAATATTTTTGTTGTAATATTTAGATCGTGATATTTCCTCAGTAATATTTGACATTAATCTGTTTGTTGACACCCCAAAAGGTAATTATGAGTTAAATATGCTCAGGGATTCGTTTAAAATTCACTTATCCCGGTGTTTAATATCACAATTGCATTGGTTAAAATTTTCATTTTTCGAGAGGGTTTCCTCCATTTTAGTCTGTAATCAGACCTTCTATGGTTCTTGATCTTTTAATTAGCTAAAGCTCTCCTGCATATTAAATTATGACGCTTCTCATTCGTTTTCTTAAATTGTATTCCGGAACCAGAAAGTCGGCTTCTAAAATTACGGGGGGGGGGGGGTTGTACAACCTAAACTATCAGGAGGAAAGCTAAAACAGGCCCTCAGGTCCAGAAGGCGGAGTTTAGGCCGCAAAACTGAGTTGAATCCCTTAAAATATAGCTGCACGGATCCTCTTGTTTTGCTTTTTGGGCGGAAGAAAATCCTGTCATTTTTTTTTTCCTAATAAGACTTTTACCATCTTGTTTTCATGGTGAATGTGATTATCTGTAATCACAATGTTTACAGTGAGGAGCGGCCACCATGTCATGGGCTATTAATCAAATCGGGGGTCTTGACGTAGACTTTCTGGAGAATTTCACTTTAACTCTTCAAATAGTAATGCTACACTGACCTGTCCGGAATATTCTTAGATAGCAAAGCCAGTAGATACGTTGTATCATTCTGATCTGCCTTGGTGCTTCTTTAAGAATGAGGCCCAGGCATGAACGGCATACTCTAGTATTGGTCGTACAAGTCAAGGGCATTTTTTTTATTTTAATAAGACACTCGGCAAGGAAGTCTGTCTTTGCTTTTGTCTCTTCTTGTCGTTCCCTCTCAGAGTTAATGTTAGGTTTTCATAATAATGTTGTTTATTGTGTATTCCTCCCCTCTCATGGAGGGATTCTTGTTCCACTTTAAAGATCCCATAAACCCCGTATACGCCTCCTCAGTGTAATACTACGATTTTTGCAAGAACTGACCAGACAACATCCCCAGAGTCAAGAGGTCAACGAGAGCAAAGATTCAGGTTACCAGATCAAAGCGAGCGAACGCTGCAGGCAAGTATCTTACCTCGTACAGAGTGACCCTTGCAGATCGGCACTCGTAGTGGATATAAGACAGATGTTATAGCTTCCCAGTTTCTGGGTTATGACTAAGTGACCTTTGTTGACTACTGATTCACATGGTTCTCTCGCCTGGTGGAATACAAATTGACGTCATAAAGACAGGCCCTTTAACATGAACCTGATGTGGCTGGAGACGTCTCCATCCCAGATAACCCACGATTACAGAGATGTTGCCTCGGGCTTTTGGGAGTACGAAAAATTGCTCGATATCTTAATTAATCGATTAATCATTTTTCTTTCATTTATAATCATTAGACTTATATTCACTTTGTTTCGGAACCTAATATAAACAGATCACGTATGCGAGATGAACACAAAATTTTGTAATGGAGATAAAAAAAAATATCAGATTCTGTAACACTAGGCAGTGTGAAATGTTAAGGGGAATGAATAAAGAAGTCAGTGGTTTTTTTGTTAACAAATAACCATAATTTATTCTTTAAACAACCCTAACATTACAATACACTAAATCAATACAATTAAACAGTATAACAGCGGTATAACAACAAATCAATACAATCACACAGTAAAATAAACAATGTGCACAGTACCTGGTTACCACCATCGTCACAACAACAAGTTCTTTAAAGGTATACTCTCGGAGAATGACAATCTAGTGTTAAGCTCTTGTAACAATCCAGAAAGTAAACTGAAGTCCAAACAAGACTCGTCACAAAATCCAGGAGAAAGTCTGAAGAAAATCTATAATTGCCGCACTCATCGGATAAGGTCCCACAAACTGACACACACGCTTCTGCGTCCGTTGGAATCTTCTCTGTTCTCTCTTCTAAAACACAGCCCCCTATGTATAACTTCTCGCCCAAGCCGAGAATTTTCCACTTCTCGAACAGTCTAAAGAATCCAACACAACCCACAGTAAACACGCCTCTACATATTAGGGTTCACACGTGACCTCGGCCAGGCGAGAAAGCCCCAAGCTAGCATGACAACGAGAGTCAGTACGGATGAAACATAGAGTGCAACAACAACACGAGTTACGCCCGTGTCACACAATAAAAAGAGCACCTTTAACAACTTAAAGGCTGAATTAACGAGGCAAATGATTGCATCTTGAAGACTGAACAGCTTTTTATTATAAGCACACGTAAACATTGCAAAAAAAACATGTTTTGAGTCCGGTCATAATTATCGCAAAACAGTTAACTCCGATACATTACATGTCTGTTACCAGAAAGCTTCGCACTCGAAAACCTGTCAAGAGACTGTCAATTTGTGAACACGTAGCCGGTATAGGCTTAATGTTGCAACTGTAAAATTACACGCCTACCATTTTGCTTATACACAGCATTCTTCCTGGAATAAACCCTGCTGGCCTTAGCCTTGGGTGTTAGGTTTCCCTAACAGGCATCTTTCACAGGAAGAGTGAGCTGTCGCGTTCTGCGACTTCACCAAATTTAAAACTAACATTGCTAATGCAGCGTATAAAGACTTAACATGAGCCGTACAAACAATAAGTTGACATTCATGCATGGTTTGCATCTTTTGTCTATATACAGAGGCGTAATTACATGGGCGGGGGGGGGCGTGGTCAATGTAATAATCCCTCCTGATATATAGAAAATAATGTGTGTGTGTGTTTATAAAAATGATCACTCTCTCATAACTGCGACTACCCCCCCCCCCCCCCGACCCACACACATCCTTGGAATTCTCAGCCGGGAAGCGCTCAGATTTATTGCACCCTGACCCAAGATGACCGCTCTGCAGACTGAATGGGAATGCTGGACCCCCGCCCGTGGTTACACAAAAGAGTGCTCTTGTCGGGGGTTATGAGCAGATGGTAGTTATTACATACCAAAGACGGTGCGAGGGTCACCGGGCCTGGTGAACACCAAGATATAATGAGGGAAAGCTTGTCCTAAAGCCCCGTCATCTTGTCCATGACCCAAATGGAATTCTGCAGATCCACACACTTACAAAATATAGTATTCAATATGATTTAAAAAAAAAATAAATCAAGAGTTTATGAACATTTATCACACACAGCGTACACACACGTACACCCTCACGCACACATACGCGTTGCTTTAAATGTGAAACGCCGATGTGATTCCTGAATATAAATCTTTATTCCTGAAAACAGGTTGAGATTCATGCAAGGTTTTGTTCTAATGACAAAAAAACACAAGACCGATAACACTCTATATGACAATATATATATGTTGATTAAGAGAAGAGTTTCCACTTGGTTGCTTTCATAATATTGCACTCGAGTATTAAGACAGGTTAAAAGAATGTCAAACTGTACACTTTTAGGGTGACAGGGTCTCTTTAATTCAAAATATTCTCATTTATCACAGAATTTGTCAAAGACATATTTATATTAACATACCATTTAGACTGGAACGTTGAAGCAATGACCGCTACAACTACCCATGGCTTTGACAAGAAAAATCAATGCGATTATCGATGGTTTTGAAAACAAGAATCGATACGATACAATAGTTTGCCCTGACATGAACAGTTATGTTGCGGCCAGATACAGTAATTTTACATTCTCTTATCACACGAATATAGGTATCTCATCCATGATCTCGTACGAATTTCCGACATTTAGATTTTTTTTTTCAATAGTCAGTCTACCTTAATGGATATTGAATAGACCGACCCTCAACAATAATCGGTAGCCAGTCTTGTTCATACGTACCCTATTAAGTGGACATTATTTATTATTATTTTAACAATGAGATATTTCAGAGTAATAAGGGGCGTGTTTTCTTGTCAGAATTTTTCAGCTGCAATATATACAGTAAACCCCTCTACAGCGGAAAGTCATTGAACCCGACAATTTGTTCGTTTTAACGGGATATCCGCCCAAGAGGGCGTTCGGCCCAGCGATCTTGTCGGGGACAGATGTCCGAGGTCCAGGCGAGGGGCAAAAACATCCATGAAAATCTGTACGTCATATTATATCTATGAAGTGGTTACATGAATTATTAATTGGGTCATTACCATATTAATTTGTTTGAGAATACTTTAAGTCATTGACTGGAAACGGCATTAATTACTCACAGACACGCCGTGCATTGCATGGACGTATTCCTCATGTGTCTAAAATTATTAATTACTTACTCTTACAAATATGATTCATTAAAATAATTTTTTATATCTTTGGAAGGTTCTTAATTTTAGTTACGTTATCATCTCTCGCGGTCGCAAAATTAGTAAAAAGGAATGAGGTTTAAAAGTTTTATTCTATGCCCTTTTCTACGGGTAACCCTCCCTAGAGAGGTGTCCACAGGGCTTTCACTGTAATGTAAAACCTCTGGACGAGATTTTATGTTGCTGCCTTTGTTTCTCTGAAGGGAAAATCCTAACAGTTTGGTATCCGCAATTAATCAATCAATATAAAAACTAATTTAGGGTGTGCATTATTTTAGCTATGTGATAACCAGGTGATAATGAATGCTATTATAAATGAAACCGAAATAATTCATAATTTATAGAAACGATCACGCAAAATCAAAACCGTTGACCATGTAAATCAAAATTGTCTTTTCAATAAGAAATATTCAATGCTTATGGAAAATACACCTAACATGTAATAGCATGCGGGATCAGTCAATCAACAATTTAAATGACCATTTATGTACTTCAACATTATTAAACATTGCTTCCGTATACTACACCCGAAACCTTTGGAAAATGTCGCTATGAAATCCAAGGCTTTACCGGACACCGACCCGAAAATGGATAAAATGGAAGACTCGTACAAAAGGAAAGGCTGCCTTTCGCGGTAATTATTTTAATTAACAATAGTAATTAATATAATTAATAGTCATTAATTTGGTGAAGGCGCAATCGCTTTGTCAGGCTTTGCATGAAAGAATAATTACTTAAGCATGTTATCTCCTAATTAATTTACACAATACAGACTTTATGGATTATATTTCTTTATACACCGATACATGATTCTGTGAATTAATTTAACCCTGATGTCCTTCATTCTTTTATGAATGTTTTCTAAGCTAAGCTATGTAAGATAAGGAGAACGCGCCGAGCTGGACGGTTGACAATAATATTTGACAATTTGTAGGCCCGTTAAGCTGGTCATCATTAAATTATCCTAGGGAATCCGCTAAATATCAAATGTTATAAAAAGAAGAGGTATGGTTGATAAAAGTATATATATATATATATATATATATATATATATATATATATATATATATATATATATATATATATATATATATATATGAATTCAAGATGTCGTCAGGGCAACCACTGTGTCGTTTGTTGTAACGCTAATTTAATTGTATCAGGCGTATACAAACGTAAAGTAAACGGTTAAAGGAACATGCCGTCGGAAAAACAGTTCACTCTCCGACAGGTGTACTGTGTTAGGACTGCTTTATCTAGATAGCAAAGGACCTTGGCTGATAGACCTTGAGAAGTATTACTGGCCATATTTTTGTTGGTTTTTTTGGTCATTGAATCGAGAAACACATGGAATAATGAAAATTCCCACAACTGTTCATGGATCCACAGCAACACCTGTACATGGGCACCTGTACAGGTGCTAAATTTTCGGCAGACTGGGTCCCTTGTAAGTTTGCTCATGGCGGATTAATTTAAA
Source organism: Sipunculus nudus (assembly GCA_026874595.1). NCBI lineage: Eukaryota > Metazoa > Annelida > Sipuncula > Golfingiida > Sipunculidae > Sipunculus > Sipunculus nudus. The sequence continues at coordinate 72,936,813 of CM049317.1, read as the reverse complement.
TATTTATTCAAATTATCCTGGAAGTGTAAAGAAAGATGCTATTAAGTTAAGGATTGCGGAAAACTGCGAAAGAATGTGAAAAGTATTCCGTTATTTTTAGTTATTCAGTCTCGTGACAAATCCGAAAAGTAAGTCAAAGTTCAGCAGCAGCACTTCCGGTCATGTTTCAAGCACATTGTCCTAAACAACGCTGAAATACATTACATTCCATGCTCTCCTGGCAATGCCTAACGTCTGAGTTCACGACATCAAATTCCTGAACCGAATCATCTGATCTTTACGATAACACTGACAGAAACTAAGAATCACACCCGATTTTTGTTCACATGACCTTTATGCGCGTTGTGACGTCATCGCTGATGTCATGATGCATTCTCTCATGTGTCCCTTCTTAAGGTGATTTTTTTCATATACTGTTGGTTTATTGTTCTTGCGGATGTTGTGCTTGTGCAGCATGAATCACAAATATAATATATAAATATTTATGCAATCAACCTGAAGTGATAATCTCCAAACAGATCTTTATACTATTAAAATTGTCCTGTTTTTATGAGTTTTTTTTCGGGGAACTTCCGCAGAAACGGGCCATGACAGTGGGCAACTTTGGCTATCAGCGTCATTCATATGCCCTTACTTACAGAAGCAGACCAACATGGCTGTTCCACTTGCACAGGGTTCAATTCGGGTCTGTGGAGATCGCTACTTTACAGTTATGCCCACACAATACGGGTAATTTACTCCTCCTATGCAACGAGACCCAACGGGTCCCAATTTTATGGTTATTATTAAAGTCAATGGTGAAAATCAAGGAAACCGATAATTGTAACAACAAAGAAATACGAATTGTTACATTTCAGCCAAACGGTGAAGCATCCAAGTTCCGCTGCCTGAGCAACATTTTGAAACCCTTAGAATCCAGAAGCGGTTCTTATGTTTTGTTTTATTAGCAGTTGTTCGATTTCCGTCTTCACCGCTTTGCTTCTTTTAAAGGCATGTGCTCCACGACAAAACATCCGCTGCCCGTGCGCAGAATTGTACGGCGTGTGACGCTAGAAGGCCCCCTGCTAAGGTTTGTACGTTCTTTGTTGTGCACAAACATATTAACTAGCTCTCTTCTAAACTTTCTGCCCGTCAGACAGTACAGACCAAAATTGATGGCATGGTTTAGGTAAAGCAACATAAAGCAGATAGTACGAGTAAGGAACACCTGTGCTTTGGTTTGTTGGTCGAGGGTACCACCCGGCACGACGAGACGCCATATTGTAAATGGAGCCGATAGTAAGAGCCACACAAAGGTTACACAAAGCAACATGGCGGTCAAGCGGCTCTGTCGGTAAAGGTTAGACCGTGAAGCGGTGTTGGCAGCACAACGTCGCATCAGCTGCCGTCGGTCACGCACAAGTCGGTAGATGATTATAGAATTCAGAAAAATCACAACTGTAAAAGGTATCAGGGAATAAATCACCAACCGTAACCATGGAAACACTTCCACCATAAAGACATTGTTGTCCCGTGCGGCACATTGGTAGTGACCAGGTGATTCTTCTTGAAGGGTTATTCCCCAGAACAGATGCGCATTTAACAGAGAGAACAGTGCGACCAGAGTCAGCGCTGCCAAGCGGGCACGGTATGGTGAGCACCAAGTGGCGGCCTCTAGCGGCGTCAGTACGACAATCAGACGATCTACAGATACAGCTACAACCATCCATGAAGCTACAGTCCAGCTGACTATAAACACGAACATGAACAGTTTGCACCCGACGTTTGACACATGTAGGAGCTCAAATCCACTCACCAAGCGTATCCAAGTTTTGAAGGCGCTGAGAAGTAAAACTAAGGTGTCTGCGCACGCTAGCGATGCCAAATAGACGTAAACAGACGTACGCCGCATCTGTGGTCTAAGCAGGACAGCCACTGACAAAATGTTGCCACAGCATCCAACAAATATTATTATGGGACACACGTATTTCAGTAAGGCCATGGCGACGCGGGATTCAGTGTACTGATGGTGACGTAATCCTTGTGCTGACCCAGAAGTACTATTGCTTGAGAGGTCAAAGTCAAGGCTCATCAGGTCAGGCACCAGACTGGAATTTTCGATGACTGCCAGCATTTTGAAGCTGGTGGTTTCCATATTAAATATCCTGATATTTCCAGAAACGTCATGTACAAAGTATATGTATACAGCTTTTTTTGTAGTAGATTTTACTCACATTACATCACATCAGCTTCTCAGTCAATATAAACACACAAGTGAAAGAAATGCTCATCAAAGCAGTAATTCATGAACAGAAGACCCACTGCAGATATATATTCCTTTCTCTTTTGGCAGTCAATCATGTAGGTTTTTGACTATTGCCCTTTTTCGCACAGAGCATAGTGTCATTTCCATGTGTGGTTCTAAAGCCGATAACTTGGTCACTTCTAAGGTAATTTCTAACGTTAAGTTTTACCAAGGAAAAGCTGAACGTCCTGACACACGACACTGCTTTTACCACCGCTGCTGACCATGCGACAAGTCGGTCTGAGTTCTCATTAGCTCCTACACTACGGCGTCGGCCTTATCGTTACTCCCTAGCCAACCTATAGAAAGCGTGGTATCAATTTGTAAGCGAGCAGTCCAACCAGGCTGGCCCACTCGTTTCTCTAGCTGCGACTTTCTGGCTTCAATGACAGGTTCAATAGGCCGTTCATCCACGAAGTCCTTCAAAGTATTGATTCTACGCAGAAGCCGTTTGGAACGTCACGTGGAGAAACCTGAAAAAGATATTTTTGAAAATTTAGGTCTTTGTTACGATGAAGCATATATCAGCGTATTAAAACGGTCCAGGCACATTAAGAATATAATGATATTTCAAATGAACAACAACAAATGAACATTAGTCTGTGCGCTCAAGAGATTAGAGCGCACAGACTGAGTTAAAAGTCTCGTGCAATAATACTGTGAATGATAAATTACAAAAACAATACTTAACAGATTAGAACAGCTAGAAGGCTTCAACAAATAGAGATTAAACTGTACAGGCTTCCATTAAAGTTGTCTTTACGGCCTCTAAGTTGCAACATTCGATTTGATATATTGTATACTTCTGCCGTTTTTGTTCCATGAATCAAGCAATTAATTGTCATATTAGGAACAAATTTAATTCTTAGGGCGGTTCCTTGAATTGAATTAACGATTTCTCCTTTTTTACAGGCCGAGAGTTCTATTTTTAAGGCTTCCCATATGTTCTTTATCCTGAAAACGTGTTTCTTTTAGCAATTTAAAATACATAGGTAGCAAAATAATAAAAATAACATAAGTAATATCAATGCGTTACGTTCGTGATGATGTCATTAACACCTGATATAAAATGGACCGATAACCGGACCCTGTAGACATGACACGACACTAAAAGGAATGTAATAAATATGGCACTGCAGATATACTCGATTTTCAGTCGAAATGAGGAAAACTGATGAATAAATGTGTTTAAACAACCCATGTAATTGGAGGCAAATTACGGACACATAGCACTATTATTAAAATATGCTTCCTTATGTCTCGGCCAATTGTTTTTCTAAAAAAAACTATGTTACCAAAGAGTAACTTTAAATAATTTGGAGTAATCTAAGAAACAGGTAAAAAAAGGAGAAAAACAGCAAGTACGGTTGAAAAAATTATGCAATATTAGAAATGGATGACGTCTGAAATAAACTGTACAGAGAAACAGTCGTCGTTACTACCTGTTAAAAATAAAGTAAAACAACTTGCATTATCCTAGAAATTCGACAACTCTAGAATATATTGTGTTCGGTGACTGTACCAGGCGAAAATAAAAAAAACAGTTATAAAATCCGTCCGGACCTAAAACCTTGTTAAGAATTTTAAAGTAATGAAGAAGTACGCCGGAAGACAAATCTAAAACTACCAAACGAAGGAAACATGATCTTTGCTATCCCCGAGCGATCACTGGAAGTGTCCCCCTGACCTTTGTCCGACCATGGAAACACTGAAAACGTAGGGTTGCCGAATCTCCCAAGTATGACCCCCCAACGGTAGGTCGGAGGATGGAAATGGCTATGGTTGTCATAACAGTGCACTGAACTGCCCCAGGGGAGTGCATGCTGACCCTCCGTGCAGTGTCAGGCCTTGAGCAGCTCCCTGGCAGAGCGACAGCCAGCTTGGACAAGAGCGTACGCTGACCACGCTTGAGCCGGGCCGCATACGGGAAACCACGCGGAATACTAGGTCACGGGGTGCGTTCATGTGCACCAAGTGCTGCGCTCTTTGTTAACGTGCCATGTGCATGTGTACAAGTATCGGGTGTCCACAACATTTACAACATATGTGTTTACAACATTTTTGCTGACACTAGGGTACTGACACTAGCAGAGTCGGTGTTACATTTTCTTATACATGTGATAGTATAAGTATGGATCGTTTTACAGTCTTCACAACAATCATCGTCGTCGTCCCTGCCCAAGCGATTGCAGTGCATCGTATACAAAGTACTGTCGAGTGATAGCCAGTCAAGTCGGTTGGTTAGTTGGTGAATTGTGTAAATTGCTGTTTCTGAAAAGTGAGTAATTTGTTAAAAACAGGCACTAATTGTAATACTTTAGCTGTGTCAAAATTGCTAAACAATGATCAACATAGTGTATGTCCCCTGAGTGACAGTAAACTTCGGTAAGCTGAATTATGTATAGTAGGGGGCCTATGTATTATGATATATCTGAATATATATTATACTATAGATGGCTAATAGAGTGGCTACATTGGCTACAATAGGTTCTGTTAACTTAAAATTTTGTAACCAAGTACCCCAAAATACACGTATTAGTAACGCTAAACGTATGTACATCGAAAACTATCAAAACTTGATGGAATGTGTACTCGAGTCCTTACAGTGTGATTGTAACATTATACAGCAGATTCAGTACACACACACATATATAAATATAATGTGTAAGGTTTAATTTTCGTTTTGTAGAGTCTATTCCCGGACCAATGAGCCTGGAGAAGGAGAATACGGCTAGCTGACATTGGGTAATCGCCAAACCTGCCAGGTAACTATTAATGTATTTTGCTGAACATGTGTTTATATGTTGTGTCCTCTTGAGGACTAAGGCAGCCGCACCAGAAATCGGAAGATCGTGGGTTCGAATCCCACTGGCAGTGAACCACTTTTCTGTGTATACCCTTCCCATCTATAAAACAATGAACCAGCATGGCTATTCGTACATCTATATATATATATATTTATATATATATATATATATATATATATGATATATACAACATTTAAGGATGCAACAAGTATATTAACAACTTATTATTATAACAACAAGTATATTACAACCTTATATTTCATATGTTAAAAATGTTTGGTATAGTACTAATATTATTGTCAACCTGGCTTATTGAATTAAGTTGCCAGTAGTCCTACATAAATCGAAAATTGCAATTATGTGCCCAACATATGGATTTACTTCAAGCCACTGATTGATAAATGATGTTGGTTTTCTCCTAGACCTAAACACAGTATAACAAATTTGTAATATATATATATATAACAAGTACACAGAAGTACCTCAGCCCTGTTGAGCCATGTGGATGGATTAGTTGCAAATGAACATATGGTAAGTGACTCTACTACTAAGAATCCCATTTATCAATACAGTAGAACGCCTGCTAACGGCCACGCCTCAATAACGGTCAATACGTCTATTACGGTCAGATTTTCCGGTCCCGAATTTTCGACCGTTATATTTCATAATCATTTTGTTGTCAATTACGGTCACTCCTCTATTCCGTATTACGGCCAGGTTCCTCGGTCCCGCAGGCCGGAAAACGCCTCAATTACGGTCAGGGGCAGTGACTCCGTGACATGGGCTCAATAAATCGAGCGGCCACATCTGACCTCAATATCATTACACAATTGTCAGCTCTCACATATTCCTGTCTGTTAATGAGTGCCTGGATAAAGGTAACCACTCGACCGTGACTGAGTAGTTTGATACGAGCCAGCGTCGTACTACCCCCACACAGCCTCATCAGTATGTACAGTAGTAAAACATGTGTTCGCACCTGCGTTTATGTTTGTGAATCAGTCGTGCGAGCCGGATCTTAAACAGGGCGTTTGTCTTTTAATTAACGAATGACAACCAGCGGGTCCCGATGATTATGTCATAAAAAAAATGTCCGACAAACTGTGGATCTTTAAACTCTCTTTAATATCCTTGTGAACACGTACATCAAACGAAAACAGTGCGGCACACATCGCACAATTTACTCATACATGAATAATTATGAAGAAAAAATAAACATTGTTACATGTATAAAATGTTACGTATATTCTGTCCCAATCACTTTGACCATTATGGCGACCAAGAAAAGACATGAACTTGCTCTCAAAGAAAAGGTAGGTCTGATCAGGAAGAGTGACGGGAAAAGCAGCCGAAAGATAGCAGAAATCTATGGTGTCGGCCGAACTCAAGTTTAAAACATAATTAAGAGGAAGCGAGAGATCTTTGAACAGTATGAAGAAAACGCAAATGCCAGTAGATAAAGACAGTGTGTATCTACAGGGAATGATAAACTGTACGATGTCATGTGGCAGTGGTTCAACAAATTTGTACAAATATTATGGATATACAATCTGTTTGTCATTTAATAACAAACACTGTATTTGTATATATTGTTGGTAATTGTTATAGATAGGGTTGATTTGATTGTAAATATTTTATTTTTTATTGATAACAATAATTACACTAATACTCTGTGTATACGTTTATTTTGTTAATTGCAATAAAGATTTGAACTTGGTTTCGTGTTACATTTTAACCCCCTTTTCCTGGTCAAGTCCTGTATAACGGCCACTCCTGTATTAAGGCCACTTTCATCCAGTCCCGATGGTGACCGTAATACAGGCGTTCTACTGTACATGTATAATGAATATTTTCTAATAACATTTCACACGGCACTGTTTCTTGCTCAAGTTTTAATTTTGTAATATTGAAGGCACACATTTTGTGAGATGAATTGGAGGAGGTCTCCTAAATCTCTGGAACTTACTCTTCAATATGAGTGGTAAACTACTAGCCAGAGAGGAAGCCGAGGTGGATGACGATCATTTACTGTCTGTGTGAACACTGAAACACACTCAGACAGAACTCTGTCAATAATGTTAGGAATAATCAGTCGTTAAACTATTGCAGACAAATACACGTATCACAAGTTACACGACCACTTGGTTTTAATAAATATACGTTCTACTTGAATGTGTCTGAAATTATGATTATGATTATATATATATATATATATATATATATATATATATATATATATATATATATATATATATATAGAGAGAGAGAGAGAGAGAGAGAGAGAGAGAGAGAGTTAATACGGATTAACCTGACAGGTCCATGACAACCCATAGGTTGTCACAGCAAAAACTGACAACCCTTTTGACAACCCTAGATGGATGTCAAATTGTTATTTTGACAATCTGGGTTGTTGTTTTAGGAACACCCATTTACACATTTGACATTCCTAAAGTCGTCGATTTGACAACCCTATGTTTTCAGATTAATCGGGCACGTTCAAAAATATAAACTAGGTGCAAATATGTGATCTTTTTGCAAAAAGGTCAGGTTTAGAAAATTAGCGATTGAGATCCAGCACAAACCCGTTCAGAAGAAAGAAAAACAAAACGAACAAGAAAGAAAAAGTTGTACTCTAAGGGATCTGAGGAAGCCTACTGGCAAAATATTTTGACCAGAATAATGATATCGAAATAAAGTCATCGACCTCTTATCAAATTGCATTTATCCAACAATGGACAAGATAGCTTGGGTTGCAAAACACTCCTCGAATGCAATATATATTATAGTCATGGCAAAAATGAATCTAAATCAATGTACAAGATAATGGTGGTCAGATTGTTAATCCAAAATAAATAACATTTTCTACGAATTAACCTTTGAACTACCGGTAAAGGCTGTATCCTTCAAAGAGTCACGGTCATTTCGACAGAGAAGCCCGTGCGCGAGTCCTGTTAGAAAAAAGGTTCATGGACACTTTTTCCCTGAGTGAGTAATGGAGGTATTTTCGCAGAAAACGGCTCATACGTAACATAGCAGGCACTTTCAGTAAGCTAATTTTACAAGGAAAAAGAGTTGGATAAATAATTATATCTAAGGTGATCAGAGAGGAGGGGCTGACTTTTAAAATTAGTGGTAGAGTGAGGTGATATCGTGTACCAGAAAAAAAGTGACTGATCTTCAGTAAAAGATTTACTGACTGCCGATGGTTCAGCATATGCCTTTATGGTTTACTTGAATTTCAACAATAAGTGACTTGTACAAAACATGTTCGGAAAAGAGTATTACGCTAGTGCTGATCTTGAAAACAGCTTTCCGCTGATAAAATATTTCTTTATAAATCGTCTAAAAACATGTTATTTCCTCTGGCATAATTTGATTCAGAATCGTTGTTTTATCCTCTCTCCGTACAGGAACACTTCAAACTATTATATTAGCTTTCATTTACTATAAATCATAAGTAATCATGGACTGTTAAAGTATGTTTTGAAATAAATGTGCGTGTTATTACGCATAATGATGTAATGACAATTAATGTAAATAGTAATTGTCGTTAACAACACTTCAACGCTTCAACAAAAACGCATTATCAGAGAAGGCCTGACTTAAACGTGACTTAATGTCCTCCTAGATACTATATTCAGTCTCATATTTTGTAATGTTGGCAGTTCGACTGAGCTGTTCAAACACTTAATCGCATTTTGAGGAACATAATTTTAGGCTTTGTAAAATGCCGATAAAACCAAGTCTATTAGACTCGTTGGCGCGAAAACCTGTGGTTAATATTTAATAATGAAATACTAATTTAACAGGTACTTATAAATTTTAACACTGCTTTATGAAGCTGTTTTGGAGCTTATTGAAATACTTGTTATATTCAAGGTTCTATCAATTTACATCTTCAGATAGTTTCAATATTCCCACAGGTGATGAGTTTTTCCTTTGTTCTACATGTGCGTTCAAATCCACTTGCATGACAGATACCTGTTGTGCAAGTACAGTGTGCAAACATAAATGTCAATAAGGAGTTCAAGTATTTCGTTCTCATTAACATAAAAGCTCCTCCCCACTGATTGCCATTGCAATCATAGCTTACCATGTGACCTATGGTAAATCATGGGCACCCACATTAATGCATATGACAATCGAATAAAAGCATAATCCACAACATCAGGAATATCGTTTCTAACACAACCTGCCTGTCCTGCTCAGTTCTCTGCTTTTCGACTTAATTAAGGAATACACGCCACGGGGGACTAAGCCTCCATATTCATTTAGTTAGGAAGCCATAACAACTCCATTTCGTTCTTGGAACAACCATGGGAAGATTGTCATTGGTTTCATAAAAGGTGTTTAAATCCCTATTGGAATAATTTTGGATTACACACTTTTCAAACCTACTTTATAAACTTTCCCCTACTATCTACTAAGCTCCAAAATACTGAGTAATGTTACCATTAATTTGTTTACAAGGAGAGGCACAAGTTCGGAATCTCCGTTTGCAACAGCATTGCATCCATTATGTAGCATCCCAGCAGAAACATATAGTCTGGTCCCCAGCACAATTATGCCAGTCTAATCACAGCATTGCATATCATTCTGCGTGGGTCTACTGATTGATTGATGCAATGCAATGTGAAAAGTGAGGCTAGCGATGTACTCTCCATATAAACAAGCACGAATGAACTGGCAAGCATTATTAACTGATTTATTCCTCCGTTATTGATAAGGGTATGTTTGTTAAGTTGTTAAGCCAATATTCATACAAACAGTTAGTCAACGGGCCTGTGGTTTCATGCATCTCAGTCAAATCAAACACCTGTGAAAGTAATTAACCTTAATATTCTGTCGTATCAGACACTAAAACCTTGTTTTCCTCCATATTTACACTGCTAGACTGTCAGTTTGCCAAGCTGAGACAGAGCGAGCACTAGACCATGAAGAGGGTGGATAATAAACGGGCCCCGGGGTGTTACAACGAAATAGTTGATAGAAATCACCTTAAACCTGGAGGCGAAGCATGCTGGGCCAGTATATAAGCCCAGTAAAATGTTTCGCCTTGCGGTGAGTGGTATGACACACGCCACGCAAAAAACCTTACGTGTTGCATGATATTTCACTGCATTGGCTAAAAACAAATCCAGGGGCATAGCCAGATGGGTGCCGGGGGGGGGGGGGGGGGGGGGGGGGGGAGGTGGCATGGTGTAGTATGAAACTAATTTTTAAATCATGAAAATATTATACATATTATCACCAAGTTTCATTTCTGTATACACTTACATCTGCAATTAACAATGTATACATAGAAAGAGATCTATCTCGCGGATGTTATTTATATTTTAACTGTAATATGACAACTAAGAAACTTACGATAATGAACCATGTCTCCCAAACAAGTGAATAAAAAATAATTTTTGTTGGTCTCTAGATTTCTAGGCTTCTTTTGAGTTCTTGATTGATTCTTACACACATACACACACACATATATATGCACTCTTAGGCAAGCGGGTTAACTGCACCCCCCCCCCTTTCCCGTAAATGCTGGTTAGTTATACCCCCCTGAATACTTGTAACTCATCATCAGAACGTGTACATGTCTCTGTAAGGGTGGGGAAAAAACCTTCTCCGCTGGCGACCCGGGTTCGACACCAGGTGCTGCATCGAGAGCGGGTTGTAGTGGCCCGTCCAAGGTCGGTAGTTTTCCCCGTGTTCTCCGGCATTCTCCACCTCTCTCACTAAGATCTTCAACCCCAGAAGTATCTTCTATTTTCGCCTTAAATATCTAACTGTATACCGATCAATCTGTCAAACAATGTCGTTGCTGAGGGAGCCAGTGCAGGCCGGACTGTGACTGGCTCGACCGCCGACTTTATTTTCATTCAGTCAGTCAGCAGTTACGATCTGCATATTTAAGGTGTGTTGTCTCAGTCATCCTGTCCCTTTATGTTTACCTGACAGAGCGACAAATTTTATGTGCTTCTAAACTACTTATACTTTGTTACAATAGGTAAAATAAAACATGATTCCAAAAACTGACACCCGTAACATTGTACAAACTCTTAGGACTGAATGAAATAGTCGTCAGAGAGCCGCATATTAGTTATATAATTTGTCGCGAGGTGGCAGTGCCTGTTCTGAACTTCAGTGGGAGGAATTTAATTCTAACCAATGCATCGATTGGGCCAGTCTAAAACTTGCCTGTTTCGGATATATGATCTCGAGACCATTTGTTTTTCAGCGACATCAAATGCGCCTACTTGCAGAATGCTTGAATCATGTGTGGCTCATATCAGAATTAAATATTTATGAGTGACCATCACCTTTGCTTTGCATGAGTTTGCTGTTTCCGCCTGGTGACTCATTCCGCTGCTTACTAAAGCCGAGTTCTCACTTACCACGTTCCGTCTACGGTTAACCACGTTGTTCAAGGTCTTTGGAGGACTTTTCAGGACGTGACCTTTACCATAGGACACCATAGGGGGACGAGGATGAACGTGTGTGGTTGGGCAGGGGCCACGTTCTCTTGGAAATGATCAAAACGAATGGAACAGAACGCTGACGGTGAAACAGAAATGTGCAACCCGTGGCACTTAGATAGAATTGATTTGGCGTGTCAAACCCTGTAGCTTGGCCACGGTAAATCCTCTTGTCACCCCTGAACATCGTCCATTGCAGTAGGCTACGGTAGCAAAATGTGGATGAGCGCGGTTACCGTGACGCTGCCGTGACATTGCCTTAGACCCCAGTCACACCAAAATGCCGGTGCTTCTACGGTTTAAACCGTAGTCACACCTTGAAGAAATATGCAGAACCCTAGCCATACCTTAAAGAACCGTTAGAATACCTTGAAGAACCGTGGAAAACCGTGAGGCACCGGGATTGAGTCCCGGAAGTTTTAAACGGTTTAAAATTTCCGGGACATGTCAAAGTACACCCCCCCCCCCACCCCACCCCTCATGTGAGCATTCTCCTTATGCGAGATCTCGTCTATGGAGGGATTCCTTGTGCACCATAGAACCTATCCCTGAGAAGGGGTCACTAATGGGGATTATTACGCTTCAGTGCACGAAATGCACGAAACCAAAAAAAAGAGCCCCCAAAGAAGGCGCCTTTCCGGCATCTGAAAATCACACACATCGCGTTACGCTTTTTATATATATATATTAATGGTCCAGGGGTTGTATGCTGTACCGCCGACATTTAACTTACAAGTTTACACACTGAAGGTGGACTGTGTACTGAACCTTGAAATGTTCTTGCTTGAACCCCTATTGTAGGGTCATTAATAAAACTTCCACGATGTATATCTTAGAAAGAAGTCTAGCTTGTCAGGTCACATGTTTGGGATAATTTAAAATAAAATATAAAAGATTAATCCTTCCAGAGAAATCAGGCATGGGTTTTAAGGAGACAATTGTTTTAATTTTTGTAAATATACATTTATCTGTGTCCGCCTCCTTATCCTTACATTTTTTTCTCCCGAATTGGTGAAAACGAAGCATTTGCGTCTTATTACATGTTATATGACTTAGGTCACAAGTATTCGTTTATAAATGAAAATGATGGGGGCTGGATCTCCGAAAAATAATCGACGTTTTGATAGCAAACTGCTGTTAGCTCGAAGTTTAAGGGTAGGTATTGGACGAGAGTTACAACAAAGAGTATTCAAATTATTGTTCACAGTTATCTGTTTTATGATAAAAATGAAACAGCTTTTGTGAAATATAAGGTATGGTTAGCAGTGGTTGACTTTTTTTATCGCTAATCTTATATGACATCTTGGCTTAAAATAGTTCCATGAATTTATTATCCTCTGCAAGGGAATAGGGCAAATACTTTATCTGCAACCTTGATTAATTTTATTGCAAGGTCAAACATTGATATGATTTTTACTGTATATAGTCACCATAATAAATGACTTTATCATTAGGAGACTTAATGTAAAACAGATCCGGTTACCCCATAAAGCATCGGGACTGAAATCCTTATCATTTAAGTCAGCTCTCCGTGGCTCATTAGAAATCCGGTTCCAGCGTCAAATTATCCTCGGCAGAAGTAGCAATGCTTTAATGAGAGTAGCCGCCGCGTGACGAGCACAGCAAACATATAGTCCTATATAAATCAACAGCCGGACTGTTCAGCAGCGGGAGTCCCGGATCAACTAAGGAACGTATTTCTTAACATCCCGATCGCGACACTAACACAAACTGGTTACTGGGTAAGAGTACAGGCATTTTACCCGAAATGAGTGGTCAACCTCATCTTAAATGTGGCCTTAATGTCAGAAAAAAGTCCTAAGCAATTGTGTGTGTATGTGTGTGGTGGTGGGAGGGGGGAGTTTGAAAATCATCATATTTGATAAGAGAGAAAATACCTTTTATTTTACCATACATCGGCGTCCAAACGGTGTTGTATGAATGATCTCTTGCTTATCGGCATGCATTTTCTTGTTCAAACTGTTTTGAAATAATGTGTGTTTAATCAACTTAAAGACACTATGGTATATACAGAAGAAGAAACAATCAGCAATATATGAATTAAAGGGATATCGTAAGCAATACTATATGAAAATAAGAACAATAACCAAAATCTCCGGTAAACCTTAACACTGTCCAAACTATTGACATACATTGCAATTTTTATTTCAGCTGACTATAAGTCATTTGAGCTATAGTTGTGATCCATTGTCTGTCTTCCGTTAGACTGGCATGTTTTGAAACCAATAGACCTACAAATCCAAAATTTGACATACAGTTAGATGTCCATTAGTTCTCGTACTTCTCCTACCAAGCCCCGTATTGGGCTAATGCGACTTCACTCCTTCGAGAAATTAAGGAAAACCGGTTGTTACACTTCATAACTGCCTGATATAAAAACCACTCGTCTGTGTTTGTTTATATTCATAAACATTCAAAAATTACTGCTATACATATCCTATGAACGAGCAAAAAGAGTAATTGAAGTTGTTTTTTTTTTTGGGGGGGGGGCGGGGGTCTCCTATGTATTCACTTGCATTGTCAATATCCAAACTCCCTTCTGCTGGGCAATGGTACGCTCTTTACACAGCGCTTTACCTATAGGGCTACTACCTATATCGTAAGGCGCTGTTTGTTATGACCTCGTATCCTGAATTGCTACACCAGAGGGGAGCACTGTATATTTGTCCAATCAGATGAGACCTTGTGCTAAAAGACAAAGCCAAGCGAGGAATACACGGAGCCAATCATGTTCATTTCGTTTTGTGTGACAGCTCATCGCCCCGCGTAACCGTCTGAACAGGCCATAGGCTCAGAGAGAATTGCCCCTGACGTGGTTTGCTTAGGGCCTTGGGCACATAGGATGCTCGGCCGGTGAGCTGTAATTCAAACGAAACGTAACAACAAAGGCTGCGTGCACACCTCGCTGGCTGGTTTCGGTTCTGCAGACAACAGATACACGGCTACGCTAACACAGTCATAATGTCATAATCGAATCGGTCGATGATGCGAGAATGCAGAGGGGGCAATTTAAATTCGACCGGAAACTCATCAAGCGGCGCTTGATGCGCAGCAATGGGCGGAGCCAGGATGCCTGTCCAGTGTTTGTTTATTGGCATCTGATTGGCTGCTTGTCACATCATACGCACGTTTATTTCAGCGGACAACGAACCGCCATCTGGTGTCTAAATATATCATAAACGGTCAAAGCTGGCAGCGTGAAATTCAGTTGCTTCTTTAGAAGCGCAAGATTTCCGCTGCCTCGGGAGCGTAGGCACTGGAGGTCACTCAATACAGTATTGCCTGCATACCTGATTAGAAATGCACTCCAATCCCATCTCCACAGCAGTCAATATACATCAAAGTAATTGTTATTGTTTGAACTGTATTTATCTGTTTTAACTACAATGTCATCTACAAGAAGCCACTTTGTGGTATTGTGGCACTTTTAAGAAAACTAATTTCCTTTTGAATAATTTTAATCAAGTTATGATTCGAAATAAGATTAAATCCATATATCCAGATATATGTTATATTGCAAATGTATGAAAATTATAAACTTGAAAAAATCATGAATTAAAAGTGAGGATATGATGCAAACTTTAGTTCATTATTTTCCTGTGCCAAGAGAATGGGAAATAAAGTGATCAGCCTTGTTCGTCTACCTGTCCGTCTGTCTATTTTTAAATATTCAGTAATTATGCATCTACTGTTTCCTGTTTCCAATATGTATATGCATATATGTTGAAACTCTCACCATTCAGCGCCTCCAAACCCCTCCCCTCCATAACGTCCTTGCACCTGTGGACTCATGACGTTAGTCATATGGCAACTGAATAAAATTTATAAGATTATAAAAAATACAATGATAAAAAATTAAGAATTAATTGAACAACCATGTAAACAACTTCTCAACGAGTCAACCACTGATCATGGTAATAGTATAGATCTCATGTTAACAAATTTGCTAACATGCTTCAGTTTCATCATTAAAAAACACACCTTTTCCTTTACGATGTTATCTTCATTAGTGTTTATTTTATATTTTTACTTTCAAGATCAACTTCATCTGAGCACTATGACCAACGGGTCCCTTGTTTAAATCACCATATCAATAAAGTCATGTAGACATGTAATAATCACGTTAAATCAGACGTCATCTTGTCTATCCTTATCACAAATTGTCTGTTGTGAAATACGCACAGGGTTGCCAGCATCTCTGACTTTTAAACTCAAACTTTAGTCTATTAAAATATATATATATATATATATATAAATATATATATATAAATTCAGTGAAGCTTAACAAAAGTACTTAAATATAATATGAGAGTAAAACTTTGATAAAAACTAAAAAAAAAGATACGTTTTCATTTTTTTTTAAGTCGTCAATATTTTCGCTGCATTTAACATCATCAGGAAGTTCATCCAAACAGAAGGTCCACATGTTGAAAATGCCCGATCAGCAAACATTTTGTTAGCATTTCTTTTCCATGACTTTCCCTGACTGTCCTAGGACTTTTAGCTGGTTTTCTAGGAAACGACTGACTTTTAAATTCAATTTCTTCTCATGAATGTCATTCTACTGCAAACCAAATTTTAATTTGAAAAAAGTTATAACTAAAAAGCAAAGTAAAATTAAATTAGAAATTCGGAAATGACAATGTAATATTCAAAGAACCATACACTATGTTATCAAGCATTTTTTAAGTGTATAAATATATCACACAATAACAACAAATGACTTCAGTAGATCAAAGTAACTACACTCTGTTCAGCCTTTGTATTTTGTTACCTGTGAAGATTCGTGTCCTTGTGTATTTTTTTTCTATGAGTACAATATAAAAGTAGAGTATAACAGCTAAGAAACAGGTGATCTTTTATTAATGGTTGGTGCTACATGAATACATTTTTTGTATCCATGCTATACATCTTCAACTACATGTGTGTACAGAATACACAAAAATTAAAATAAGATTACACATACTGACACAACTTTAATTGAAAAGAAAATGAATGTAGTATGAAATAATTGATGCTGGCTCATGAGATGAACAAGCCTTCCTACCTGATAATCAACCACAGTCGCCATAGCCAGTCCTGGAAAACATAACATTTTCTCCGACATTCCCTGACCGCGGCAACCCTGTACGCTATAGCCTCCGCAGTTTCAACAAGCCAGGGTGCACGCTATGTGATTCTTTTTGCAAGCGCATCTGAAGGTGCTGCAGTTATCTGACAGTTGCATCTAATAACCTGCTGAAGCGTTTCAGAAGCAGGCGCCTCGTCACTTGACATAAACCGAACCAATCGTGGCTGTTTTAGTATACTTTTCAACAACACCTTCGATGTGCGTAAAATCCGTTTTAACCAAGAATATCAGTAAATCCCACTGCATGTTTGTTTAATATCTAATTAGTACGATATCAGTGCAACAGGATAGGTGAGCACTGCACATAACCATGTTAGGGTTACCTGCTCAGTATAAATGCTTACTGAGTGGTGCTATCATCCCCCCCCCTACCACCCCATGCTTCAGACCCTTTCTACATCAACCCCCACAAATGGGCATTAGGAGTCCTTACAAAAGCAAATAAAGACCAGAATCCGATTTTGCGACACAAAAAAATAAAACAAAATGTTGTAATACATATAGTTATACCCTTCTGAATAATTAAACTTGATGGATTTTTTATTTGCTTGTCACTTACGGTCAAGAGGTTATCTTCTGTGAATTTAAATCATATTTCTGTTTGATACTTGTCTACAGTTACTGTATTTATATATATATATATATATATATATATATATATATATATATAGTATATATATATTCCAAAACAAATTCCTCCTCGTTAACAATTAGGCAACTCTTATCCGATACGCTCCAGCGCACCCCAGTCCAATTGTGCACGCAGACGCGTTGTAAACACACCCTACTCATAATCACACCTGAAGAGCCTTCTGGGCGAAACGGACCTTAGTGTGTCATAAATCGAACATGAGCTGAACTCTCGGACTGTTTGATATATATTACATTATATATATATATATATATATATATATATATATATATATATATATATATATATATATATATATATAAAACCCCCCGCCTTAAGACAAAGAAGACAGAAGCCCCCCCCCCACAATACCATATTTTCTTTACACATATTATGTAGTATTTAGTTTGGTTTTACGAGAGAAGATTTGTTCAATTTTCAAAGCCTTCATTTTTAATTAAATACCTTATCTTTTCATTCGTCAAATACAAGTCACGTGTTTATCCCGAGCCTTCCTTTTTCCTTATGCAGCTACAATGCCAGATACCTTGCTTAATCGTAGACGAACAGGACAAAACTGCTTCTGTTTTCAATTCAAACGTTGAGCGTTGCAAGAAGGGCATCTGATCAATAAAATAAATCCTTGTAGTCCTATCTGGTTTCTGTTATATTGGTTTTTGTTCGAATGTCTTGTAAATAAATAGTTCATATTTTTGTTCGCTGAATTTAAATATTGTGATTTCGGCCCGAATATTTTCATTATTCATGTAAAAGACGCAATAGCGGCTCGAGAGAGGGCAACGTATCTGTTAGCATTTGATAATGGAATACCTAAGTTTAGTAATAAAAAAACTGTCATAACTATTTTAACCCATTGGGAGTATAAAAATATTGAAAGGACCATATAAAGCATTTACAAAAGATATCAAGTGGAAGCCCTACAAATAAAGTTTTTAGGCCAAAATAAAAAAAGGTATGATTCTCAGGCACTTTTTTTCATAAATCAATGCGGGCGGGCGGTTTTTTTATTTTTATTTTTTTTTTGTGTGTTTTGATAAATTGTCAAATGATAAGGGAAAAGCATGATAATAACAGATTTATTTTGCTAAACAAGTAAAAGCACTACATAACAAAGGAAATTGTATGATTTTATCTTCTTGAAAGAAATGTCCGAGCGGCTGCAGCTCGAAATTGGTAAGTTTCTATTGAAAATCAACATAAAATTTTTGATGCGGGGGTTTAAAATTGATGCGGGCGGTGCCTGAGAACCATACCTTTTATTGTTTTTTTTTTGCCTTAATTTTTTTTTAATTAAAGAAGTGCGGTCTAAATGCTTTCAACATCAGCAGCTTTTATCCATTATCTGTCACTTTGGAATCATGTCCTGCTTCGGGAGCTCACACAGCAGGTGTTAACACAACTTGACCTATATATATGTAAACTATTGAATTATAAAAAGGCCGCCAGATCACTTTATACAGTTACGTGTCCTGACAGACAGTCAAGAGTGCTTAAGGAATCCTCAAGCCTATAATTCATAAAAAAGCCTTCAGCCATCTGATGGAAAAGTACACTGGCTGCAAGAATTAACCTTTATTTTATGGAAAGAGGGAGCTTTTTACTCTCAGAGGCGTCACTTTTATGTTCCATTAGAAAGGTAATATTGCCTCGTGTCAAAAAGATTTTCTTAAAATACCAAACCAATTCCTATATTTTTCATTAAAAACAAGAAAACTCGTCAGCAGTTGCTTGTAAAACATATATATGCATCATCAACCTCGTCAAACTTACTTCCCGAGTTTTTCGCTGGATGAAAGTTTTGAAAGATCACAGGAGTTTTACAGTCAGAAGTTGATTGGTGAACAAAGATATTTTCCCCTAACTCACAAATTAATGTCAATTAGTCAGTCAAAGAATCCCAAAACAGAGGAAATAAGTAGACATATTGTTACGGAACCTAATATAAACAGATCACGTATGCGTGATGAACACAAATTTTGTAATGGAGATAAAAAAATCAGATTCTGTAACACTAGGCAGCGTGAATTGTCTAGGGGAACGAATAAAGAAGCCAGTGGTTTTTTGTTAACAAATAACTATAATTTATTCTTAAAACAACCCTAACAATACAATACACCAAATCAATACAATTACACAGTAAAACAGCGGCACAGCAACAAGTCAATACAATCACACAGAAAGATAACGGTACAGTACCTCGATACCAACACCGTCACCACGATAAGTCCTTTGAATGTAAACCTTTGAATGACAGTCCAGTGAAAAGTTATTGCAACAACACAGAAAGTAAACTGAAGTCCAAATGTATAAAATCCAGGAGAAAATCTTTGAAAATGTATAATCGCCGCATTCATCGGATAAGGTCTTAGAATCTGACACACGCTTCTGCGTCCGCTGGTATCTGCTCTGCCGTCTGGTTCTAAAAAACAGCCCCTTTATATACCTCCACACCCCAAGCCGGGAATTTTCCACTTCTCGAACAGTCTATATGTTCTTGCACAACACGCGTTTCAGGAATTCTCTAGAAAGACATAGCCGTGTGTCTCTACACACCAGGCTCATCACGTGACCCACGACGAGGCGTGAAAACCCAAGGCTCACATGACAAGGAGGGTTCAACCAGTACGGATTAAACATAAAATGTAACAACAACACGAGTTACGCCCGTGTCACACAATAAAAAGAGCACCTGTAACAATATAAATTACCTTTTCAACTTTAAAAATATTATACTGAGGAAAACAAACAAGTGACCCATGGGTCATGACGCTCAGCTGATTAAGAAGATATTCACAAAACAAATTTTATCATCTGAATGCCAATTAAATTTGTAGGTGGTGTCCCATTCAAATGAAGCTTAGGGTAACAGAGACCTAAATGTCAATTAAGAAGATTCTAGTTGTAATGGTTACAATTTGTGTCCTGTTAATAGACAACCACATCTTTGAAGGTCTCAAAAATAGACCATAAAAAGTGTAAAATCTAAATTAAAAAATCCAGGTGGCACCGCCAGTCTGCAGGAACTGATTAAACACTCCATGATGAATATGCATTCACAGATTCATCTTGTTCAATGCATTAGTTGTTCAGATACTTGAGCTTTTGTAACAAATTTGTAATTATTCTGGGGGGTGGGGGGTGGGGGGGGGGGGGGTTTCATCTGAGCTCGAAAGCTAAGCGGATATTGGTAACAGAGACCTGATTTCAGGTTTCCAAAGAGACTTTTGATGGGCCTCCCTGCATGTCAAGATTCAAGGTGCAATGGTTAAGATTTGTGCCCTGTTAACAGACAACCACATCTCTAAAGGTCTCAAAAATAGAGAAAAAATAGTAAAAAAAATACATTTGGCGCCATCAGTTTGCAGAAACTGATGAAACATTCAATTATCAATATCCATGCAAAAAAATATGGTGTTCAATGCAATAGTTGTTCAGATACTGGAGCTTTTGTATCATTTTTTTCATTATTCTGCAGGATACTTCGGAGCCCCATAGCTTGCAGGATATGGGTAACAGAGACCTAATTTCGGGTTTCCATGGAGAATTTTCATGGGCCTCTCTGCATGTAAAGAGAGAAGATTTTGGGTTCAGTCGTTACGATTGGTGCCCTAATAACAGATGAGTTTCCTTTCAAGGTCTCAAAAACAGAGAAACAAATTCGCAAAAGATCGAAAAATACAGGTGGCGCCACCAGTCTGTAGAAATTTGGCGCGACCAGTCTGCATAAACTTATGAAACACCCCATGATCAGTATCCATGCAAGGAATCATGGTGATAAGTGCATTATTTGTTCAGATACTTGAGCTTTTGTATCAAATTTTCCATTATTCTGGGAGGTACTTCGGAGCCCCATAACTTAGAGGTTATGGGTAACAGGGACCTGATTTCTGGTTTCCAAAGAGATTTTTCATGGAACTCCCTAGATTTGAAGTTAGAAGATTCCAGAGCCAGCGGTTACGATTTGTGCCTGGTTAACGGGCAGACGGACGGACGGAAGCCGGATAAAGAGCGATCACTATAGCTCAGATGTCTTTTAGTCAGACAAATATGTATTAAAGTCTTTTGATCAATGTATCTTTTGTAAATGCATCAATTTCAATTTACCTTTGACTCAATCCGGTTCTGTGAAAGGACAGCTGAACCGAAACGGTCGATAGTAACATAATCAAGACAATTTGATAAGCTACATTCTCAGAACAGTGCTTATTTTTTATCATAATATATCAAAATTATTAAACAGAAACCAGACTTAAAGAGATTATAACTACTTCAAATTAAAATTCATGAATTACGTATAGTCCTCAAAAGTGACAAAGATTGAAGGATTCCCTTAACAAGTGGTATCATAAAAAAGGTCGAGTTGCAAGAAAGTTTTAATTTAAACTTCTAAATATGAAATGAATTTTAATCTAAAATAAGTGAAGACGCGAAATTCAGTGACAACCAAGGGGAAAGTTTGCGAGAAATAAATTGTCTGAAATTATAGAGCGGAAAAAAGTACCAACCATATTGTACTGACCAATAAAATTTATGATATTAATTCTGATTTTCTAGATTGTTTTTAATGAATTATGCCAATACCTGTAAAGTTTGGTTATGAAAACCTTTTCATTCCCCTAAGTCATTGATAATCCTTTCAGTTACCAACAATACATCTGCTTTATTTCACTCACATTTTGTGTTTTTGAATATGCAACAGTTAATTTTAAATCCGTTCCCCAGGATTTATTGTGATGTATTTCATAAATGTTAATATAACATAAATAACTTCACAAAAGTGTAAAGCAACTAATATAAAAGAAAGACCGCGCTTATCAAAGCGTATACATCCCCCAGGTATTTATCAGATCTAAATACTTAAGCACAGGTGCCACAGGCTCAGAGAGAATGGCCCTACACGTGATTTCTGGTCGGAGCCTAATGCCTATCACATGTTTGTTGACTTGAATTTGGCTGGCTGCTAGTCATTTCAGCAGTTTTTTATTCAGCAGACAGGCCAATGTGCACCACTGGTGTTTAATTGCATAATACACAGTCAAAGCGGGAAAATCAGTAGCTTCTTTAGAAGCGCCAGATTGCCGCTGTCTCGGGAGCATATTTTCATTGGATCTCACATTAGTTAAGTCACAGTATATGTATAATATTTTACCATTAAAATATGTTACCGATAAACAAAGCTCACATGAAACCGACAACTGTGGCTGCCATAAGTATTTAAAACGGGAACATGCATCATTTGAACCTGGGAAAATTTATTCCAAAATCCCAACAAACCGCGCAGACTCGGACTCATAAGTGTACGACTCTGCTGTTTCGGGAATATGGGAGTCCAGATATAACCCCCACATACGCTCCCGAGGCAGCGGAAATCTTGCGCTTCTAAAGAAGTTACTCATAGAACATGTCACGAATGATGAATGGAGAAAAAAACTGTTATCAAAACCAAAACTTAGGAATTATAGACTGTACAAAAAGTAAATCAGTACTGAATTATATGTAAAATTGAACCTTTCTTCAAAAGAAAGATCCTTTTTGGTTCAGTTCAGAATGGGTGTATTACCTTTGGAAATTGAAACAGGCAGATTTCGTCGCATAAATATTTAACAAAGAGTCTGTTTTAAATGTAATGAGTGTTTTGAAGATGAGGTCCACTTCCTTTTTCACAGTCCTTTGTATGAGCAGGAACGTCAGACATTATTTTCTGGTACAAACTGGCCAACATCTACTTTTACAGAAAATAATAAAATATCCTGGTTGTGTGAAAATAAATCTAGAAAGCTAGCAAAATATTTATGCAGATGTTATGAAATGAGGAGCAAGCAATTGTATGTCTAGTGTATGCGAAACACTTATTTTGTATCAAGTTATGAAGTGACTATTAGGTCCAACGGGCCGGGTGCACTGATATGTTTAATTATATATGTATCTAAATGTATTTGTCACTCTAATAAAAAATACTACTACTACTACTACTCATTTTTTCCGCTGAATTAAGTTGGATGCTACACTAAAACCAAGAAAGTAACCCTATCCAGCGAACAAAAATTGCTTTCGGCGCCTTTGAGGCGGAAGCCGTCCTGTTTGTGTCAAGCGTTTATGATTATGTGTATTTATTATATATGTTTACCATACGTGACCCATGGATCATGACGCTCAGCTGAGTAGGAAGCCATTCACAAAGGGAATTTTATCATCTGAATGCCAACTTTTGTAGGTGGTATCCCCATTCAACTTGAACAATTAAAGTTCTATTAAATCAACAAATAAAAAAAGTTTCATGATAATATGTCCAGCCATTCCCATGAAATCTAGCCGTTTTGTATGCAGTCAGCTGAGCTCAAGATGACCATGCACATTTTTTAAGGACATCTTTGGACGTAAAGACAGAAGATTCTAGGTCAAACAGGAAAGTCGTGTACCCTGTCCGACTGCCTGGGTCTCAAAATATTTTTGACCAGTACTATAGGTCACCATGACCTAATTTCAGGTTCCCATGGAGATTGTCTAAGATTCGTTGTTCAACGCGAAATATCGGTCACCATAAACTAATTTCAGGTTTCCATACAAATTGCCCAAGACGTCCCTGTATATTTATTTGGAACATTTTAGGGCCAACAGATAAAATTTGTGCCCATCTGATTTTCAGGGTGCTAAAAATCATGCTCTTGGCCCATAGTTCACTGAATATTGGTCACCATGGCCTAATTTCAGGTTTCCACGCAAATTAACCGAGGACCTCCCTGGATGTATAGTAAGAAATTTCTAGGTCTAACCGTTACGATTTGTGCCCTGTTAACGGACGGCTTCATCTGAAGGTCTAAAAAATAGAAATAAAATGCGTAAAAATCAGAAAAAGTTGGTGGCGCCATCAAATGTTGTATTGTGCTCCATAGCTCGATGGTTTCCGGGTATTTTGTTTTTGCAATTCATAGGATGTTATGTTAGAAAAGTCCAGATCCAGCAGTCACGATTTGTGCCCTTTTTAACGGATCCAACTGAGCTAAAAACCCGTAAATACAATTTGCTAATGAAAGATTATATGGACATAAATTGCATTATCATAAAAGTCTATAACTAGACGAAAAAATGTGAGAAATTGTGTTTTACATTGGCTCTAATTTTCGGTTGTTTCAAATATGAACCAGTGTCCGTGTTTAGTACCATTGTCTTTTTGTCTGATTCATTCAAAGCAAAGACAATCTCTTTTTACTGTAATTATTTATCAAAATTTTTCATGTTTTTCTTTACTTTTAAGTAATTTCCTTAACAGGAAGAAAGGCTTTGTTTGAATGAGTATGTTTTGAGATCAATAGAAATTGCATAAGAAACTGCCTTCCGAACAAATGATTATGGGGCTGAATGATTTGCAATGACAAACATATTTTGTTTTCAAATTGAAATTTACCATTTATGTGTAAGAAGTTGTTTCCCTTTCTTTTTTAATTAAAGGGCCCAAACACCTATAAAGCATGTTGAGTTAACACGAAATTTGTACCTGCGAAAAACTGCTTTGAAATAGTTTGCTTACTCCTGTAAATGAGTGTTAAAACAGTGAACCGGGCGCGATCACAGGTGTCAACATAAACACAGCGCCTCGGACTCCGTGCTCCACCTGGGCTAAAACACGTGTCAATCAGGAGATGCCGTGACTGACTTGGCCCAAATAAAGAAATACATATTTGGCCGAACATCTCGTGTTGCGACTCACAATCGCAACCTCTGGTCACGCAGCATTGTTATGGTAAACAGACACTGTGTTTACCAACACGCAGAGCCTAACAGCCGTAGGCGAGGGACTGAGGCTGTGTGCCGCGAAGGTTTTGCTAGGAAACCGTTTTATAAACAAAACTGAAGTGATAGCGTAAAAGAAATGGCTTCTGAATATGTCCCTTTGAAATGAGATTAAAATTGGACTGTCAGCAAACATCTGTGCGTGTAGAAAATAAAGTAGGAACGTGTTATCTTTATTGTGTTTGAAACGCTGCATTTTACACTATGACTTTAATAAGTGACTGATCACTTCAGCCTGCGCACGTGCAACCTTAACTTTTTCAATTATGTTTAGAAAATTGTTTGTTTAACACGGATTTGCAATACTATCTTGCAACAATACATAGTATTCCCAAGAGGAAGTCAGTCATTTATTATATTATATTATAATATAATATTATTATATTATAAATATATATATATATATATATAAATAAATATATATATATATATATATATATGTGTATGTGTGTGTATATATATGCACCACTGGCCAAGTGGGTATGTAAAAGAATGGCAGGGGAACATAGCAACATCGTACTGAATCAGCAGTTGGCTCCACCTATTGCTCGCATAGTTCTACTTTATCTCAGAACCTTGATCTGTCAGACTGCATCCGTGCAGTAGTTAACATAATCCACCAAAGAACGTGTCAGGTTGTTAAACTTGTGGCTTCATGGGCTGACGATGGTATCCTGAGCGGGCTGACATATTGACATAAAAGGTCTTTGCCATCACGTTTGTAGGTACTCTCCGCATTTGACGTAAATATCTTATTACGTATCGGCGTTATATGAGATGGGTCATTTTTTTAGTGAAATGGAAATCCCTTATAACACTAATTGGATGGTGGAAATACGCTCTCAGTCCATGATGCCTGCGGAAAATATTGTGTAGTTCATAATGGCAACGCTACGTTCAAAATAAACTGACATAGACCGGCCTCTGTGGCCCAGGGGTAGAGAACAGGATTAAAAGCCGAGAGATCGTGGCGGTGGCGGTGAGATTTTTCACGGCCAGCCTCCACCCAGGTCGAGCACTCTGCAGCCTTCATTGGAAGGCCGTGGCCAACTGCTTGTTTCACTCATAAACGAGAGCGCCTTTCGGGGGTTCCTCGGTGGAAATACCAGCGAAGGGGACTATTACGCACCCAAAGGTAGCAAGTGAAGTATTCGCCGGGCCCGGTTTATTTACAATAACATCCTTATTCTTGTAAAATGATCTATGGGTCAATGCATTCGCTATCGATAAGCAAACTGAACGGTAGTTGCATTAGCTTTAATGAGTGATGTTACACTTAATGAATAATGAATCAAAGCTCCTTTTGAGTGGAAAAGCTAACGTAAAAATGCTTCCAAATAATGAATATTTCGCGCGGAGTAATAAACAGGTTTAGTCAACGGGAGCAACGTCCGGAGTTAATAAAGCGAAAAAAAAGGCCGAGTAAGGATGCAGAACATTGATTATCAATGACATCACTTCCGGGAAACTAATTAAGACAGATCGGTTTAAAAACTGACGAAGGTTGCTGTTAAAATATTCACGCGTAAGCCGGTTTGGGGATTTAAAATGCCACACTGAGGTTTGGAGACAGCACCGTCGTGTTTAAGACACCATTGGATTTATGGTTATCAGGACACTTGTGTATGCGTATTTGTCTTAAACCACGCGAAAACTTTATTTCAACCAGAGTTCGAGTTATTATAATGGATCGCTCAAACCTGGAATTCCGCATATGCCATGGAATACTCGCATTGGCCCGGGTGGTTTGGCATTTAAACTAATTTGCTTTTTTAGCAATATGATTAATATATGCTTGCAAAAGTTATACATCACCCCTTTACATATCCAATGCATACCATTGCAAACCATTGTACGGTAGAAGAACACAAAATTACTGGAAAACACATGAAATACCAATTTTGTTTTTTTTTATTTGAAAATTTCCTTTGTGGATCCTTGGTATGATGATTACGCGTACCTGAGTCCGGGTGATTCTGTGGTTGTCTTTTTGTTCACATGGGTTTCACGTAATATCACGTTTTATCGCGATTATAAAACCCTCATAATTAAGAGACCCCTTGTCAAAGGGAAGTCGTAAAGCAAAATACTGATATGTAAATAAAAATAGATCTTGTAAGTTACCCGTAAAACCAAGACTGCTATAACAAATAAGGTTAGTGAAAATGATACTTACAGTCTCATCATTTACTTTAAAATGTTTGATCTACTGTAATGCATTAAACCTGTCATTGTTCTACACCATGTATTAACATTACAGCAGTAATTATTATTTTCTTGATTTTGTAAATTTTTAAAAATAAATTCAATTGACATATATTAAATTTAACTGAAATATTGGCAGACCTATGTCTTGCAATGTTTGTAAAGTCGGAGCCGTCTTTGTCAATAATAGTTAAAGAAGAAGTACGTCTTTGTCGATAATAGTTTATGGTCGGCGATAAGTATCTCAGTACAAGTTACACCGACAAGTCTAAACAACACGATATTCCTCGGAAACAGAAAACACTTATCCTCTCGGAATCTTCATGTTCAAATGAAGCAGCGTCTCCCACGTACGATAGGCCAAAAATCGTATTATCGATTTTTCCGGGGTCCCTCCAGGTAGACTAGTCCACATGACATGAGAAAACATTGTCGCACACAATGGACACACAGATGGAAGATGGTGCCATGTAGCGTTGCACTAACAATCTAAACAGAAAATGGAAGATACCATCTGATATATTTATGAAAAAGAGTCTCCCCCTCCCCCTTCTCTTCAACTCAACGGGAAACACAGTAAAAACGTTCCATATCAGGATTTGTTGGCTATCAGCAATAAGTGTGCGCAGGAAAGGGGAGAGTGAATCTAGGTGCACGCTTACAGTTTCCTCCACTTATATGGCTTTAATACTGTCTACGCATTGAATATTATATATTAGTATAGTAATATTGATTTTTAATCTATAGATGTGCTTGAAATTGCATGGATTGTGGACGATGTTACAGCGTTTATAATCTCTTTTGTTATACTTGTCTGCACGTTTCTGTTATGCATTTCGGAGTGTATGTAATGTTTAAATGTACATGTGTGTACATGTTAATCAAAATTAATTGAAGATACCTCTCTGAATTGAGATGTCCTTAAAGAAGAAGTTACCATTTGTATCGCTTATCATCAGGAAACATATTTGACGGACATTCAGAATGACGAACAGATTGACAGACGGACGGACAGGGTGATTACTATAGGGCATCCGCTTATTCAAGCGGGGCCCTGATAACACAAAAGATTTCAGGACACTGGATGAAACTAAAGTTGCAAATTTTGAATGTATCAATAGAAGTCTTAAAATGAAAGGAAAATGCATCAAAAATAGAAAAAACACAGGTGGCGCCACCAGTCTTAAGAACCAGTCCTAATCCATAAATACTCTAGGTTTCGGGACACTAGATGAAACCACGATTTAGAAACTGACATATTTGCTGTCATTTGACGATCTCAAAAACATAAAGAAATCGTAAAAATAGAAAAAAAAGGGGCGGCACCAGTTTTTGGGAACTGACAATCACTGCCATGGTCAGTATTCAAGGTAGCATTGGGCAATCCATGGATTACTATCAAGATACTCAAGGATTTGTATCAAATTTTAAATTATTCTGGGGGTACTTACAAGCCCCAAAGCTCGGATGATATAAGATATTTTTACAAAGAAATATTTTTATAGACCTCCCTTGATATTCAGGTATAGGTTTCTATGTTCAACGGTGTCAAAACTTGCCACTCAAACGTACGGACGAACATACAGACACACGGACAGGCGGACGGACGCTGACCGATCATTATAGCTCATTTGACTTCCATACAGCTGGGCTAAAAATGGAAAGGTTCGACCGGGAGTGATGAAGCCCCCCCCCCCCCCCACCTAACTAACACACCAAAGTTCCTGCGGCTTCCGTTATTACATATCATCAATTATAATACGGTTGGTTTGATTATCACGCTGGACACATCCTATCGAATTGCGCGGGAAAAAAAACAGCTTCGAAATCGGCTAAATATAGCCTTAAGCCTTCAAGGAAATGATAAATCGAAATCCAATAAAACTAATCACATAGAATTATGCAAACATCATCCAAATTTATACTAATCAATAAGCAAGGAGATCTTGTACGGCGTTTATATGAGAGCTTGTCAATTTATGATTCCATTACCTATGCTAACCAGGGGCGTCTGACATGCTTTTCTCATTCCGAACACGTATCCTGGCCGTCTGTCCCAACGGTTGTAAATTATGAAAGCCAAATATTTAATAAATATACTTTGTCCATGTGTCTGTTTCTTTGGGTACTTATGCAAGCCGGTAACATCAATGGTTCATGTAAATCTGGTGTCAGGGAAACAAAATCACTGACAGCTCAACACACTTTCTCTCCCTCGCTCTGGGACTAAAAAAAAACGGTCTGTGCATGAGTATGTTTCTGAGTCTTCAAGCGGCCTATTAAAAGTACTGATGTGACATATACAACCCCTTATCAGGCATACCAACTGATAACTCAATTACTAAGCCTGGAAAGGGGTTGGTTACAATAATTGTGGAGCTTATTTGAAAGAATGGACTTTTTTTTTACTTTTACCAAATGCGGACAAATACACATAACCAATGAACGTGTGTTTGCATTTACACTGCAATCGGTTCATTGACAATAGTGTAATTGAGAAATGATAAATTAAATTAGACTCCACATACTAAATTGGTCATAGCCATAAATAGGGAAGCCATATATAAGTTAAAGTCAGTACCCGGGCGGTACCACGCTTCATGGGCTCCTGAAATTTTGTTGAATTTTTTTTTAAGGTTTGAAGCGGTTTGACGAACCAGAGGTACCATGGACCTTGCTTAACATATCAGGATCATAGGAGGGACTGGGGGATCATGTACTCACGCACTGCTGCGGCGAGGTCATGAGGCAGATGAAGAGAAGAGGCAAAACTACGATACAAGCAGCTGGGCATAAAACGTCTGTTCACAATAGTGGTGTGCCTCAGGGAGACGCGTGTAACTCTACAGTAGTCCCGGAACGGACATCGTGAGTTGAACCAGTAAATAATGTATATACAGCATTGAAATCTGGCAAACTTTGATTTAATCTGTGTTTTCAAATGGAGACTCTTGTTAAGTCCTGACTAAAAACATTGTGTGTACTAATCCTCGGGTGTACTGACCGGGAGCTTGGTTCTTGTGGTCACTCAATTATTAGTTTGGACAAAAATTCCTTTGTTCTTATGGGAAATGCAATGGCAGGACTGTCGACCTCCAGTGTTATTGGCAGCCCTCTTGCGATGTTAAATGATCAGTGTGACCCAGACGAACTTCAAATTGAAGAGGCAATTGAACTCTTTAAATTATACCAAAAAAGATATATTTCCAGATATACTATGGGAATGGACCGGGTCGAATTTAGATCAACTGTGCATGCTTAAAAATGGCCTATTTGATCATGCAAATTGTGCGACAACTTCCCCTAGGGGAGTCTGGTACGGCGCAATCAACCTAAAAGCGGCATCGGTGAAAGTGGACACAGAAAATTGGCGAAAGTTTGTTATGTATTAGTCGAATTCATAGAAGGGTGTCAACCTGATGAAATTAAAAATGTCATCAGTGTTAGAATTAAGAAATCAGGGGGGTAAGTGAGGTCAAACAGGGTTTCCAAATAAAAATCCTACGAGTGACATTTTGACGAAAGTTCATGTTACCATTCAAGAAATCCGTGGGCATCTACGGCATGCATGGGTGGCCTTTTTTGATACGCTGTCACGGCTTAAAAAAAGTTGTGGCGGTTTAATCCGCAGGTGGCAGATTGCTATCGCGAATGGTGGCCTAGGGACACCGGGTGGCCTCAGGCGACATGGTGGCCTTGAAACACCGGATGGCCTCTGGCCACCAACTCGCCGTGCACCCTTCTCGATCTGTTTTCTTCCGCCAATATAGTATATAGTTCCATGAAAGAACATCGAATTTAGACTATAATATTTTGTTAGTATACTTTTTTCATTCAAGAACACCTCAGGTATATGATGCCGGTATTTCATGGTGGCCTAGGGATACACTATAGGTACACTTATAGGGGCTTGTCACCGAAGACTAATTAAATAATATCCCGGAATTCTGATCCATAATGCACAAAGAATAAGCCAAACAACCGATTGTGATATATACAGCTCCTTGACTACTTAATAACAACACCCAAGGAGCTGAATATGTCACTTTGGGTTGTATCGCTTATTCCTGGGATTTGTGGCTCAGACTTCCGGAATATCATTTTTTCAGCTTCTGTGACAAGCCCCTATGGCGGTGTATCCTCGTGGCCAACGGCCACCACAGGTATAATCCGGTATACCCCTAGTGGCCTTAGGACACCACATGTATAGTGCTATGTATCCTTGTGGCTTATTTGCGGAAGGAAACAGATCGAGAAGGGCGCACCACGGGCTGGTGGCCTGAGGCTAACCGGTGTCCCATGGGCACCATGTGGCCTAAGGCCACCCGGTGTCCCAAGGCCACCATCTGCGATAGTAATCTGCCTCCAGCGTTTAATCCCGAAGGAGCGTAAGAAAAAATACCAGAAGCCTGTGAGACGAGCGAACAGGATAACGGATGAATAATCTCAAACTGAATTAAACCGGGATCACGTCATCATAAAAAAACAAGATTGAAAGAATACGGACTCGTTAAATGAATATAAAAATAAATGTGTTAAAGTTAGAGGTAATGTGTAGAAACTGTTTTTACAAGTACAGAGAGTTGAGTGTGATTTCTCTTTTCATGCAATTAAACATGATTCCATGTCTAGCTCATTAAGTACACTTACGGGCCAGTTATTAGAAACAGAAGGACAAATTGTAAAACAAATGGTTTAACAGGGGACATGCTTATGCAGTCCCCGGTGCCAATGACCGATACCCCCATGAGGATGGAGGCCATCAGGGTGGGGGCAGTGCTGAGGGTCAAATTGTATCGGGCATCAGAGGATCGATCACTCCTGAAAAATTTAGATCAACTAATCAGGGTGCTAGTTCTGACATTTTTCATGAAAGTTCAAGTTACATACCTTCCTCCCCCAAGCCCAGTTTTTGTAAGCTCTGCGCACCAAGGGAAAGCAGTAATGTGGTTACCCCGCTAGTAATACCTACTTGTTCGTGTTGCAAGGGACTATTCCAGGAAAATAAGATAGTGCTATGTGTATAATACTGAATTTTATACTTCGGTGTCAGACGTGAAGACCTACATATTAGACGGAGGGGTGGACTTGTGCATTTAAAGGTTTTACCAAGTCGCCACGGTGATAACAGTGGCTTGCACGTAATTGTAACAGAATTCAGTAGTAAAAGGGTCAAAGAACATGAGTTCTGTCCTCGTGGGGTATATATCCGTCCATGGCGACCTTCACAGAGAGAAAATCTAGGTCGTCGCACACGGACGTGAAATTTACATAAACATCAAGAAACAATAAATCAGACTCTAAAATTCCTGTTTTCAAAGTTGTCATCCTTAAATGTTTTCTCTTAAACTTTTATGTTGCAATACACTTTAGGTAATGCCTGCGTCAATATATTTACCTGACGTGTGTTGTAAACATCCCCTAGACTATCCGAATATCAGAACACTGGTCATTTCCTGATCCCCTTTCAGTTTTAGATTAAATTCACAAGAATTATATGTAGGACCAGCTAATGCTTCTTTACATCCGTATCATAATCGTCCCAGGGAAATGGGATGTTGCATTACTTTGGAAGAAAGGTCTATGATGCAGGGTCTCTACATTAGGCTCTATTGCATCTGATCGGATTGTTGGTGTGCGCTTAATCAGTTTCCCAGGAACGAAGTTATTAATCTTTAATATTTATATACCTAATACCAATAGTTCTCTTCAAATTCTGAAAACGGCAACTTACATTTCCTTGAATTATATTAAAAAAAGTGCACACGAAGGTGATGGTATCGCACCTGATATTCACGTGCACACACATTACATACAAAGCCTTATAAAGAGGGACCGTGCAATAAACCACGCGATATTCAAAAAGTTTCGACATGGCTTCAGCGAAAAATGAGGCGCTTAAAAGCTTAAGAAAACGACATATTTTTGCCCACGTCAAATTTGAAACCTAGAAGATAAAATAGCAGATTGTTTATAGGTATTATTATCAGATAAATTATTGGCGCTTGCCAGGTTACGTCACCAAATACCTGACATGACTCAAGTCCCCATTAACTTGACGAGATCAATACGAAACATCCTGCCTTACGTGAAACTAAAATAAAACAAGATTTTTAATTTCTGGAGATGTCCTCAAACAAGAAGTTTAATTT
Organism: Sipunculus nudus; assembly: GCA_026874595.1. NCBI lineage: Eukaryota > Metazoa > Annelida > Sipuncula > Golfingiida > Sipunculidae > Sipunculus > Sipunculus nudus. The sequence goes on along the minus strand of CM049317.1, from coordinate 72,903,297 downwards.
GCAGATGGTAATGGAGAGTTTTGAATGAGAGTATTAAAAGGCCATAAGCTTAGATTGAAAAAGAAATAATAAATCTGTAAAACTGCCAGAGGCATTCAACTGTTGTTCTTTAGTTTAATGAACCTTATTTACGAAACGTGTCCAAAGGAGTCAGAATGAACACGTTTAAACAAAAACTGTAACAATGTTAAACAACCGATCGTGACTTCTATGAATGAAGTGCCCCTCTAAAACAAATTCTCGTTAACTCTTAGTAACATATTCCTTTGAATTGTGAAAACCTAAACAATATTTTTGATGTGAAAACGTTTAAACTTTCTTACCGGGAAAATAATCTTTTCCTTAACTTATTATTTTCTTTAGCCAAAAACTTGTTGTCCTAGAAGTGGGTTTGTTTGAGCGGGATCATCTCCCGAAATCTCAGGTTCAAAAAGACCATCTTTAATTTCCGGAGATGTCCTCAAACAAGAAGTGTAATTTGCAGATTGTAATAGAGAGTTTTGAATGTAAAGGCCATAAGCTTAGATTGCAAAAGAAATAATAAATCTGTAAAATGGCCAGAGGCATTCAATTCTTGTTCTTTAGTTTAATAAACCTTATTTACGAAAGTGTCCAAAGTAGTCAGAATGAACACGTTTAAACAAAAACTGTAACAATGTTAAACAACCGATCGTGACTTCTATGAATGAAATGCCCCTCTAAAACAAATTCTCGTTAACTCTTAGTAACATATTCCTTTGAATTGTGAAAACCTAAACAATATTTTTGATGTGAAAACGTTTAAACTTTCTTACCGGGAAAATAATCTTTTCCTTAACTTATTATTTTCTTTAGCCAAAAACTTGTTGTCCTAGAAGTGGGTTTGTTTGAGCGGGATCATCTCCCGAAATCTCAGATTCAAAAAGACCATCTTTAATTTCCAGAGATATCCTCAAACAAGAAGTGTAATTTGCAGATTGTAATAGAGAGTTTTGAATATAAAGGCCATAAGCTTAGATTGAAAAAGAAATAATAAATCTGTAAAATGGCCACAGGCAATCAATTCTTGTTCTTTAGTTTAATAAACCTTATTTACGATAGTGTGCAAAGTAGTCAGAATGAACACGTTTAAACAAAAACTGTAACAATGTTAAACAACCGATCGTGACTTCTATGAATGAAGTGCCCCTCTAAAACAAATTCTCGTTAACTCTTAGTAACATATTCCTTTGAATTGTGAAAACCTAAACAATATTTTTGATGTGAAAACGTTTAAACTTTCCTACCGGGAAAATAATCTTTTCCTTAACTTATTATTTTCTTTAGCCAAAAACTTGTTGTTCTAGAGGTGGGTGTGTTTGAGCGAGATCATCTCCCGAAATCTCAGATTCAAAATGACCATCTTTAATTTCCGGAGATGTCCTCAAACAAGAAGTGTAATTTGCAGATTGTAATAGAGAGTTTTGAATATAAAGGTCATAAGCTTAGATTGCAAAAGAAATAATAAATCTGTAAAAAGGCCAGAGGCATACAATTTGAGTTCTTTAGTTTAATTAACCTTATTCCGAAACGTGTGTCCAAAGTAGTTAGAATGAACACGTTTAAACAAAAACTGTAACACCGTAAAACAACCGATCGTGACTACTACGATTGTAGTGGCCCCTTAAAACTAATTCTCGTTAACTCATATTGACATATTCCTTTAGATTATGAAAACCCCAACAATATTCACTCACTGGCACACGTTTAAACTTCCTTACCGGAAACTTAAGGTTTTCCTTAACTAATTATTCTCTTTAGCAAAACTTTGTCTCCTTGCGTTAGGTTTGTTTGAGTGGGAGTGTCAAGGAAAGGCGTTCTTGCTTTAATATCATCCGGGCTGAAGGCAATGAAACCAACAACGCAATTTAATCCCGGTGATTATGGCAGCAATATATCCTCACTTAGACACGGGGATACTTACTAGATTTTAAAACAATGGAGCTTGAGAATAAGAAAACTTCAGCTTTCTCGGAATTCGAAGCAAATGCCAATGTGCCCACACTCGGATTTTATATTCTCATCTGTTTATATATAAACTGTAACATTTCTGCACAAATTTTTTTCTCTGGAAGTCAGCTTAACGAAAAGGATGTCTCATAAATGATTATGTTTCTTTACTTTTGTAAATGAAAGGTGTTGCGGGTCCTCTTGTATAGTTTAAACGCGTACCTGTACTTCCGATAAATTCCAAAAAAAAAAAAAAAAACAGTAAGTAATATCAACAGATAATTCAGTTACAAGTAATAAGAGAGTTGACTGTTGGTGTGAACATTATTTGCAAACATAAAAACATTATTTGCAACATGTTACACCTACAGACTTATTATAAGACAACAATATACAATTACACATTAAAATATAACACTAATTAATCCTTACGCCAATAGATGTTTTCAAATGGTTCATTCCCTAATTACTTTGTAAGGTTGGGAACAGCCCTGATTATGGCAATGTAGTTGATATTCAGGAACTTTTCCATTTCAAGGGATTACTACAGAAACAAAGCTTTTCCAAACTTGTTTTTATCATTTGTAGTTAATGTTGGTCAGCAGGCTTTTCATTCTCTACCCAGGAACAACACCGAATAGTACACGCAGGACCGGCCATGTCCTCAGTATTGGCAGTTATTCCGTGACCAGGTTGTCTGTATCCGGCCGCTTATGTATCAAACAGGATGTCCCAAATTTCCAAACATTGATACTATTGTCTGACTAGGTCTATAAGCTGCACACCCTACTACACATCGCGAAACATCCTCTTTATTAATGAAAATTTCATGTGGCTTAAAATGTACTTGAGATTATTAGCTAAACATGCCTATATTTAAAATAATTATAATCATGTTGGGTTGATTGCTTTCATGTAATACCGTAATAACAGAGATGTGAAACCAACATGGCCGTAGCATTTAGCGAAGTAAATTCATTGGGTTTATGATCGATACATTAATTAATAAACAAATACGGCTAAATAGCGCCTAAGTACTCTATTCAACGGAGCCTTGGACCCCGCACCAACGGGCTCATTCAGCAATTAAAAAGGTGATATAATATGGAGAGAGAGCTTAACATTTCGGCTAAAAAGCAGATGATATTGTTTTAAGATATAGATTAATAATTAAACCTAGATATGTTGATTGATACAAAAGAAAAGCTAGCGCATTTGTTTGTATTAAATGCAGGTATTTAGAAGTTAACCTAATTGCCTTGCATCCCACTATAACTTGCACACTTGCGGAACAGAGACATCGGTAGTAATTTCCTAACAGATCATGTTATATATCATAATTTCCATTTCGAGTCGCCTATTAAGTATTAAGGAAGACGTGGGGGGAGGGGGGTGGGGGATAATTTTCACATTATAGTCCGTTTCATCCCCTAATGGCCACCTTTTTTCCCGGTGATCTGTGGTTGATTTCAAACATTTAGGTTTATATTTAATCTAATGATTTTCAACTTGTTCGGCCACTGTCAGACTTCTGACACAGATTAAACAGAAAATATTGACTGTTGCTGTTGACTTGAGCGTACTGATAGTCAATTTCAAAACAGAAAAATGTTTTTTATTCTATGCGACGATACATTCTTTTAAACCACTGGAGGTCTTATCGGCTTAAGTTATTGTCGTAAAACATTTCCTACATGATGATCAAACAATGCGGTAACGACTTCATTATCTGTCAAAGAAGTGCTTGCTTGACTCACAGTTTGTTGGATGTGATTATTAAAATTCACATCACATTTTCTTTGCTCAGGTCAGCTGAAAACCTAGAACTCGTAAGCTGTACTTATAATACAGTGCGAATATCCTAAATTGTGCTTAATAATAAGGATACTCTAAAGGTAAAATTAATATAAATAGTATAGGCCTTACGAAGATGTACGGCAGATATACAACAGAAAAGACATTTACCATATACCTCAATAGAATTATTAAACGTGAATAAGTGTAGTCTGTAAAAAACAGGTACATGAGAGTAACCTAGATTCCTTGATATACAGCTAACAAGAGAATTCTTATATCGGATGTAACACCAGCGACCAGTTGAAAGGAAAAAAATAACCATTGTAAAACCGATTTGACAAGTAAAAAAGCTACAAACGTAAATGGTTCACCCATTGCTATTTTAAGTATAATGTACACAAGAGGAGAAGTTGCATTTAAGACTGTCCGCAAGCACAGCGGTCGTCAGTTAATCAATTCCAAGGTACAAGTATCGCTACCATAACCGAAAAAACACGCACTGTTAAACTTGATGTAACACGGCTTTCTGCATGGTCTATCGGGAATATTGGCTGATTTGAGAGCGCGAGGAACTACTAAGACTGCGTCGACCTCCGACTAACCAATAAGATAAATTGATGTAATATGGGGGGAAATAACAAGAATCATGGCTTAGATGTAGTGCCTGCGGCTGTTCCAAATCGATCCTACATCTCACATTTTGGATAACGAGTTATCATTAGATCTTTTTCCATATGATCAAGGCATTTAGTCTAAAAAATTGGCATGGCTTTACTGATTTTTATTTCCCTGTTTCGATAACATCACACGGAATTTTTATAATGCCCAGGGATAACTAATTTAACGGAAAGCATACATCAAAGAGACCCTTTAAAGTTTATCTCGTCAGAATTATAAATAGTCTTTGGTTATCCAAACCTGAGTCTATTTCAAATTAAATTCGTTTCTAGACTGCCGATAACTTGACATCTCAACATATCTTGCATAATTGCTGAACACACTCGACATAGCTATAATGATATAGAGTTTTCAATATACTGTTCAATCGATGGAGACACCTTCAATACCGTTTTATCAGCTGTATTGCCTTAATTGAATTGAATTATATTTTTATGGCTTACTTTTTTATTCACATATTAAGAAAAGCTGTGCTTCTTACAAACTTAGATTTGTTGAGATGTAGATTATTAATGCTGGGAAATGCCCTTAGTATACTCAACGTGAACTTGCACGTGATCCACTCAACATATGACGCCTATAAATCAATGCGTAAAAAGTGGAATTCCATTAAAGAGGCTCCGGCTCGGCTTACAGTATCAATCACGTCTTTGTATAAATAAAACAGATATCGTTCAAGGGATGTTTATGCTTCTTTAGAAGCAAACCACTCTCCTGCCATTTGCGCACCGCATCTAAGGACAAAAAGAATGTATAAACTTAAGCCGTAACATGTATAACATCACCTAAAAATATACAAGTGTGAACAAGTTTAGGTCAATTAATTTGTGTGTGAAACCGCAAAAACATGTACATGAGAGATATTCCAGAAAAAAAATAAAACTATCCATTAATATATGATAAGTATAATCCGATAGGTATAGTATATAAAATGTTTTCCTGTAAAAAAGGTATATTATTTTTCGAATAAGTATTAAGAGACAAAACATACTGCGCTGTTACAACATGCATGCATGGTATAGCGCCGGTGTTTCCATATGTAAGATCAGACGGTTGCAGCGCGATCTTGCAGGTTTTGACATCATCTGGTCCATATCCCATTTTTTTCCGCCCGACAGCTAAATGCCCCACGTAATTTTATATCGCTCTCTTCATACTGCACTGTGCTGCCGCGTTCAACATATCGTAAACTGCGGGCTGGTAAACAACGGCGGTTTACATTTTATAATAGCGGAGGGAATTTGGTGACTTGGCTGAGAGGAAGCCTGAATAACGCTCTGGGCTAAAGACGCCCACGCCGGTGAATAACGAAATCCGGAAGGATTCGCTACTGATTTGTCACGGAGTATATACGTCATCAGCCTGATTGCCAATTACAGTATATTTTAGTTTGCATGTATCAGGTGAATGCTAGCTGTTATAGATTAAATGGCGATCTTACTTGTAGCATATGAATTGGCAATATAGTTATATTAAAAATAATATGCTTAACCTCAGATCAATTTCATGTCATTTTAACCTGAATATAGTCATAACTATGTGCTGCAGGAAGTTTTTTGTATAAATCAAAACAGCCTGAAAAATGATCGAGTAAGGGGTCTACTATTGCGAAAGGAAAACGCTAAAAGTGGTAAAACTAAATTAAACAAACGGAAAAAAGATCGATGTTATATGTATTGTGAAATGGTTACTAAAAATTGTTTGAGCGACCATTAGTGAAATTCTGAAATCCTACAAAACCATATCTAAAATTGGCTCATATTTTCGTGTCCGGGACGTAGTTTGTCACCGTCAGATTAATGCAAACATTGCTGTGGTTTTCAATATTACCTGCTGGTAGCCTAAATATAAGCTGGCATTCTGTAACTCCTGAAGTTTCGGTCTCCGAGTGGCAGGACTTTTTGTGTCCCCTGTCACATTTCGGAGCATGCCAGCCAGAAATAATAGTCAAGATTAGAAGTTACTGAATAATTCATACATCATATTAAATGTGCGACGATTCTTCAATTACATGCAGGCATGCTGCTGTAGACTTCAGTATTAACATTGGATTGGTTCTCATAGTCAAGCGTTTAATTTTTATTATGTTTTAATAATATTACCGATAAAATTATTGATGTTTCATGGTTAAGATGTTAACCAGATTTCATAGATACTGTTTACTCTATTCATCAATAGCATTTAACTGTCATCTTAATTAGGATTAATATTCAGTTTTCAAAATGTTTGAACGTGGATTTTACGAAAGCAGATTTTCCTACTCTTTATCATGGCTCATCACCACATTCCGCCAGGTATAGACCAGCAGGCTCGTAACTTTAACACTCCCTACGCAGTTATTTATGCTCTTAACCGTATGTGTGTCATAGCGTAATGCCTTGTGCAAAATGTTCGTTTTCCGCGAAGAGCGCAGAGTTCAATGTCCAGGTAAATGCCTTTGAAACTATTTGTGAAATATTGAGTTCTGACAATAGCATACCTAGATCACGTGAAAAGAGTCATAAAAGAACCTAGAAACAAGGTTGATACTGTTGTATATTTTTTTTTCAACTCAAAACTCCCCATGCTAACTTTGGCATTTATCAACCATTTCCCCATATTTACATTTAAAAAACTTTCTTTCTTAAGAAACACTCTGAAAGACATATTTGAATAATGCAATGGCTTGCGTTCCGGAAATTAATAAATTGTTCCCCACAGCTATTGTGAATTCCTGACACATTTGACTAAATTAGCACCGGAAATCTTGCATTTCCATAGCCTAGAGATGTCATTTAATGTAAAATCTTGAAATTAAATGGATACCTCGAAGAAAATAAATTCAGTGCTTGTAATGAAAACTGTTAATTACCCGTAGGAGAAGTTTGCCAGTGGGAAGCCTGTTTGACGAAATGAAGTTTTCAAGCTCAGCGGTGAGTCACGTACAAATGTTAAAGTAATCAGGAGAAGGAACATCCTGACTTAAATTTATGGACGACTCAATGCTCAAGTACTGGGTGAAAGGGCGGTACAATTAAACTGCGTTTCGCAAAGAAAGGCCAGTTTTGTCACAAATTATAATGATTTTTTTTAAATAAAGCACGAGAATTCTACAATGACAATAACAAATTGGTCAAGCAATAGAAAGTTTTCAGGAAAAAAAAAACGCAAGGAAACTTTAATGAATTGTACAGTTTGGTCACGGACTCGGCATTTAAAAACATGAAATAACTTAATCAAAATGGCAGGTTCATTCTCTTAACGGAAAGTTTTGCAAACAAAAAACGAAGGGTGGAGTTCAGAACGTTATTTGTAATGTTAAGGAGGTACAGTGAAAATAGTGTGAGAAGGGGGAGCTTTTGGGGCTGAGCCCCCCCCCCCCCCCCCCCCCCGAAAAAAGTTACCACTTGCTACCATCCATATATCTAAGAGATATGTATTGCTTCAGTGAATTATTGTATTATTCTTATGATTGCTTTAATTGCTTCCTTTTTCCACGGTTGTTCCCCTTTTTTTCGATTGTTCCCTATTTCCCCAGCATGTTTGTATCTGTCTTGTAAGAAACTCAGTCGAGTGCAAACATCTGTGGAGGGGTAAACAATACATTTATGCGTATTCACTTGCCATGAATCACAATAAACATTCTTTTTTAGTTCAGTGTTCTTTTTATATGGATACCGTTTCTTTCTTTTTGCGCATACTTTTTTGTTTAGAAAACGTAAGAATTAATGGAAATTACACAAGGGCTGAAAGGTTACTCACTGAAAGCTGTTTCATTGTATCGCGCATAGGAATTCAGGCGCGTAGTTATTTGCATAAAATTGTTACAAAGCAACGACAGGGCTGAACATTTCTCAAGCCCGGCCCGTCACCAGCTATAGTGTGTATCGGCTGAATTTGGTCATTTAGAACGTTCTCTTCATGCTGACACCATGTCTAAGCGCGTCCGGTCAACTATTGATCAGTTTTTCTCCAAATGCAACAAATCAGAAGACACGGATGATGGTTTGTATTGTTCGCAGCAAAGGTATAAAGGTGTATTTCAGCTTGCCCGTACCCGCATACATGCTGGGAGATACAAGATATTTCCCCGGGCCCTGCCCCCTCCGGATGTGGAAACGATCCAGTATTATATTTAATATTATATTTTACCTCATTTATTGTGTATTAATTTGGCCCTTATAACCTGGCAGTTATCACTGTAGATTTGTCGTGATACCAATGTTTGCTAGTTCAAGAAAAATCGCAAATCTATCCGCCATATATGCCATCGTCTAGTGCATAGCACTGACTTCAGGTAGGCCCTAGCCATCGATCTCAAAGTCGTGTATTGTATACTGAAATGTCATTTGTAATTCTTAAATAATAATAAAATGATTCATAAAATAAATATACAGATATACTGAATTATTCAGAGCAATTTAATAGGGGCGGATGGATTTGATTAAGGATGAGCTCGTTTATAAATTATATCACATCATTTTCCTTCATATGTAAAAATAATTATAAACACTGATCCACTCTTATCAGGGCCCCGCTTGACAAGCGGTGCCCTATAGTGATCAATGTGTCAGTACGTCCATCCGTACTTCCATCCTTCCGTCAGTGACACTTTTCTTTCGCGTGCGATAACTCAACAACAACAAAATTCAGCTTTCCCAAATTCACAGGGATGATTGGTATTTACAAGGGCTACAGACCTATTGAATTACGGACCTGTCGGATTTCCAATATGGCCACCACAGCCGAATCGCGGATTTCTTTTGCGCGCGATTTCTCAACAACAACATGCTTCAGCTTTCCCAAATTCACAGGGATGATTGGTACATATGAGGGCTCCAGACCTATTAAATCACTGACCTGTCGGAATTCCAATATGGGACCACTTTAATGGTCCGGTCTATTTGTACGTCCCTCCGTGTCTTCGATCAACCCCTTATTTCACAGAATATCTCCAAAACCCCTGCAGCTTTCTTCACATAATTTTACATACATATTATTAATGTGGTTATAACCTGTAGATGGGGCCATATTAAGGACTTTTGACATTATATATGTTAATTCGGCAGCATCAGTTCTCACCAATTTTGGTGGTGAATGACAGAAGCTATAAAATACACTTTTTACCCGTATGTAAACTAGCCCACCACTCCTGGAAATGCGTGGCCCTCTCAGGACCATTGTCCGACCACATCTAGTAAACGATATAATTTGCAATTAATGTTGACCTTTTCAGTTCATTTGAAAGGACTCACAAGTAAGCCCCTGTAGATGGAACCCTCCATCCATTTTGAAAATAGTTCAGCAATACGCCCTACTAATCATCGACCTGTAGACATTTAGGTTCCGATGTGCCATGTTCCACCAGCCCTGAGCCTAGTAAATCTGTGTGCAAAGAAGAAAATCCAGCAACAGTTCCTCCTTCCTTGCCTTGCTCATCTTCCCATCCGACGCCTTTTGTACAGATATATGATATTGCATGTCATGCAAAACAGCCCAGAACCTGTCTGCTAGTCAAAAGATGGAATTAATCGAGCACGTGTTTGTACCTGGTCAAGATTACAAATTTCCATCGCAGTAATATGGGAAACAAATGAGGTCCTTTAACTTACGATGGCTTACTCAGTTCAAAGGTCTGGTGTATAGCCCATCTGAAGATGCTTCATATTGTCTGCCATGTTTGTTGTTCAGTACTGCAGGCCCATCAGGCTCTGTATCTCACCTAGTCTCACCTGGATTGCGTAACTGGAAGGATGCAATCGCTAAATATAGACGTCACTTTCTTAGGATACGACAGGATAAAACCAAAGGTAACACAGGGTATGAGAAACACAAAGACGCTTTGGCAAAATTTAACAGCTTCAGAGGACAGGTTGCAAGGAAAATGTATGTCCGTAGTCAAATAAAGAGAAAGGCAAATTCAAAAGAACACTGCAGCAATAAGATCTGTTATCAAAACTGTGTTATTCCTTGGTATGCAGGCTTTCCCTTCAGGGGTCATCGAGATGACGCGAGGTACACGGACCAACCAGATCATAATCCAGGGAACTTTCAGTCTCTGCTGAACTTCAGAATAGAATGTGGAGACAATGTCCTGGAAGAACATTTCAGGGGAGGTAAAAAAAATGCTACATACAAAAGTAAAACCATCAAGAATGAACTTATACAGCTGATCGGATGTGAAATTTTGTCCGAAATTATACAAGAAGGCTCAAAAGTCTTTAGCATAAGTGCAGATGAGCTCCAAGATATATCCAACCAGGAATAAATGACACTGGTTGTGCGCTACGTGGACAAGCACAGTTCGATTTAAGAATGTTTCGTGGGATACATTGATACCACAGGTGATACCACTGGTGAGCATCTGTCAGATGTTACCTTGAATTTGTTGAGAGAATCGGGCTTGATCCTGTCAACATTCGGGGCCAATGTTATGATGGAGTGGGAAACTAAGTGAATACGCATTATTGTGTTGTTTACCCCTCAACAGGTGTTTGCACACGACTGAGTTTCTTACCAGACAGATACAAATATGCTGGGGTAATAGAGAACAATCGAAATTAGGAGAACAACCGGGGGAAAAGGAAGCAATTAAAGCAATCATAAGAATAATACAATAATTCACTGAAGCAATACATATCTCTCAGATATATGGATGGTAGCAAATGGTAACTTGATCTATCTGGGTTTTTTTTTTTGGGGGGGGGGCTTCAGCTCCCAAAGCTCCCCATCCGGATCCGCCACTGCCTATCAACATTCGAGGCCAATGTTATGATGGAGCGGGAAATATGACTGGCAAATGCAAAGGAACTGGTCCTCGAATTGAGAGGTTTTATCCAAGGGCTCTGCATTTCATGTGTGCTAACCATCAGCTCAATCTAGTAATTGTTGCTGGATGCCATGAGGTCAGCAGCATCCGTAACATGATGGCAACAGCCCATGAAGTTGTAAGATTCCTCGACTTCTCGTGTAAACGTGAAAAATGCTTATTTGAGCAGGTAGATGATCTGCTGAAAGAGTTAGGTCCACAGGCACCTCAGCGGAGGAAACTCATGCAGCTTTGGAAGACCCGATGGGTGGAAAGGCATGTTGCTTTTGAAGTTTTTCTTGATTTGTTTGAAGCTATAGTGATGGAACTGCAGGAAATCAGTCTAAGTGGACAGTTCAACGGACAATCTGCCGCAGATGCCAACAGTTTCTTGAATGGCATCACAAAGTTTGATTTTATCTTTGCACTGGTCACTGCAAATAAAGTGCTTGGGTACTTAAAATCTCTATCAACACAATTACAGGGACGAGACATGGACGTCGTAAGCGGCTTTGTTATGGTCAACACTGTACAGTCGACCCTAAACGAGATTGATGACTACCACAAGCAGTTGTTTGAGGAGGCCTATGCAGTTGCCAGTAAGGTTAATGTCCAACCATCTATGCCAAGAATTGTACGGCGGCAAACACTGCGTTCAAACGTGCCTGCAAGCTGCCCAGAGGAATATTTCAAACTTGATGTCACGTTGCTCTTCTCATAGATCAGGTTCTGGCAGAATTCGACAGACGATTTACTACAATGAAAAAACAGGCATTGTTGGCCATGAAACTGATTCCAAAGATGATGGCGAAACAGTCCGCAACAACAAGTGACCTACACTACTTTATGCATGACCTCCCAGACGCAGGTTACTTGGACCAAGAACTCCACCTCTGGAACACGGAATGGAAAGCAAACAGATCCTGCAGCTAAAGACGTGAGCACAGTACAAGGTGCTTTGTTGCCTGTAAACAGGTTTGTTATCCAAACTTTGCAAATCCTCGCAGTGTTTTTTTCAGTTACCAGTGCTGAATCCGAAAGTAGTTTCAGCCAGCTCCGTCGCCTGAAAACCTACTTAAGGTCAGCCATTGGTGACGATATGCACTGATGCTGTGCCATCGCGATTGAGTTCTCCGTCTGAATGTTGATCAACTTATCAACAGATTTTCCCTGCGGAACAAAAGGGAGAATGATCCTGGAAAACATTTTTTGGATGCTTGAACTCTGTACCAATAAAGAAATATGCTCGTCTTAGACTTGCTTACAGAAAAATGTTTATCATAAAACTTTGCTTACAACTTCCTCATTACTGTATGAATAAAACAGTTCAAGATATAACAAGCATTAAACATGGTTACATTTTGTTAAGTCATACTCTACATTTAACAAGTGTAATTGTTGCCTTTAATGAATTCCTAAGTCGCAAGTTTCATCCCAAGGTCTGTTAGCCCGCCCCCCGAGTTACATCATCCTGGATCCGCCCCTGCTGTGACCTTATGTTAAACTGAAATTAATGAAGTAATTGTACTTCTTTAAATGTTCTTCGACATGGAAATAAATATTATGTTTACCTATGTATTTTTGTGTGGGTGTATGCCTGTCCATACATTTACTTTGTATATAAATTTTATCTGCAGTTGCATTCCATCATGATCTGTGGATGGAGAATAAACGTTACAAGCAGCATTGTAACATTTTATATATGACAGATAATCAAAACTTAAGGGCCATCCAGAAACTGATGCTCGAACAATTATTCATATCATAGACCTCGAGACGTTTTGCCCTTAGGCAATATTCAGGTGTTTTTAAAACAAAGTCTGAATTTCTTAGAGACGGTATGTCCTTGTGATGACACGGCAACATATCTACTTTCTATTGAATATTTTCCATAACTGGATATTTTACCTCCGGCCGCTCTCTTCAACACAACGCCGTTATATTGCTGTGACAATAATTGAGGCGTGCGTACCTCAGGGTAATTTCTGTTTCCTAAATATGAAAATAGATGTAGAAGATAGCTGCAGGGTGAAAAATGCATTTTCTCCCAATTATCACTAAAAGTTCCACTTCAGTATTCGGATACCTCAGGGGCGGTACTATAACTGAATCGTGAAGTGGCTTTATGTAGACAGTTGGTGAAAGAAATACAATTAGCCGTCTTTTGGGTTTATATATTTTTTTTTTGCAATTTTGCACATGTTTGTCGGGTAATTTGACATGTGGTATTGAATCGGTTACTTGCGTAACATTTCTCGTTTAGAGAGTATAAAAGTATATCAAAACCATATCAACCAATTTCGAATATTGTAATAAGGGAATTATTTATTGAAGCTATAAGATCTCCAACTTTTACTTTTGATAAAATCACTGAAAAATCCAAAGATTGCTCTTGAAATTTATTGCTTAATTCTTGGCTCGTTTGTGATCCAAATCAATAATATTGCTTGTTTGTGAGCTTATTAGTGAATGTAAAACGAGTACCTTTAATCCTCAGTGCGGAGAGGTTGCGGCCTTCTAAGGGATAATAGATCCGTTATCCTCAAAATAGTTGATTGTTTTAGTGATCGTTAGTTATCTTCGGATTCAAACAAATAACCACATGAAAACTAGGATAATTGTCTTATTCCTCAGCACATGGAACTTTGTGCTGCCGTTACCATGGTTACCAAATTTTGGGGTAAAATTTGGCGATCTAAAAATATGTATCTTTTCCTCCTATCTCAGTTAATATTTATGCTTGAAAGGTCCAGTTTTTGGCTTCAAGTAGCAGTCCATTAGTTGTAAGTCATTCAATTGCAAGTCTCGTAGAATCTTGCTCTGTTTGCCATCAAACCAGAAATTACGAGATTTCCCAGAAATACTTATAACTTAGCATTTTGTAGCATTTTGGAAGCTTAACATGATAATAACACAAATTTTGCCACATGTCGTGCAATCTCTCGCCAAACGAGAATATTCGAGATTTCGAACAAATGTCTATATCTCGGTCATTTTAATGCTAGAGATTTTACTTTTCCATTGTTCAAGAATCACTTGACTAAATTTAAGTGATAAAAGTGAATATCTCGACATATCTCGCACAATTTCTTGTCAAACGAGAACATGGGACCATTTAGAGAAACGCCTATAATTCTGTTATTTTTATGCTGAAGACCTATAGTTTACATAGTTGATAGCGTCTAGCACTCTTGGTCACATTATGTTATTATATTGTAAGTTTCGTCAAATCTCGCATCGTTTTTCTTCGAATAAAGAAAATTCATCCCTTTGCCGTGACCATAAGTGGCGGCAGTGTGTGATAGTTAATTTCGGCAGGGGCATTACATTTGACAGTTGGAGCAATGGTCTATGGGTGTGCGATAGTCCATGAAGAAGACTTCTATTGTGTTGTTATTGTCTTTCTTTGATTGTTGCTTCGTAAGCTTCACAGACCAGCGCCATCCACCTGGTTGGCACGTTTCCTCAATGTAAACAACCCTTGCTGTTTTCCTATACTTAAGATATGTATGGTGGCCTGTTCACTTGTCCTTAGTTGTTTGATTTTCGGTGTATATTGAAGTAAAATAAAATGTCGTGTTTTGCTTCTGCATATTGATTGAAAATTGAATAAAATCATACAAGAACCAACCAACCAATGTTCTATGTCCGCTATTTCAGATTTGAGATGAAAAAAATTGATTTCTGCTTAAACCAATATGACCAGATTTAGAATTTTAATGTGGTCTAAATTTTGTTTCTAAAGGAGTTGAGCTAAATGTTTTGACATGCCGTCCAGTGGGTGTAAATGGATTACAATTTTACCCAAACCAGCTGTGTGTGATGAGTTTTGTGGAGATGAAGGATGCCAATACCTATTTGACTGTGGCCTGAAATCAGGTTTCTGGAGGCTTGAAAATGTTGTTTGTAGGAGCAGGGTAATATTATCTTGTTTATCTTTGTCAATATTTAAGCTATAGAGGTCTAGTTTTCATCATTGCTTAGCTTATGGCTAGCCAGACAAAATGAAACTAAAAGTTTTGCCAAAAATCTTGCACCATATCTCGTCAAAGGAGAAAAAAAAGAGAAATGCGTGTACGAAATTCAGAGAGCAAACGCTGGCGACTATGTCATGATTACATCTTGCACTTGTTATTATAATTATTATTATTTATATATATATATATATATATATATATATATATATATTGTACTAAATATTTTACTTTTAGATCATACTTAATCCAACAATTTCCCTCTTTCTTACATAATATAACTCTAGGAAAAATGCATTTAAGATTTTTTTAAAACGATTAGATAATCTTTATATAAGAAGGAAAATTTTTACCTTGAGTCATGTGAGTTGAATGGAACCTAAGAGGAACAGTCAGAAAAGCAGAAAAGCTACATACCATCGACACAACCGAAAAATATAGAAATGCCTAGGTTTTAAATCGTATAATTTCGGGCATCCAGGTTTAATGGATAAAAGACGATAGAATGTAAACGGTACCTTTAAAGTGAAACGACTCTCCCCTTCTTCAAAGTGTTATCTCCCCCACAGGATTATCTAATGCCTGTCTGAACAGGTCCCCCTCCGAGATCGTTTACCTATACGTGTCCAAAAACCAGGTCCCTGGTGAACCGGTACCTTATTACACTGGGAGATATATATACTATTATGAGTCCGATTTCTATACGATTGAAGTCCCGGGCCCAATCATACATTATTACTGTCGTTACTTTCCCTAACGGGGGCGGTGAATACGACTTACGATGTAAAGATGGCCGAGTACTTAGTATACCTCGTAATCCCCGGGGCGCTTATTTGCCCATGTATCCTGACATGTCGGTTCCCTCTTTCTTACAGAATATAACTCTAGGAAAAATGCATTTCAGATTTTTTTTAAAAACGATTAGGTGATCTATATGTTAGAAGGAAAATTTTTACCATGAGTCATGTTAGTTGAATGAGCCTAAGAGGAACAGTCAGAAAAGCAGAAAAGCTACATACCATCGACACAACCGAAAAATATAGAAATGCCTATGTTTAAAAACGTATAATTTCGGGCATCCAGGTTTAATGGATAAAGGACGATAGAATGTAAACAGTACCTTTAAAGTGAAACGACTCTCCCCTTCATCAAAGTGTTCTTTCCCCCACAGGATTATCTAATGCCTGTCCTGACAGTTCCCCCCTCCGAGATAGTTTACCTATACGTGTCTAAAAGCCAGGTCCCTGGTGAACCGGTACCTTATTACACAGGGAGATATATATACTATTATGAGTCCGATTTCTATACGATTGAAGTCCCGGGCCCAATCATACATTATTACTGTCGTTACTTTCCCTAACGGGGGCGGTGAATACGACTTACGATGTAAAGATGGCCGAGTACTTAGTATACCTCGTAACCCCCGGGGCGCTTATTTTCCCATGTATCCTATCATGCCGGTGAAAATTGGGGGATAAAGAGGACCGGAGGCTAGGGACCCAGTTAGAGCGCCCCTAGAATTGGTTGTAAGAAGAATAAATATGTTAATCGAATTGTCTATATGGCTGCAAATTCTTAAGATTGACTTTCACTTGAAATTATTTTATTTTGAGCAGATATCATCGCAACAGTTTTCTCTGTCCTCGCCTTTTGTAACCTATATACGTCTGTTGAATATACTCGTTTTTGTAACCATTCCATAATATTCGGTATTTTCAGAATGTGTTCATTTTGATACACCTGCAGAGTCATACTCATGCATTTTCATCTCCGTGACAAGTCTTGTGACATCCGGATTACAGTGTGTACCCAAAATGGCAGGTGATTGGAAACTGCAAAAGAAAGAAGCCTGTCAGGGTTCGTAATGGCACGAGAAAGTAGTCCAAGGACAATCCAGGTGAAGCTCTATATGAGTGACAGTTTTATGTACTGAGTTACTTGCGCAGTTATAACGTACTGTTTTTTTTTTAATGTTTTACTTGATTTTAAGCGCCATGAGCGATAGGATTTTTAGTATGGCTTTATGTACATTTATTTTATAATAATAATAATAATAATAATAATAATAATAATAATAATAATGGTTATAAAAATATTATTATTATTATTATCATCATCATCATCATCATCCTAGACGTTACTTTCACAGTCTCTGTTATTTTTAAGGCGATTTTAACCTAGATTACCCGTGTCAGAAGCCATTAAGGTTGATAAGGGTTTAGCAGGAATTAAAGAAAGTTTTTAAGAAGAATTATCAGGGAATACATGATAATAACATAATTAATTTGCGAAACAGGTTAAAACACTACATAACAGAGGATATCTTACCAAAATTGTATTATTTTATCTTATTGCAAGAAAAGTCCTAGCGGCTGGAGCTAAAAATTGGTAAGTTTCTATGAAATTAAAAATAAAATTTTTGATGGGGTCAAAATTGACGCGCGGGGTGCCTGAGAAAAAAAAAATAAAATAGCAAATGGTTTCATGGTTTAAGCCAAAAGCAGACAACCTTTATTGTCCATATACTTAATTCTGTCAAAGACCTAGTTTGAGGGATGGAATTGGAAACTGCGTGAGCTTCGATCAGGACCGTGACAACTAGCTCAACAAGGCTGACTTTGGTACACTGAACAGGTGCTTAAAGGTACCTTGTATCACCGATGTACTGACATGACATCCTTTATTTCCTATGTTGATTGATTCGTCGCCAGGACTTTCATGCCGTCACCGGGATGTCCTCGCAAAACTAATAGACTATTCTTCCGACCCGATGGTCATCAGTGTTCAGTGTCCCCTGTAACTGAACATGAAATCAACTGAATTGGCCATAGTCAATCCCGGGTCAAAGAGTCTATCTTGTTATTGGATTGAGATAACAAAGTTACCTGACCCTACCTTCCTGTGATATTAAATCAAACTTGGCTCACTTGTGCTCACGGGGATATGGTTAAAACTTGACCGGGAAAAAAGTAAAGGTTAACAAACTGTTCCTCAGCACATGTGTGGGGGTTAATGGTGTAATGGTTAAGGTGCCGGGCTCATGCTCGAGAGGTCGTGAGTTCGAATCACGGTCAGACCCCCACCGTGCTAAGACACTTAGGCAAGGTCCCAACCGCAAATGTCCCTTTGTCCACCCAGCAGTAGAAATGGGTACCAGTGAATTGGGAAGGTAACCTGCGATGGACTAGCGTCCAATCCAGGAGTTTTAACTCCTAAGTCACTTCCGAAACCGGGATAAGCTCCGGCCTGATGAGCCGTTAGGCTCGGATGTAAAAGCCCAGCAGACTTCAACTTTCCTACCTACATACATATGTACAACATATGTACCACCACACAATTTCCCAGAATTTTCCTGATCGCTTTATTTTTACAGATTCCAAGTGCGTGCATATTCTAGTTTTCGTTTTGTAACTTTATCATTTTTCCGGTATGTACCTTCATTATTTTGTTCCGAGTGAAAATCTTAAGTATTTTTCAGTACGTATCTTAACTATTGTCCCAGTGCGAAAGTCAACATTTTCAGCTTGAGTACCTTTGATATTTTCTCAGTGTATACCTTTTCCGTTTTCTCATTGCCTACATCTTCAACTGTATTGGATTTCATGCACTAATTAAAAAATAGACACATATATTCAGCTCAGTTTCAAAACACCTGTTTTTTGCCTTTTAATACTATTTCTTGAAAATTATATTTAGAATTTTTGTTTATATTGAACAATAATTTATCTCGCATCCGCAACTGTTAAAACCAATTACATATATGTTAAGCATGTGTTGAAGGTTTCAAAAGTATGTGCTTATAGTAATAGGAAATATTAAATCTTTGAAAAAAAAGAATATAATAACCAGTGTGCTTTTTCACGGACTGTGATCCTTTTAACGACTGATATATCAATCCAGTTTAATATGGATACTAGACATAATAAAGAAAGGAGGCGAAAATCGGTTCCACTCTTTTCGCTACTATCAGTGTGAAAGTTTCAGGTCTGTCAATTATACAAAGCGGGCTGTGTTGGGGTGACAAAAGTTAAAAAAAAAACCTAGACGACCATAGGTCGAACGCTTGCCGGAAACTGAAATGATAGACAGACGGACAGATAAAAGATACTGTGGGTTTTCTTTCAATGGAATGATTATCAGGGCCATTGCTGAGAAGTTGTGCCCCGTAGAATGACATATCAGACAAAAGAACAAGCAGGCAGAAAAAGCTGACAACAGATGACGAACAGACAGACATACTGGCAATGTGAGACAAGATTGACACCAGATGACTGGTTATGCAGAAGGATCAGAGGAAGAAAATAAGTTCTAATTTATGTAATTGCGGTTTGTAGTTTTGGAGATAAGGCAAAATAATATTTTATTAGGGATGTTCGACAGCAGCGCCCTCTAGCGCACATATCCTGAAGACGACAAATGCGTTTCGTGATATTAGTGTATGACATAAGATGTCCCAATTTTAAAAGGATTCCTCCAAATATCTGGCCTTTAGAATGCTATATGGGAGACGCAAGAACCAGCAAGCAGGCGAATTTGAGGACAACTGACAAACAGACGGACACACTGACAAAGCGAATCAAGATCGAGTCCCAATGACTACACCAGGTTATGGAGAAGACTTAGAGGAAGAAAATAACCTATAGTTTATGTAATTGAGTCTTTGAGTTTTGGAGATATGGCCAATATACTGATATAGGTGGCAGGGTCGAGTGCAGCGCCCCCTAGTGGCCATATCCGGAAAATAAAAAATCCTGTTTCGAGATATTAGCGTATGACATTAGATGTACCAGTTTCAAAAGGATACATGCAAAACTGTAGCTTATAGATTGCAATATGTAAGATCCAAGCACCAGGAAGCAGGGCAAATTGAGGACAACTGACAAACAGACAGACATACTGAAAAGGTGCCACAAGGTTGAGACAAGATGACTTAACCAGAATATGGAGAAGACCCAGAGGAAGTGAAAAAGCTATAATTTATGCAATAAAAATTTTAGTTTTGGAGATATGGCGAAAAAAATTATATGGTGAAATAGTTGGACTGCAGTGCCCCCTAGCTGCCATATCCAGAAATTGAAAAATCACATTCTAGATATTATAGCAAGACATGAGATGTACCAGTTTCAAAAGGATACCTGCATAACTGAGTCTTATAGATTGCTATATGTAACATGCAAGCACCAGCAAGCAGGCGAACTTCGAGGACAACTGACCAATACAGACATACTGACAAAGTGACACAAGGTTGAGACCAGATGACTTAACCAATTTATGGAAAAGTCCCAGGGGAAGAAAATTTGCTATAATTTATGTAATAAAAAATTATAGTTTTGGAGATATGGCCAAAACATGATATGTTAAAATTCTTTAACTATAGCCCCCCCTATTGACAAGAACCAAAAAATGAAGAATCTGTTTCGAGGTATTAGTGTAAGACATAACATGTACCAGTTTCAAAATGATTCCTTCAAAACTGTGGCCAGTAGAATGGTATATGTAAGACACATGAACCAGCAAGCAGGCGAATTTGAGGACAACTGACAAACAGACAGACATACTAACAAAGTGACATAAAATTTAGACCAGATGACTTTCTCAGGTTATGGAGAAGACCCAGAGGAAGGAACCAAGCTATAGGTTCTGTAACTCAGGATTATACTTTTGGAGATATGTCCAATAAATGATATGTTTGGGAGGTTCTAATGCAGCGCCCCCTAGCAGCCATATCCGGAAAATGAAAAATCTGTTTCGAGATATTACTGAATGGCATAAGACTGTAATAGTTTCAAAAGGATTCTTTCAAAACTGTGGCCTGTAGAGTCCTCTATGTGAGACGCAAGTGCAAGCAGGCGAATTTTAGGACAACTGACTAACAGACACACACACTGACAAAGTGACACAGGATTGAGACAAGATGAATTAACCAGATTATGGAGAAGACTGAGAGGAAGAAAATAAGCTATCGTTTATGTAATTTGAGGTTTATACTTTTGGAGATATGGCTAAAAATGATATGTTGAGGTGGTTAGCACCTAGCCCCCCTGGCGGCCGTATTCAAAGAATGAAAAAAAAACAGTTTCGAGATATTCGTGTAGGACTTTCAACGTGACAGTTTCAAAAAAGATTCCTAAAAAAACTGTGGCCTGTAGGGCAAGATGAATGAAATCGCGAAATATCTCGTTTGACGAGATATTGTCCGAGCTATTTCGAGAGGTTTAATAAAATCTTTAAGAACTTACTGAATGGTACCTTATGCAAAAAACTAGACCTCTCTAGCCTTAAAACTGACAAAGTTAGAAAAATTAGTCCATTGATTTTCGAATATCATAACTTTTCCCCCAAAATAAGTAACCATGGTTACGGCAAATTTGAGTCAGCTACACACCAGAAGACAGACGATTAAAATGAGCTACGGTTGAAGTAGATACGACTATTAGTCACACAGATATGAAGAAAAAACCTTTTTGTATACTTTTGATGACCTTGACCTTGACCTTTGACCTATATTGACCAAAAACAATAGGTTCCTGCAATTTTAAATTTTCCATCAACTGTGTACTATGTACACATTAATGGGGAAAAGCTTATCAGCATTCTTCCCCGTTTCTAAACCAGACCTTAAAAAATAACCTACCGCAGATTATATCATAACAATGAAAATAAAAAGGTTATAAGACACTACATTAGAGAGATCAATTTATTATTTTATCCTAAATGCACCAAAACAGGCTGACAAACCCGGAGCTGATGTTTATTGACACTAGATACGATACAATTATTAAGATGTCGTGGGAACCCAAAACCATTCCGTTGATCATAATACCGGTTTATTTATAATATCAGTGTGTCAGTCCTGATGGTCAGACTTCAGATTACCTTTGGGATTTTTATGTATACTTGACAGTTCCGGAATGACTATTCTGGCACGTTAGATAATCAGATGTTTTTTTTGTTTTTTTTTGCTATAGGGTTAGCCGGTTTTAAAAACACCACACTGAATTCATACTGATTCAAAGCATGTCCACACTGTCTACTTAGAATTCAATAATAAAAATGTTGCACTGATCGTAACTATGAAGTAATTGGTAATATGACTTGCTTATACCTAATTATGTTGGGAACTAAATGACTGTTTGAGTTGTGTCTGCAAAAATAAACAGTTTAATTATACCTGTTTTAATAACGGACACAGGGAGCGGCCTTTGAAAGGTTGGCTAAGGCAATAATCGTAAGGGCATTATCTTCAATAAACGCCAGTTCGTGGGTATAGCGATATCCGTTAAGCTCCCAGTACAAAGTTTTATCCATAATGGTGTGACCACTTCAACCAAGAGTGAATTAATACTGACCATAGGCTACAGGCCAATGTAGAAGAAATATTCTTATGGTGAATTAGGTGGCGTGGATGGGTGCAAGAATTTTGAATTACTTCCGAATACCGGCTGTGAATGTGATATTCGATAAATAATATCAGTCCATAAACTAAACCAAGGTTTGCCTTCGCAAGGAGAGTATGTGTACATCCCGTTCTTTTGATTGTGTGTTTGTGTGTGCTTGCGTGCGTATTTGTTAACAACATAATTCAAGCAATCATGAACTGAATATCTCACATTTCGGGAAAAGGTCAATGAAATATTAATAAGCTTTTTGTGCGGATCATGCTCATGATCTAGATCCTGGAACGTCATCCAGAGTATTGACAAACGTACAGCCCCTTATACACAAATGAACCTAGGAATTTGGGACTAATAAGTGAAAAGCGGAGAGTTGCATTCATTAGAATGCAGATTTCAAGTTGGCTCTGTATTTCTCGCCGATTTCCGCTTGGGTAATTGCGGTTATTCTCTATATTGCTGTCTATTTATCAATTCTTGTACAACAAGCATATGAGTGTCTTATTGGAAAGATTATATCCACAATTTTTCAGCGGTCGTGAAATGGAAACATCAAGTTCCACTATTATCCATTTCCTTGAAGGTTTGCCATGCAGGATATGCTCAACATTAAATGCTGACACTTGCACTACTTTTTTTCCGTTGTAGTCACCAGATGCCGAATTTTACTGGGTTTTTTTTATATTTATTTATTTTTTTTTGTGCTTAATTTAAAAGAAGTTGGTTTGATGTAAGTTTGTCGCTATTTTACACGTTAGCTTTGTGGTCCTTTGTATACTAAGCTCCACGAGGACGATAAAGTTTTGAAACAAGTGACCCATGGGTCATGACGCTCAGCTGACTGGGAAGAGATTTGCAAAAGGAAATTTTATCATCTGAATGTTAGTATATAACCATTGAACTGAAGCATCAAATAGATTAACCAACAGGCTGAGATTGTGTCTGTATTAATATATCTCAAAAATAGAGAAAAAATGCGTAAACTTTAAAAACTCCCTAGTTGTTAAGTAAGAAGATTCCAGGTCCAGCGGTTACGATTTGTGCCTTGTTAACGGACAGACGGCCGGATGGCCGTACGGACGACGGACAAAGAGTGATCGCTATAGCTCAGATGACTTACAGTCAGCTGAACTAAAAAAAAAATCACTCAGACGGTTTCAAAAAGAGATCATAAGCTTCGGTAGAGGAGCGTGCAGTGAAAACCTGGTAACACCATCTCTGAATGACTGGATATAAGGATATCGTGGTGGTCGTGTTACCAGGGTTTTCGCAAATTATTTTTTTTTAAATATTAGCAATATAAATATTAAAATAATCATTGTTATTTTTTATTATTAGAAAGCATGTTGGGACAATATAGAAACGTTAAGTTAAGACTTCAGCTGATTTGGAAACGTCCTGGAATATGTTATTTTTTTCTTTCGTAAGAAACTGAAAATTGCTTTCGTCATAGTTAAAATCACTAGTGGTTATAGTCGATGGTCTACCTGTCTTTAGAGAAAGAGACTGCAGGACCCGCAGACTTGCCTTCAGGTTCCAAGAATAGACAATTTCTGGTGAATGGGACGGTAAAATACTCATTTGAGGAGGAACAGCTGGTAGAAAATAGTAATCTTTTGTAAAGAGCTGTTCGATGGTATCTAACATTTAAAATTAATGAAAAAAAGATTGGGTTGATCGATTATCTGACGTCACAGACGAAGACAGACCCCACGGACATTTCCTCTCTGGTCTTTAAGGCCTTTGTCCTTTCATCTGATCCTTGAGAAGCATGCAACCTAAGCACCCATATAAGCTGTGGATGATTATTCATTCTGTATTTGCTTACCGTTATTTACTAGTTCCGATCCACTCCTGGTTAAGGTCACAAATTTGTGGTTACGACCTTGTCCGGGGGGGGGGGGGGGGCTAGGCGTGATAATGAAGAGCGTTCACAAGTTTAATAACATATAATCATTATATCTTCATCCTGCTAGGTTTAACGGAGTACTTCTAACAACGTGCGCACACGCCCACACACACGCACAACGTAAATGATTTAGCGACACTATGGGGTGTAAAACAGCATGGCTCCCAAGAACCAAAAACGGCCATATCCGATTCGTGGCCATTGTTCATATTGTTTGTGTAAAATGAATAAACCCAAAAAGTGAATTGATGAAGACTTTAACAATTATTGTTGTACGTTTGAAGGGACATATGCATGTCTGTAAAAATACCCCCTTCTCCCAACAATACTATATGCTCATCTGAAAACGGCTCACCATACTAATATTAGATACCCTTCAGGGGAACATAGGTAAAGGGAAACATAATTACTTTTCTGCACCTTCAGTAACATATGCAACGTGTTTTTCCGTCAAGGAAAAAGAATTCACAATTAAATGCTACTCTCCTCTTTTTGTAATTCAAATAAATTGACAGAATGAGATGCAGTCGAACTGTCTTGTGGCAGAAAGATATACTTTAAATTACACATGTAATACATAATGTTTCATATATTGCGATTTTAGGCGATTGTTCCGGTAAAAAAACACCATTTAGTGATAACATTTTCTATCATGACTTATGGAAACATGTAACGTTTTACCAATTTAGCCCTGGCTGGCTTTTTAACACACGTAAGTATAAGCCAGTCGTGCTACAAAACCTGTCTAACGCCTATTATAAAATTAAATACATCTACTCATTTTTTGACACCTTTTTCCAGTGTGTTAACAGTGACGGATTCCGAGGGGCGCATCTCTCATTTTATCTATTTATTTTTCCTGTTTTTCGTTATTTTCCGTTATTTTTTTTTAGAATAGAGAGATTTTTTTAGAAAATATCATATATATATATATATATATATATATATATATATATATATATATGGGAAATGGTGATATGATATAATATACTAACTAGGGACACACACAAACAAAGTGTGTTAAATGAAGAATATTTTTTAAGTATAAAAGGACCTTTAGTTTAGGTAATAAAAAGCGAACGATGTAAAACAATTTACGAATCATAAATTTGCCTGTAACGAACTGTCCAATCCTTATAATCATAACTCATTCACAAACACGTTCAAATTATGTGCTTTTCATACTTATCTCAATACAAATAGATACCTTAACTGGTCATATGCCATATGCACGAAAAAAAGTATTATATATGACGAATAAATACATTTTAATAATAGACATTGATATGGAATTTTTTGCGCCAGCTACTAAAGTACGCCACTCAAATATGAGTTCTCGTTAAACCTACCAACAAACCTAAATATGAAATATTATATTTGTCCGGCAATAGAAGAGTGATTGGGTAATCTAACTAATTTCAATGTAAGCGGATCTCATGATTTCAGGCATTTATCTAAAAATATAAAAAAGTGTGTAAAGTTGTGTAATACATCACCTATTTTCCGAACATATTACTGAGAACAGGGTCTTGCCCGGACCCACCTGGAATGGAAAATGTTGGCAACTTCGGGCCCTGTTAAATGTCTATGGAACTCGTATGCCGGCAATTAGCTGCTGTCGAGGGTTTGGAAGTTCCTGTGGTGCCTGTAGATATGAAAGTTGTTAGCTGGTTGAAGGGTTGAAGTAGCTCTGGAAATCGCTGTATTGTAAACGAGCCCACACCAGCAACCTGAGTGACGCGCGGCTCGGGTGCAGGTTAATGCAGCAGGATGGCGTGGCTGTCTCCTCTTGTCAATCGATCACATTTATATTTATGTTCCCTGGAGCTAAAGGCAGCGCCGACATGGAAAGTGAAACCTGTGAACCAGTGAGACCCGTCTCTGCCAGATCCCTGTAACACATCCTGCCTTGAGAGGGGACAAACGAGGTGAACAACGGGTTTACGGCTACATCAGGTTTAATTTTGGTTGACTGTTTTTCTCTGAAATCAGCTGCACCTCAATTTCGATATTTAATATTTGCCCGGTTTGTTCAATAAAAAGTAGCGCCAATGTTATCACTCACCTGGTTTTAATGATCAGAAAAGTACAGAAATGTAAGGGACAGAAGAGAAGTGGGTTTAAATGCTAAGTTAAAGATACATAATCATGTTTATAGATAAGAATGCGTTATCTTATATTGATGTGCAAAATCAGTGATGCAATTGAATATGTAGTTTGAACGGAAAAATAATCGACCACTATTAATTCAGGTATATTACATATATCTTGTTCCATAGTTTGAAAACGTTAATCTTAATTCCTTATTTCATAATTATGTTGAACTTCAAAGGCATGCCTCAGAAAAGACGGATATAATGATTGATTCTGGAAATAAATGGACAGAGGCCGATAAAGGAATTAAGTAGAGAGCGCATAAAGGCTGTAGGAGTAGGTATCCCCTCCCATAGTGAAGACACTTTGTTTGATAATTTAGGATGCAATTGCGCAATCAGGAGTTGTTATAAAAGCAAAGTTTTCTGTATTAAGCGCTCTTCTATCTTTTTGTTGTTTTCCAGATTATTTTGTTCAGCCCGCACCTGATGGGAATTCGTCAAAATGAAAAGAAAAATCTATAACGACAACACACAAAAGTGTCTGACCTATCGAGACTGAGTGACATGTCCAAATTAAAGTGTTTTTGTGGCAGGCTTTATATGGTATCGCTGATACAGTGACCATTGTTTGGCAGCCACTGAGACTGGTACACCTGACCAGACAGGACCAGCAGCATTCCGGCTCATCTACGTGAGATGTTGTACAGCGCCCCCTACCTCTGCTTAGGGAGCTCTCTGGTGTCGCCAGCCATAGAAACATTTCATAGAAACAGCCATATGATCCCTTAAAAACCATTGCATGACGAACAATTTTTCTTTATACCAGGATTTAACCTTTTTCATTGACTACAGAATAAAGGAATATGACATTTATAATATAAGAATATATGAAACATTTTTTTAATTCGATTAATGTTTCACTTGGCAGTGTCCCGTTACCACATTTTTTTTTTTTTCATTTTTGAACGCCTCGAGAACCAAGGTCATTTTTAATGACATTTAAGCGAATCAAACGATATTTTCGCACCTAGACGGCATTTGAAATATGTATATTTTTGATGAATGTAATGATATGCCATATTATTGATTATTTTCTATTAATAATATCAAGCCGGTTTGGTGAACGTAACTTTAACTTCGAAATATTCTGTTAATATAGAACGTATTGCCTATCACATTTGTGCTATAAATTCTTGAGACCCATGCCCAGCATTCTGTCAAATTATTTATATTACCTTTAAAGGGGGGGGGGGGGGGGCAGCAGATTGTAAAGAGTGATGTTTTTCGCGTTTTACGCAAGACAGTAGTCAAATTTTATATTGCGCTCCTGTTCATCCCGTTGATCATAAAGATACGCGATGACGCATTTGATCATGCGTTTGTGACAGGATATCTAACAAAATCCGAGCCGGTTAATATTTTGTCATTTTAAGATCATGTTCATCTAATACATCACTCATCTCCTCATTTCGTCCCAAGCTAAATTTAACTTCTTGTTATTAGTCTTGGACTTTTTCTGTGTGCTTAAGCTGTTTTCTTCAACGTTATTAATTACAAGAAGTTGCTTCCGTCATTCACAGCATCAAGATCAACGTCCACTACATTATCATAACATTTCACACTTTCCCATTTAACAATCTGCAGGGAACATCAAACGCGTGTTATATGTGCCTTTTTTCTGACTAGGACACACACACACAAATAAATTGTTCTTCGGACTCTGGGAACACTCTAGTGCGAGTGGGCTGAATTGTCCCAGCTTGCCTAAAAAATGCATAAATCTGCTTCCAATCTTGAAATGATGTATCTGACCAATGCAAATTTATACCTGGTCTCTGATTTGTGCGAAAATATATACACCCTCATTCCATTAAAATAATATATAAATCATTTTAAAGCATGCACATTTTATATTGAATAAAATTCCCAAGGAATAAAATACCTCCCATCTCACTTTGCTTCCCTTTTTATGTGTTCCTTCCGATCAGTTGTGTGTGGTAGATCATCTTTGCTTAGTGCAAAACAATGTTCCATAAGATTCATAGAAGGTTAGATGTTCTACTGGAGCAAACTGCCAAATCACCTGAAATCTTCTTCTGGGCCAAAAGCAGTGCCTTTGTGTAGAATATCTCGGCCATGGGTTAGCTGACAGGCATGCAGTTCGACAAGCTAGCCCTTAGCAAACCGCCGTGACTATGTGAACAAGACCATGGGTCGTCTCCAAGGCGGATGTTTCCAGCGCGACTTCTCTCTTTGGCCAAAGGATCCTGACTGTAGTTAAGACCTTGGTTCAGGGTACATGTCGCACAGGTCGAATTTGTTGCTTGACGGGTAGAACCTAAGGAAGTAACTCAGAAGCCGCGACGAGCCGTTCCCGCCACAGCACTGCGTCAAGGTACTCTTCTTTAAAAACAAGATGGCGGGTACTGACACAGTACTGCGCCAGTAAGGCAACAGTTTGACTCATTGTATGTTACCCTCAGTAAGACAGTAGTATGGCTCCTTGTATATTATCATCATGGTACTTTCCTTCCAAATGTTGCAAATATGAGAATCCTTTTAAACTCAAAATACTTTCATATAATCTTTTGGCAAATGTCTCGTTTTTCACAATAATACGAAGTAATGCTAAAAAGCAAAGAATTTGTATTTTCTTTTGTAATGGTTCAATGTGCTGTTTTTCATGGATCACGGCAACTTTTTTCTAATATAGAATATTCATATCTTTTCACATTTTTTTTTTCATTAATGACAATTTTACGAAAAGCACATGCACTTTCATTGACAATAAGTTGGTAAATACTACAAGTTAAACAGGTTTGAACCAAATATGTTTAGTTGAGAAATTCTTATTTATTTTTATGGTCATGCCCTTATTTATTTCCGTGACCATATTCTCATCTCGGAGCTTCGCCCATGCCGTGAAGAGAATCTGAAGTTTCCATCTTCCTAGAAAGTTACAAAAGTTCCCCCATGTCTACATTTACAGATAGACACGGTACTTCGCCATCAAGGGAACTTTTTGTTAAAAGCAATTTCGCTGTCACTTTTCTACATAAATCGCAAGAAAAGTTGGAAATGGCTTCGTACCTTGCGTAACCTCATTTCGATTTTTACACACTTGATAACTTAACAAAAAGTACGCTTTGCTCATATCTTACTCTCAAAGGCTGAAAAGAACCCTTTATCTGGAAAAACCTAGATAAGGTCGCAGGAAATATACTAAAATGTCACCTGTGTTAGGTCCTTATATAAAAAGGTGAAGATAAAACAATTCACCAATCTGGTGGTAGGATTTGCTGTGGGATGGGTGTTACCGATATTTTTTGGCTTTCTATTCATCTACACTGAGCCCAAGAGCTTATTGAAAGCCCCTCACTGAGAAAATAAAATCCGACAGGTTGATTACCAAATAATAAGCTTTTTTTGTTTTGACTTTTTAACGTCTGCTCGTAATATACGAGCTTTAAGCTGAAGGTCAAACGATTTAGGTTTCAATGACCTAACATATTTCTAAACATTGTAAATGATGGAATACTGCAAAGTGTATAGCCCAAACTTTACAATCAAGGGTTCCCCTGACTCCCTCTCAAATATAATGCAATATAACTGTTAGTTAACTTTTTAACTGCAACTAACTAACCATCCTTTAAACATATCAGAAACTGCGGTCGAAGACGTAGTAATTCAGCAATGTCAGCCGAGATTGAATTCTCTTTTGATTCGTCCATTGTATGATGTGGTTAATATCTCCTCTTATCAGTTTAAGTCTTAAAAACATGTCCAATACGATATTTCCTGCGGTATTCGAAACAGTCAATGTCCATGCTCCAATAGGAAAATATTCCGTGCGTTTTCTGAGCAAGGTTTGACAAGGTAATTGATTCACTTCTCGTGTTTACAGTAATAGCAGATACGCGTTAATATTTATCCTATTTTTTGCATTGTGGAAACGGAATATGACTCGCGTACAAATAACGTATGTTCACATTGCATTTTTGCGAATACTTATTAATGAAGTCGGTATCAATGTACTTCATGATGTAACTGTCCAAAATCGGATCGGTGAGCATATGTGTATATGTGTGTGTATATATAATAAGTAGTTGCTGTAATGTACCTAAGTGTTGCATATAGTCAATAACAGTACTTTGCAAATGCTTAATTTCTATACTTTCTTTGTGATTTTTTATTTAATTACATTAATGCATTGTGTCATTCAAGTTTATTTTAATTATATATAATGGATTACTACCAGCACAAACCCCCTGTATATTTGATTTTGCATAATAAAATTTTATCTGGTTTTAATGCCAACTTGACTAATAAATTTAAAGACTCTTGCGCCATCTGCATCCAGTACTGTATATTGACAACAAGTGGTGCGTTTTATGCGAATACAAGAATTTAGCTGCTTACTTTCGAAAAGAAGGAAGCTATTCTGCTCACAAATAGCAAAAAATACGGGGACTATGAGCAGCTGGGCTAAGTTGAGGTGAATTTATAGGACTTGAGAGATGCGTTGCTGATGAGTTACAGGTCTGTCCTTTCTGGACAGTTAAATGGAGTTGGGCACTAACAACTTCCGTTGTATGACAGGCCCACTCAGCTTGGCGCGCCGATGTAATGTCTCACGGTGACGTGCACCACCAGAGTGCGTGAGAGACACTGCATTAACAATCTTCCAATTTTAACTAGGGAAGCCTATCAAAATAAACATAAGGACCCAAATGTCGATACGGAAATAAACTTATCAAACCCCGAATAATTCAAGTATGATCAAATTTCTAAATGGTCGCTCTTCATTCTTTACATGTGTGCATACACAATCGATATCAGGTTAAAAAAGACTTGACCAGTATAACAATGACCAGTGCAGGTTCCTTTTGTTTAAAGTAAATATTTTTTTCAAATTAACAGGTAAACGCATGGAACCAATTTAAAGTCCCTGGCAGTGTTTCATTGTAGTGTATACTTACAACAGAGTAAGTTAATAATATATTAAGTAAGATGGGATAAATAATTTATTTTGTACATGTAACAAATGAAGTCCTACTCGAAAACGATGCCCATTCATCAGTTCTTCTCCAGTTGTGTTCTCATTGTCACCTCTTTATAAATTAAGGCAAAAGATGACTAGGAACCACTATGATTGAGTATACGAAAATACCCAATGGAATTGAAAGGAATACTATAACATCAGTAATCCATGAACAAATCCCTCTTCGTCAGAAGAAAATATGAAAAAGTACCCGGTACCTGATGAAAACGGTCCTTCCAGATGAAATATAGTCAATATTTGTGAGGTTAAGTACATATATACCGTATTTTGCAGTGACTACGCACCAAGTTCGAAGAAATTAATTTGTAAAAAAAAGTCGACTTACCTGTAGAAATCATAGCCGCTTCCGTCAAATGACAATTTTATGCCAACATATATAAAACCTGTCCATATATTACAGTAACTGCTTTGACAGGAGTAATCTGTTCGGTCCGTTTTCCGGGAGAGTCGCTGCAGTGGGCTGCGCTATCTTTCCGTGTGTGATAGCGGCGCTACCTCTCTACAGTGTACGGGAACCGCTGCTGGTAGTCCTTGGCAGTCGACTCGTTATTATTACGGCCACGCCCCCTTAAATATTATGTATTGATTTTTTTACGTTACTTTCTTTCCGCCATAGAAAGATCACCGGGGTATTGAAGATGTGAGAGGTAGTGAATGTATTTCTATTTTTTTAATATTCTGGTGATTATTTCATAGGTTTAAGCGGAACATCATAAATACATTAACGTGTTTGTAGAAGGGTAAACTCTAGTAAAGGTCGACAGTAAAGTGAGAATAGTGCGTACTTTTTTTTAGAATACTTACCGCATTTAAGACAAACGAAACATGAAA
This sequence comes from Sipunculus nudus, assembly GCA_026874595.1. NCBI lineage: Eukaryota > Metazoa > Annelida > Sipuncula > Golfingiida > Sipunculidae > Sipunculus > Sipunculus nudus. The sequence continues at coordinate 72,870,801 of CM049317.1, read as the reverse complement.
CAATATCACGTGCTCAAGTAAGCAATTTACAGAAGTACAGTGTATTTGCCTATATTATATATCTGATTAATTTACTTTCAAGGTAATCGTTCATGACGTTGTTTTATGATGAAAACTTGTTACGGAACCTAATAACAACAGATCACGTAGTCGTGAAAAATCAGATTCTGTAACACTAGGCAGCGTGAAATGTATAGGGGAATGAATAAAGAAGTCAGTGTTTTTTGTTTACAAATAATTATAATTTATTATTAAAACAGCTCTAACATTACAATACACTAAATCAATACAATTACACAGTGTAACAACAGTATAACAGTAAATCAATACAATAGCACAGTATATAAAATAAAGCGTACAGTACCAGATTGTCCAGATCATAGGCTTTTCTGGATACCACAACTGTCACAGCTCATCAAGTCCTTTAAGACATACAATCAAGATGAACATTTCACGTAAATCTTCTCAGAGAATAATAGTCCAATGTAATCTCAAAATCAAAAGATCTGGCAATAATCCTAAAGGCAAGTTCGAAGGATAATCAAAGTGCTGCAACGACCGGAAGGTCCACAAACTGACTCGCACTCTTCCGTGTCCACTGAAATATTTCTGTCCCTTTTTCCGGCTCTAAACACAGCCCTTATTTATAACTTGTTCACCCAAAGAACACAACGAAACACACGCGCTCATAGAACAATACAAGACTCGCGCTCATGAGCGCGAACAGCCCAGAAAATTCCAAATTAGCACGAGCGCCAGATGCACGAGCGCTGTGTTTTTACACGCCAGGGTTAACCCAGTACGGATTACACCGAGCGCTGTGTCTCTACACGCCCAGGGCTTGAGCCTAACACGAAACAGAATGTCAACAGCGCACAATAAAACAGACAACTGTAACATACTACACTTTGCAATAAAGCTGAAATTGTCGTTAACGACTTATTTTTTATTACATTATTTATTTATTAGTAAATATTCATGAACTCTACGTAGTTCTTGTTAAGAAAAGTTCTTATAAAGAGTCTACGACGGATGTGTGAGTTTGCTTATCTATAAGCTGTTGGTTAACACAGCAATGTTGACAAATGGAAAGCTATGTTCCCTGAGGTGGTTTATTGCTTATGTCTTAAGGTCACAAGTTGCAAAACGGCCTTTGACAAAACTTTAATCTGCAAGTTTAACGCTAGTACTCGAACACATGCATACACACAGGGGCTTTTTTCTGCCTATTCCAGATGTCCTTATTAAATCTATGTAGATTATGGGATCCGCACTTGTATGTTATAAACATGCGGATATCAACAAAAGGAACAGTATGTATGCAATGGGATTGGAACTTTCTGGCCTATCTTAAGTTCATACTGGTTATCTACAAATGCCGTATTTAAAACTAATTTTATAGTTTGAGTCTACAGTAATTATAACATATATTATGGGTATCAAGATAACCTAAAAAGTTTAATTTTTAGTTTCATCGGGGCTCATAAATTTTTGCCTAAAGTTGCTAGCAGAATAACAAAATAATAAGTATAGAGTAGAATTATATGCAGTAATGTATTTTAGGTCAATCCTTCATATATCTAGAAGAAAAATACAATTACGATAAGGAAATGAAACTATTGTATCAGATGACCCCACATAGGCCGGGCCATCTGATACCAAAGTTACATTTCCTTATCATAATTGTTCTTTCATCTAGATGTAGAAGGGATTGACCCAAAATACAGTATAACATATTGCATAACCTCTACACTGTAATGAAATTGTTGTTATAGCCCCTTTCAATTACCATGCGCACCATAAGCTTTAGGATTATGTGATTCAGTCAAGCTGCTAGTATATATGAAATGAGGTACATGCATGGACCAGCAACCTAAAGATTGTTTTGTTTTACATTTGTCATTAAATATATAACAATTACACAGGCACTAACCATTACTATCGCCGACGGATCGTAACGACCTTTTAGGAGGAGGTAATGTAAAATCTGAATTTTATCGGACCACTCAAATGCCGAGCGAAATAAGCCACAGAATAAAATAGAGTAATAAACGAAATTAGATGTTTGCCATCACCGTGCAAACACGAGCTTTCCCACGACGCCCGCAGCTGAGCGATAACATGTACTTGCCATGGAGTAAAATAACTTTGGAAATTAATTAAAAGTCAAATTTCAATATCAAACTCAAATCTCTAAATAAATTGCTGAAACAATTTTGAAAACAATTTGAGATCTGGCGCAAGAAATCACGAATAGTTAAAAAGGAGAAATCTAAATGATGCTTTCGCTCTCAGGGGTCCTATTAGAGTCCATCACCAAAATATATTGCACCTAAATACTGATACAAAATAGATTTACTGAACCCTGTTAGCCTCCTTTTACCTCACTTCCACGTGTTCGTGGACTGTACCAGCAGGCGAACCGATACAAACAGAGGGGTTCACCAAAGAGAGGGGAGTTATGTTTTGGTTTGGACATTTCATTTTTTTGTGGTATTTTACACTCGGGACGTGATGAGATTGTTGTGATAGGACGGATGGCCGTTACAGTGCAGTTTTCGGAAATGACTGCCATTACTGAGATGAGTATTGACGGCTACAAAACAATGATGCGTTATGGGCTATGTTCTTGCCCTAGAACATTTTAGTTTCAATCCATGGCATAGTTATTGTATCAATTTAATTGTTTTCCTTTAACGACTACGTATAAAAAAGCCTTGAAATGATATGAATTAAATATTTCGGATACCCCTGGCAACACATATTTTCTAAAAAAAATGATATCATATTATTTTACCACCACGTTTATATTTGGAAGGCATTTATAAATGAAACGCAGCTGTGGGGTACAGCTTTCCATTTAAGCCTGCAGAGCTCTCACCCACGGTAGGAACCGTCCAGGAAAAATCTTCACAGCTGCTCCTCTTAGATTCGAGCACATGACCTTCCGTTTTAAGGGATGGACGGCAAAAAGCGGTAAAATTAAACTCAACAACTGCATGTTAAAATAAAAATGTCAAAAATCTTAGCTTTATGAATATCACTAACTAAAACAAGACAAGCATAAGGCAATATTAATATTAAACAACGGCTGAACTCAATTAAGTTTATTTCATTCTGGAGTTTTTGTGTGGTAAAAAAAAGCAGTCTACCGAAATTCAGTAATCCGTAGATGCCTTTGTCCCACTAAAGGGATAAGCGGTCAAAGGCTCCGGGACAAAACCAGACCCACAAAAAAAATATCCTGATAAATGATAAGGTCGATCTGACATGTAATCAATAAGGCCAGTGGGGACGGATCGAGTTATCTGTTAACGATGTTAGGCGACGTTAAAAGCCAGTCGGTTGGCCGATTAGGTTGAGTATAATAAATTCAGACCAAGCGGTGATAGTTTGGATGGCTTGGGTTCACGACTGAAACGGAAAACAATTACTTCCACACTGATATTTTTTTTTGTCATTTTAAAACACATCTACGTTCTGGTTTCAGTGCGTCTCTTGACCTTCTTCTTTTAATGTCATTTAGTATCGTTTGTTTTTAATCATTATCTTTGAAACATTGCTACCACCTGATTTGCACAAGTTTGGTCAATCTTTTTTTCTTCATTAGACCCCTTTAACTTTATAGTCTTTCTTTGCACGCTTAAAACTGTCAAAGAGAGACCAATGGGTCATGACGCTAAGTTATCAACTAACATAAATTAGAACATGCAATGTCAACGTTCAGCCGCATATAAACTGTTTGTAAATATATTTTTTTAATTTTGAGGGTTTACCTAAATATTTCTGGTTTAAGCACAGGTATGTGTCTTTGGTTAGGCAAATATTGACTGCTGAATTATAAGAGACTAATAATGTGAAATGAGTTATACATGAAAGTCTAGAGACAGGCCATTAGACATGTCAAAATAAAACAATATAGTTTTACAAATATCATACAAAATGGATAAAACTATCCAAAATAATTCGAATATCAAAACTCAAGGTAAATTTAATAACAACCCCTCTAATGAATTCTCGGAACGATGATGCTTTTCTGTAGAATTTGTGTTAAAAAGGACCAACTCTAGTGAAATTCCATAACCGTAATAATCTTAGAGGGCTCTTGTGCCCATTCTTGTAAAGACTGTTTAAGACAAACATATAACAAAAATAGCTGCTGTAATTTCTTTGTCTCAAAAAAAAACAAACAAATAATATCAGGACATTTTAACTAATTGAGTCACCGTTAACTGATGAGTTTTGAAAAATATTTTTAGTCACACAGATTTAAAATAGTATCCTTTTAAGGAACGGACGTCGATACTCAGTTGACGTGGCGGGGGGTCCATTGCTTATTTGCACACGTAGAGGATTATGAAACAAGTGTAAAAGAGCTCCCGAAGGACCGATCTGGAAGGTTCATAAATATTTATGTTTATATAAGTTGTAGCTTGACAAGATTGACGATCTTGTCCAGTGGGAGTTAAGTATACTGAGAAAGACATATTGCCTGTGACATGATTTACTTTACACATATTATATGACATTTGTATCGGTACGGGGCAACATTTAACTACTTCAGTGCACATATTCTTTGGCTAAATGGTCGCTTGTTTTGTTATTTTTACATTCCATTGTATCTACGTGCTTACATGCCCCTTTTAACCGCGAATACTTCCAAAGAGTATACAACTGAAAAAGGTAATACAACTTACATATTAACGAGAAACAAACCTATCTAAATATCTAGTCAAATCTCTTCCAAAATATGAACGTGATAGTTTTCCACCCTGGATGAAAAAAGTGTACCAATCATAGATCTTTGCGATTAAAGTATATTATTTTGCCCAGCATGTCGATCAGCGTTTTGGGGGACAGTTATTTATTTGTTAAAACATGATAATAACCCGGTTCATCCATATTATGTGTGTGATTTTCGGGTTTCCTCAGCGAACTTTTATATGAATGAACTGTATTTACTTCCTCTTACGAAAGTTTCTCAAAACGATTTTGCGATGAATTTATTTATCTACGGCTATTAGGTAACTCGGTACATGTGCCCATGTTGACAAACAGACAAAAAAACATGTAACTGTGGTCGACTGCAGATGTGCCAAAGTTGAAAGGACACTGGATGGAAGACGCCATTTGTATGCCTCTGATTTATCTGGCTTGCCATGATATCCTTCATGAATGCTTTTCGGGTTTTAAAAAATTAAATATAAAATATATAAAAATATATATAAATATAAAAAAAATTAAAAATAAATAAAAAAGTGGATGCAAACAAAATACAACTGTCCATGTACCGTGGGATCGGCGTTCTCTGGCCTCTTTCTTTTTACAAAAAAGGTTCAAGGGATCATATCTGCTTACGATAAGACAATTTAAATACCATAACACAGAATAAAACTGAGGGTGTCTCCGTCTGATGAGCAGATATTCTGATCCCCATAACGTTTTAAAGTACTGCATATTTTGCATTGCGGGAATCTATGATTATTGTGAACCATGTAACTTTGAAGAACTGTAGTTAGCTTCCTAAAATTAAATACGCAAAATATTTTACTAAGTTTTCTGAAGGGTTCGAGCACTCGAAACATTAACCCTGTGCTGTTATGCAGAATTTTACCTCAAATTACACTCACAAACATTTGCGCAATGCTCTCACAGTGATATTGACTTATTTGCACAATGCTTTCGCATAGTGATCTTGATCTTGATTTACAAGGTGTGATCAGCCGAATTGTGAAATGTGTGTGTGTTTGTAATTTTGTATTATTGCATATTTTGTCCTTAAATTTAAAAGACAAATTGTTATCCCAAGTTATGCAACTGGTGCCCTTGGCGGGGATCTTCAAGGACAAATCGACCTTCTTTAGGTGTTCATTTAATATGGTAACAAAGTTGTTTTCGCCACGTTCTCGCAGGAGTTTGAAGATTGGCGACCATGACCTAAACCACATGTTCCAACGCGCGGAAATCAAGGATTCCTAATTTCTTTTGAGTTGGTGAAATAAACTTACACATATGAGGATGTGAGCTATATTTATATATTTAAATATATATATATATATGTGCGTGGGGGAAACATATTTCTGTTTTTACAACAGAAGAAAAAATAACCATATCCTAGTAGCTGGCTAGACAAAGCTGGGTCTAATTTATACCAAGGTATATTAAAGTTGGGTCAATCATCTGGAGCAAAAATAATAGGGCGACATTTGTTTAAGTTCTTAAGAATAGATAAGAATTCAGAGGAAAACATAATTTATGAATAGGAGGGATATCTACCAATGGCATTCAGTATTTCCGTGCAAGGCAAAACAATCCTACTGGATCTGTTAGTTTATCCGCATCTTCAACGGTTCGTGGGCACTGTATTTTCGTAAACATCCTTTCAAACAAATAACACAAAAAATAGAAATAAAATTGCATTCTAATGAGTGCAGGTCTCTGCCATCCACTTATTTTTACATATTCCCAGGTTTATTACGGATCCTTTCTAAATCCACACCAAAATCTGTCGATTCTTCGTTGACCCATTTCCGAAATGGATTTTAAATTTCATGATATTCCGTTTATTATTGCGCAAGCTATGTTGTGAACAAACAAACAAATAAGGGATGGCAAGGGGTATAAACCCGGGTAAACTCATTACCTTCTTGCCGGGGTAGAAATGCTGGTCCCGTAATGTATTATAATCAAGCGAATGTGTCAGGTTCTTTTCACTATTAATAAACTGACCATAACCATAAAATTGTAACCGCCTGTATCAACTTGGTTTGGGTAATTACCCAGGATGTCAGAAAAAAAGGCCTCTCCTCTAACTGATTGGGTTTTTGAGTTGAATGGAGCCTTTACGGGTCAGTCGTTCAGTTGTAAATCTCTAATGGTGATGCGTATTGATCGTGTAATTAACCTTGATAGTAACCTTTGTGATTTTGATCACCTTTTTGTATTAGAGTGTTTATCTTTTGTTACATAATTATTTACATTGTATTGATGTAAATTTTTAGTTGCCACAGATTACAATAAGAAATATTGCACCTCCTAAGTAAATCTCAGAAAGGGGTTAAGTGACTATTCGTCTAATGAAATGTACAGTTATATTTAAAAGAAAGACATGCAAATATGGACGCTTGAAGACTCCAAACGTTTGAATAAATTAAATATAACGTCAAGGGAAAAGACGCAGTATCTCCTCGTACCAAGGATTTTTCAGTCATTATTTTGTAAAGAATATCTTGCATTTAATGAGGTTAATAAGCAGTGATATCAATTTTTCCTCAAGTTTTGGGGGTTGATTTACCTTGTAATCAAAATTAGGACCTTTTATTATAAACACACACACACACACACACACATATATATATATATATATATATATATATCATTTTCTGCGTACCTGTCAAATGTATTACATTTATAGGCAATATTTTTACAGAGTAGGTTAATTCTAAAATAAGGTAAGAACTGTAATATTTCATAATAATCTAAAACAAGTGACCAATGGGTCATGACGCTCAGCTGACTGGGAAGAGATTTGCCAAAGGAAATTTTATCATCTGAATCTTAGTATATACCCATTCAACTGAAGCATCAAAAAGATTAACCAACAGTCTGAGATTGTGTCTGTATTAATATATCTAAAAAATAGAGAAAAAAATTAAAAAAATGCAGGTGGCTCCACCAGTCCACAGAAACTAATAAAAACACTTAAAGGTCAATATCCATGCAAAGAAGCATGGTGGTCTCTAGTTGTTCAGATACTTCAGCTTTTGTATCAAATTTTCCATTATTCTGAGGGATACTTTGGAGTCCTATAGCTTGGAGGATATGGGTAACAGAGACCTAATTTCAGGTTTCCACAGACACTTTTCATGGGCCTCCTTGCATGACAAGAATGAAGATTCTAGGTTTAGTTGTTACAATTTGTACCCTGTTGACAGGTAACCACTTCTTTAAAGGTCTCAAAAATAGAGGAAAAAAATTGTAAAAATTTGAAAAAAAATAGAGGTGGCGCACCCAGTCTGCTGAAACTGATGGAATACGTCATGATCAATATGTATGCCAAAAATCATGAGCATCAGTGTTGTAGTTATTGAGATATTGAAGTTTTTGTATCAAATTTTTCATTATTCTGGGGGGGGGGGGGTATTTTGGAGACATACAACTTAATGGAAATGGATAACAGAGATCTAATTTCAGGTTTCCATGAAGATTTTTCATGGGTCTCCCTGTGTGTAAAGAATGAAGATTCTATGTCCAGTTGTTATGATTTGTGCCCTGTTAACAGATGTCCACATTTTAAAGGTCTCAAAAAAAGAGAAAACTGTTCGTAAAAATCGAAAAATAAAGATGGCGCCACCAGTCTGAAGAAACTGATGAAACATCTCATGATCAATATGTATGCCAAAAAATATATCACCATCAGTGATGTAGTTAATGAGATATTGAAGTTTTTGTATGAAATTTTTCACTATTCTGGGGGGTACTTTAGGGCCACATAGCTCAAAGGATATGGGTAACAGAGACCTAATTTCTGGTTTCCATGGAGACTTTTCATAGGTCTCTCAGAATCTTAAGAAAGAAGATTCTAGGTCCAGTCTTTACGATTTGTGCCCTGTTAACAGATGTCCACATTTTTAAAGGTCTCAATAATAGAGGAAAAAAATTCGTAAAAAATCGAAAAAATAGAGGTGGTGCACCCAGGCTGCAGAAACTGAAGAAACACTCCATGATCAATATCCATGCAAACAATTATGGTGATCTCTGCATTAGTTGTTCAGAGACTTTAGCTTTTGTATCAAATTTTCCATTATTCTGAGCTGTACTTTGGAGTGGCATAGCTCAAAGGATATGGGTAGCAGAGACCTAATTCCAGCTTTCCATGGAGTCTTTTCATTGGTCTCCCTGTGTGTCAAGCATGAAGATTTTAGGTCCAGTCGTTACAATTTGAACCCTGTTGACAGATAACGACATCCTTAAAGGTCTCAAAAATAGAGAAAAAAATTGTAAAAATTTGAAAAATACAGGTGGCGCCATCAGTCTGCAGAAACTGATGAAACGTCTCATGATCAATATGTATGCCAAAAATCATGACCATCAGTGATGTAGTTAATCAGATATTGAAGTTTTTTTATGAAATTTTTTACTATTCTGGGGGGTACTTAAGGGCCACATAGCTCAAAGGATATGGGTAACAGAGACCTAATTTCTGGTTTCAATTTAGACTTTTCATAGGTCTCTCAGAATGTCAAGAATGAAGATTCTAGGTCCAGTCTTTACCATTTGTGCCCTGTTAACAGATGTGCACATTTTTAAAGGTCTAAAAAATAGATAAAAAAGTTCTTAAAAAATCGAAAAATACAGGTGGCGCCACCAGTCTTCAGGAACTGATGAAACATCTCATGATCAATATGTATGCCAAAAAATATATCACCATCAGTGATGTAGTTAATGAGATATTGAAGTTTTTGTATGAAATTTTTCACTATTCTGGCGGGTACTATGGGGCCCTATAGTTCAAAGGATATGGGTAACAGAGACCTTATCTCTAGTTTCCATGGAGACTTTTCATAGGTCTCTCAGAATCTCAAGAATGAAGATTCTAGGTCCAGTCTTTACGATTTCTGCCCTGTTAACCGATGTTCACATTTTTAAAGGTCTCAAAAATAGAGAAAACAGTTCGTAAAAAATCGAAAAATACAGGTGGCGCCACCAGTCTTCAGGAACTGATGAAACATCTCATGATCAATATGTATGCCAAAAATCATGACCATCAGTGATGTAGTTAATCAGATATTGAAGTTTTTGTATGAAATTTTTCACTATTCTGGGGGATACTTTGGGGCCCCATAGCTCAAAGGATATGGGTAACAGAGACCTAATTTCTGGTTTCCATGGAGACTTTTCATAGGTCTCTCAGAATGTTGAGAAGGAAGATTCTAGGTCGTCTTTACGATTTGTGCCCTGTTAACAGATGTCCACATTTTTAAAGGTCTCAAAAATAGAGAAAACAGTTCGTAAAAAATCAAAATTAAAGGTGGCGCCACCAGTCTTCAGGAACTGATGGAACATCTCATGATCAATATGTATGCCAAAAATCATGACCATCAGTGATGTAGATAATGAGATATTGAAGTTTTTGTATGAAATTTTTGACTATTCTGGGGGGTACTTAGGGGCCCCATAGCTCTAAGGATATGGGTAACAGAGACCTAATTTTATGGTTTCCTTGGAGACTTTTCATAGTCTCTCAGAATGTCAAGAATGAAGATTCTAGGTCCCGTTTTTACGATTTGTGCCCTGTTAACAGATGTCCACATTTTTTAAGGTCTCAAAAATAGAGAAAACAGTTCGTAAAAAATTGAAAAATACAGGTGGCGCCACCAGTCTTCAGGAACTTATGGAACATCTCATGATCAATATGTATGCCAAAAATCATGACCATCATCGATGTAGGTAATCAGATATTGAAGTTTTTGTATGAAATTTTTGACTATTCTGGGGGATACTTTGGGGCCCCATAGCTCAAAGGATATGGGTAACAGAGATCTAATTTCTGGTTTCCAAGGAGATTTTTCATGGACCTCTCAGAATGTTAAGTAACAAGATTCTAGGTCCAGCGGTTACGATTTTTGCCTGGTTAACGGACTGACAGACGGACAGACAGACGGACGACGGACAAAGAGTGATCGCTATAGCTCAGCATGACTGAAAGTCAGCTGAGCTAAAAATGGATATATAAAATAAAAAAAAATTATTTCATTTCCAAAATATAAATATTATTTTTAGGGGTTGACCATTGCTCAAGGTGGAGGGATATATACCCCATCCCCTCGTATTGACGCCCGTGAGAATAAGGACGCTTATTTGATTTTTTTTTAAAAAGGGAAAGTCAACACTTCCCTCCTGGTGTAGTAGATGCACCCATCGTCCAATTAAAGGAGAAAACGGAAATGCCCGAGGAACTAGCCTTACGAATTCTGCTAAAATGTGCTGAAGAGCTGTTTTGCAGGACATCGACGTCCTTGTAATAAGTCTATGAGATACTTTTCATTTAGGACAAGAGTCTGGCTATATTTAGCTGAGGAAAAGCTCATTCCGTGAAATGTAAATAAAGTATGACAGTTGAGACAAGTAGTCCCAGCCACCCCCACGACACAAAACTTGATAAGGTTTGTATTGATTAGAAACGACGTCAGACGGAAGGCTGTTAAAAAGCATGCTTGTGACTCTTTCAGCGATGTATTTGCCAAATTCGTAGAATGCTTTAACAAGTTTAACCATAATTTTTCATGGAAACTGTCTTTCATATACCTGTATTTGTTCTGCTTTGCCTTTTACTGAAACCTTTAGTTCTCATAATCATTGTGCCAGAGCAGGCATGCAACCCATTAGCTTAGCGTAATGCCAACTGAACAAAACCGTGAACCACCATTTAAACTGCACAAAACTGTACAATATAGCAAAGCGCTACCCTCAATGTTATATCTGTTACAAATGGTGCTTTTTCAGTTCTGATCAGCATTAAATTTCGTTTAGTCCATTTTCAAAGTAACCAGTCTCAATCAAAATTGATTGGTCTTAAATTACAGCTGTTACACACTAAATGCAATAAAATTTGAAGAACTTGATTTTACATCACAAAGACGTGAAAGGACCCCGCGAGTGAAAGACTTGGTGACTGCGATGACGTCCCGAGGTGTATTTTTTTTGTGTTCCATCGACAGGGGAGTGAATAGGAAACAAATGTAACTGCATTAGCTGATAACTTATAAAAGGATCTCCAACTCAGCTGATGCCTCCACGTTTTACAGAACATGCTGAGGTTAAACCTTTCTTTCAAAAGGCAATTTGCATGACAATGTCTCAACTAATGTAACTGCATGTTTATAAATTAACAAGAACCTGAACTAGACTACGATGGCCAACTGCTTACAGCAGCTAATTTATGAAAGTATACAGAAAATGCCTACCGAAGTAAAGATTTTTTCGATATTATTCAAGAAAACGAAGCCTGGCTGCATTTAGAATTCGTAATTTTTTTACTGGCTTTCGTTTCCTTATTATCCTTTTAGATTTAGTTGAGCTAACTTTAATAAGAACGTGCAGCAAGTACCAGCTATTTTTTTTTTTTATAAATGTATGATAACATGCTTCTTTAATACAAAAGACGTCTTAAAAGGTCTTATTACAAAGATGCACCCATACACTAAGAGTGTTCGGCCAAACGGGAGCGGGGATATCACATTGTGTATCCAACTCCAGGCTTTAAACCATCGACACCCCCGCTCTCAGGCCTGTGGCAGACCTGGTGGCGAAACTCGTAAAACAGCGGTTAGAACGAAGGGGATCGGGAACGAATGCAGTGTAGAGTACACCGTCCATCATGTCTATATAAACTTATTCCACAGCGACAGGCCTGGGCCGACTACATATTATTCCCAACTCATAGTTCATACACCCACCTTGTTATTACTCTATCAGGTGTGAGTTGAAAGGTATGGTACTCTTAGATATAAAACGTGCTTCTCTTTGAGTTTACATATAATGTAAATTAGTGATGTGGTAGCCCTGAAGGTATCATTCAGATAATAGATCATTTTTTGCATGGAGGCAAAAGCAATTTCATTTTCTATATAGGCTTCCGGTTGAAAGAATAGGGAAATAGATTAATATGACACCGAGCTACACCAAATTACCTGTATGTAGTAAATGTATTAATCCCACCGCCCCTGCTACATAGATTACCTATGTAAAGAGTAAAAAAGAAATCAATGCAAAACATTACTCTGATTTCCATGGTATATATATATATATGTATATGTGTGTGTGTGTGTGTGTGTCTGCAGAATGAAGTAAATAGAATACATGTGCAGATTAATTGAATACAGTGCTCGTTCTACGTATTTCCATATCCGGTTTTTAATATCGATGTGAGGATTTAAGGTTACCTCACTTTTCAGATTACATCCTCCAATAATCTGAAATTGATTTCAGATAACCCACGGTGGAAACTTAGAATCGGGTTCAGGTTACCACCGGGGAATTCTGTTCAGATAACTCATCCCCCGCCCCCCCCCCCCCCCCGCCCCATTTCCGAGATGGTACAAATATGATAAGTACTTGCACATATAACTTATGATGTGTGTGATCTTTATCCTCGGCCTCCAAACCAGGATTTTACCTGCAGTTTGTTGTCAGTTGTCATAGTTCATGATAACAACAGATAACGTTCCGTTAATCGTAAATACATAGATAAAGAGGATATTGATAGATTGATAATAATCATCATCATTAATAATGATAATAAAAAGTAATAAATATCAAGAAATCAATATACATAAACATACAGTTCTTAGGGCAATCTATGAAAGAACTCTTAAGTTTTGCATTTCTGACTATTAAAATATGTTAATCAGCAGAAATAAAGGCCCTCATATGGTTCACCAATGATTGAAACAATCTCAAAGCTTGTGAATGTCGAACCTCCATATTATAGTATAATGTCTCAATGTGTCACAGGTGGTTGTTATTCTGGGCGGATAGAATTTCTAAACAATTTTCTACTGACATAACAATATAATGATCAATATATATTTAAGAAGGACATATATTTTTCATATAATGCATATATATCTCTATATATTTTTTAGTAATCAAAACAAGTAATCGTTGTTGCTGATTATTTCGCAAGAGAAAAATTGAGTGAATGTGTAACAGAAGATTCCATATAAACAGAAGAAAGAAATTGTTTCGGGGAACAGAGTAACCAGAACTCGATTACAGATAACGGGGGTAATTTGAAGCGGGGGAATCTGTAATCCCTTATCGGTCTTTGTGCTGACCTAAATCTGTAAAAAAAGCGCCCGTGATGAAACTGTCAGTAGCTGATTAAATCTCGTTTCTTTATTGATATTTCACACGCTCTGTAATGAATTTCAAATCAAAGAACCTGCCTTTCAGTTAATCATTTAAACCGCTCATCAGCTTTTAAATTACCCGGCTTCACTCATTTCTTATTAAGACTAATCGCTCCTCCGTCTTCAGTCAATTAATTCAGGTATCTGAGGGTTTTGTCACAATTTTTTTGCGTGATACTGGTCTAGTTATTGAAATTGATCTCGGTTTATTTTTAAATAAATTTTATTTAATTTAAGCAAAATTCTGCAATATTGTAAATAAATGTAAGTATACGCTTATATATATATATATATATATATATATATATATATATATATATATATATATATATATACGCTTCTTACTTGCCCTTTAATTCCATTAAAGAAACAAAACTTGGTTGAAGTTATGTTTCTGGAAACAAAAAATTTCCTTTGTATACATGGCAAGTTTCAGGGGATTTTATTCTTAAATGTGCGAGTGATGACATTTTGTCTTAATAGCCATAATACGTTACACTCAATGAAAAGAGAGGCTACATGTCTATCTTACACTTTACTAAATAGTATCACGAATGAGAGTGGCCTTTCTATAACTGGTTGATGTTGTGATTTAACAAACTTCAACTGATCTTTATATAGAATTGTAATGTTTAAATTTTAATATTTGCATTTTCATTATGACCTTATGGGTGTAAGCATGATTGGAAGTGCTTTCTGTTATATTTCTCCCTACACTTACGTTTCATATAAAATATATATCAAAGTATGATTCATGCTGCGACTGATAAGGTAAAACTAATTTTGTTTTGCACTTAATTCGTCTAAAAATACGTTCTATCCAGAAATCTTGGAACCTGCTGATAACAAAGTGAAATCGAATATCGACACTTAAGATAGAAAGTATAATTTTGAGAAAAGATATAGATTTATTTCCAAGTTTTATCAATCGACATATTAGAAAAAAAAACTATACCTATTGTTACGGAACCTAATAACAACAGATCACGTAGTCGTGAAAAATCAGTTTCTGTAACACTAGGCAGCGTGAAATGTATAGGGGAATGAATAAAGAAGTCAGTGTTTTTTTGTTTACAAATAATTATAATTTATTCTTAAAACAGCTCAAACATTACAATTAACTAAATCAATACAATTACACAGTGTAACAACAGTATAACAGTAAATCAATACAATAACACAGTATATAAAATAAAGCGTACAGTACCAGATTGTCCAGATCATAGGCTTTTCTGCATACCACAACTGTCACAGCTCAACAAGTCCTTTAAGACATACAATCCAGATGAACATTTCACGTAAATCTTCTCAGAGAATAATAGTCAAATGTAATCACGAAAACAATCTGTTGTAATCCAAAAGTGAAGTTCTGGTAGTAGTCCAAAGGCAAACTGAAGACTATATAAAATCCGTTACAGATTTCGAAGAAGATCTACAACTGCTGCAATTATCGGAAAGGTCCACAAACTGGCTCACACTCTTCTGTGTCCGCAGGAATATTTCTCTCTCTCCTCCCTGGGCTCTAAACACAACCCCTAATTTATAGCTTCTCACTCCAAAGCCTGGTAACTTCTATTTCACGCACAATCCAAAGAACACAACAATACATAATACACACGCGCCCAAAGAACAATACAAAGCATAGAGCGCGAACAGCCCAGAAAATTCCAGATTATCACAAGCTCTGTGTCTCTACACGCCTGTCAATTGACGCCCAGGGCTTGAGCCTAACAGGAAACAGAATCCCTACAGCGCACAATAAAAGAGACACCTGTAACAGTATAAATAACACATAAAATACGTATAAAAATACAAAGGCAACACATTTATCGTAGCCTACGAACCTTTCAGATAGGAATTATGAACACCGTGACCGGACCGAATATATATGTAACCTTTGTGTTATCTAATAATTAATTTCCAGTAAAAACTAAAGTTTACGGACAACGCAGTTAGATCCAAAAGTTATAACTTTGATTTATCATTAAGAATTACTGTTATTGAAATTGGCTAAAAGTATCGTCTAGTGAAAATCTTAGGAACGAATCCTGCGAAAACCTAAATTATTCGACAAAAACATAAAACTTTGAAAAAAACCTTAAAGTGATAAATACTTAAATATGAAGAAATAGAAACAGATGAAACGGATGGACGGGTTTAGTCGGTTATTACCAGAAACAATATGGCACAAGCCCAGGTGTGACCCCGAGGAAGCGAAACTAAATGGCCGGACAACGATGGTCTAAGTACAATACGGAAAAGAATTTGTCATTTTTTGTCCCACGAAAAAAATGGCCGAAACTCTGGTTTTGTGGAGGCTTAATACTCAGAGGGCCTGACCACCTTCTCTCTGGGACATAATATTGACATCGGGATGTATAAATAACCATACCTTACATGCTAGTTGTATTGTTTATCCAAGCTGTTTGACTGTACTGTGACAATGATTACATATGGTGCCAGCACTATATCAGTGGATACATAGAATATAGCCTTGAGTGACACGAGTTACTATTTTGCAATTCCTCCGTGACTCGTCCATTATCTGGCATTATTGTCTTGCGATGATGCACGGAACGACTTTATTTTGATATTTTATTCAGACATCAAAAACACGATTATGAAAGGTTTGTGAGCTGACTATCTGAATATTAATAAACTATCATATCAAGTTTGAATTAATAAACACTTATTTATTATTAAATATAAAATAGATGTACAGTCAAAAGGTCCGTGTTTTTAATAATGTGTTGTAGAATATTCAGAGAAATAATGATGCAGGAAGACATTGAAGAATTCGTTATTGAAAAGAAAATATTTTACAGTCACAGTAGAGGGTAGACACAAGACATAATGTGTAAATAGTTTCAGGAAGTGCACAGGTGTCAATATTTCTTTGATAAAAATTTCAAAGTATGAAGCCCTAGTTCACAAGTAACATATACAAATAATCTGAAAATTGTTTTCTATGGTTCTAGTTTTAGACAATGGCTACATTCACATTCGTTCCTATACGTTCTTTCCTATATTTACTAATATATTGAAAAGCAAAATAATTAGGAAAGCTTGATGGTTGCTGTCGCATTATGGACACAGTAGCTATGGAAAGAAATATTGAATAATTGATTTTGATTACGGTTTCTATATTGTGAGCCGTCGATTTTTAGAGTAACTTCAATGGATTCGGTAATAACTGTAATTTCGGCATAAAAATAGCCGATTGTAGTGTTGGCGATAACCTCTTGTGATATGGTTTGACTTGGGCGTACGGGCAAGAAGAAACTAGGTTAAAATTATCTGAGAATCATAATAAATAACGCATTCAATTAAGCTTTCATGTTCGCCGCTAACTACAGCAGGTCTAGCTTTCCTATAGCATCACGATAAGCCCTTGTTATGACCCAAATTCAATTTTCCCCGATGGTATCTTGATCGCCCGACATCGATATGTTTCGCTTATGGGAATAAATCTTTATGTCTTTACAGACTGCTGTACATTCAGCATGGTGCAAGATATTGTTATTTTATTTATAAATATAATTTATAGTAGGAGAGAATGGCATTCGATAAAAGTACAATTGCATTGGCAACAGGGTTAATTGGTTTGGACCAAATTGTCTGTATGGGGCATTTATGATTAATGTCAAAACTAAGCCCATCAATGGCCGTTTCGCATGAACAGCAGGGATCCTACCACGACTCAGATTTCACTCGAACATGACATGTCAGGTAGTCAATGTAAGGGGATGATGAAATTGACGGTTAAGGCAGGGAACCTAAGGCTTTGGGATATTTTCATTTCGAAATAAAGGATAAACCCTCAATAAATGAAGTCAGGGCTTTATTGACAAATTACAGAAAATATTATATTTTGTATTGGATGAATGACATGGCTTTGGTATTTAATTGTAAGAAACACGAACGAAAATATTAAACGGTTTCTATGGCCTAGTGTAAGAGTACTGTCGGTCCGAAAGTGAGATATCGTGAGTTCAAATCTCAGCTGAGGCGAGTAGAAACTCGGTCAGCCCTCGTCCAAGGTGATCGCCCTGCAGGGAAATGGAAGGCTGTGTCCCACTTCCCTGCTTCACTCACAAACGAGGCGCATTTCGAGGTTTCTTTCGTGGTATGACCCAGCGATGGGGGTGATTACAAACCCAGGACTTGCACGAGAGAAAGCGTGTGCCTTGATGTTAACACTTAGTTTAGCTATTATTAAAAATGGAAGCGCGTACTTTCAACAAAAAAAGAGGTGAGCATTCAAAAGCTATCAACGATCAATCACTCAGGAGTGTTAGAACCAGATGCGTTTATGTTGGTTTTATTTAAGAAAGACCAGGCGCTGAAAGCAATGCCCTTCTTTGAGCAGAGAGAATGGCAATGTCCATTACCAACTAATTTATACATTAATGAAACGGGGAACAACATGTTGGATGTTGGATAAATAAAACCCATAAATTATGGTGCTTAAAAGGGCTAGCCATTCCCTTAATTATTAATTTAACGTCCGCAGTAAACTTTCTTATAGCGATTAGAAATTAAGCATACGAATGAGGAGTGAGGAGTTCCGGAATATGGCGTCTTTTATTTAAGGCTTAAAAATTCTTATATACGGTATTTTCGGGACATATGGGATATACACGGGGAACACACAACAACGTAAAAGGTAAAACCTGAAGAAAGTTAAAAGGAAAAGAGTCTTAATTAGTTTAATTCGATTGTACAACGCCTTCGGACAATTCTCTGGTTAAAAATCATTTGGCCCGTTTTCTGTTTGTATTTTATTATGTCTCTCTCTCTGTCTCTCTCTCTCTCTCTGTCTCTCTCTCTCTCTCTCTCTCTCTATATATATATATATATATATATATATATATATATATATATATATATATATATACAATTCTACAATTTAGGACAAGTGTGTAAGCTGATTACAACCAAAAACATAAACTGCTGATTTTCCCGTGCGATCCATGCATTTAGCTTCCACATTAGTAAAAGATTCAATTCTTGATGCCATCGGTGAGAGGACAGATATTACCTCACGGCCATACTGTCATTCAAACCAAATTAAACACTCCCAGCGAAAGTTGAAACTAATTAACTTGTGGGAATTATTATTTCAGACATGAAATGCCTGGAATTATTTTTCGCAGGAGGTCCCTAATTAGGGCGATCCAAGAACGCGTAGCAACATATCCTCGCCAGTCTATAAGGACGCAATTGGTTTCATATAATTATATTATAACCCTGGACTCGGCATATAAAGATTGCTAAGGAGAACCCGGGAAAAAATGGTTTTGCTCGTGCTCTTTATGTAATAAATAGAAAAAAGTCCCGAAACCATGTCAACGTAACTCTACATCTTCCTGTTCTGTCATTATCTCATGCGGCTCATGTCCCACAGGTCCTTAATCAAAATTTTAAAAATAATAAACAATAACCAAAAATAGAAGTTATTTGAAATGAACTTTGGTTTTATCACTGGTTTAAAATGACGACAGGACTGCCGTCTAATACATTTGGTTTCGATTATAGGGGTTCTGATTGGGGTTTTCGGGATAAGACAAAGATAACTGTAAAAAACACACTAGAAGTATATCATTCCCTGGGAATAATATCATGGTCTACTTTAAGGACGGCCCCTGGAAGGGGAAAAAAGTATCTTTCTGTGCATATAATAAGCCCACCATGGCAAGTCCACGAACGTGCTTTCTTCTTGTACCTCGTACAAAGATCATCTAGGTGCTTCAATAAAAAAACTGCTATCATAATTGTACCCCTAGCAATAAAAATTCTGAGAAAAAGTCGAGAAAGCCTCCGAAGGGATAAAATCTGGCAGTAGGATCAAAAGTTCCTATAAAAGATATAAATTCGTATTAATTTTTCATGTTATTGATGTTTATTTTATTCAAGAGAAACATGATTTGTTTTGTAATAAACATTTTGTCGTATTAATAATTACTCACTTCAGAGACTTCCATGAATGTGGATTATTCGCTTTTTATACACGTGTTTTTGAGTGATTGTGTATTTTGTCTATTTCTTAAGACAGGCAAAGGACACTGTCTATGAATAAATGACGGCGGGTTGAGAGTGAAATAAAAACTGTGTAAAACCGTTAACCTTCAAGATTTGAGATTGGTTAAACAATGGCATGGAATTATCAAGAAGTCGTACCCTGTAACTGAGACAGCACGCCGGGCCACCGAGCTTCTGTTTACTTTCCTGGATTATCTGTGGGAATCGAACGGGAAGTCCAAAGCCATGCCCCATTATTTATCTGTTTAATGTTTCATCACTTGCACAAATGCATTCGACTCAGGCATCGCTGTGTTGTTCATTAGTAGATTCTGGTGAAAATCTGGATATAAGCAGCAGATGCTCATATAACCATGGTAATAAAAGACAGCAGGTTTGGGATTATGTCAGTTTTCTATGACCCTTGCTGTATAATATTATTTTATATTTTAAATCGTTTAGAAAACTTTAATCGTAATAAATAAAAATTAGAACAAGTGTTTCAGCATAAAAACTGTGTGGTTATCTAAATTCACGTTGAGCCAGCAGGAACACAACGAAATAAGATACGATAAGATAAGATAAGGTAAGCCTTTATTCATCATGCAAGGCATGAAATTCAGTTCGCAAGCATTTACAGCACATATATAGACACCTACAGGTATTGTACATGGATCAAGTACAGACAACTGTGTGGTTATCTAAATTCACGTTGAGCCAGCAGGAACACAACGAAATAAGATACGATAAGATAAGATAAGGTAAGCCTTTATTCATCATGCAAGGCATGAAATTCAGTTCGCAAGCATTTACAGCACATATATAGACACCTACAGGTATTGTACATGGATCAAGTACAGACATTATGGCAAATCACAGACAATTATAGCACATCACTGGCATTATATAAATTATATCACAGGCATTTTAGCACTTCACAGGTATTACACACGCAAGAGTGAGCTGATCTATACTACATAAAATATATACATTTCCTATATCACTTACATCACAGTACTTTCTGTACCATTTAACAATCTAATACTAGTGGGTATGAAACTTTTCCTGTATCTTGCTGAGCGACAATGTTCAACCCTTAGTCTTTATCCCGACCTCAGAGTTTCATTAAATGGTGAACTTCATTTTTCAAAATTATATTTATATTTTTTAATCAGTATTAAATCTTAGATGGCATTTTCGCCTGCTTCTCTCTCTGTCTCTCTCTCTCTCTCTCTCTCTCTGATATTGTATAAGATTTATCGTTTAAGCCTTGAGTACACATCTGGGGCCCAGATATTGACTTTTTGTTGTCCAACTCTGGAAGCAATATCTTTCTTGTATAAATATTACATATGTTTAGTTGTATGTGTAAGCTCTTAATCGGGCCGTGCAGAAGGTCGTCAATGGTGACTGGGAAATCCATAAATATAGGAGTCCGTAGTCGTTTGCCTAGAATATATTTTATATATCGCTTATTAGGTTCGAGAGTATAAGATCTACATTTTGAACTTTGTAAACGGAGCGAACGATTTCGCATCGGATAAGCAGAGTGATAGTGTCATCGAAGGCCGTCCACTATCCTTGTGTGGCGTAGAATGGGATCACAGTCACTTACATCTCGCACAGAAGTTTCTAGGTACAACTTACTAGTAGTTTAAATATACTTTGTTGTAAATATGCCATTGGCAAACAGCAATACTGCAATGTAAATGCTATGTAAGTACAACTAACAGGGGAAAGTTGCGACTAATTTCACATCAGCAGAAGTCTACTATTACAGGGAAGGCGACTAGCAAATGGTTAAACCCAGAGATAACCCCATATGGATGTCAATGTATCCTTAGCGTTGACAATCTATTCTAAATCTAGCAATCCGCACTCAGAGAGCGCAGACCTCCGCCCTTACCCCCTATGGCATTGTAAGAAATGCAGCCGGACCACCCCGAATTCACGTAACATTTCTGAGCTATCCTAAAAATTTCATGAAAATCCTTCTCTAACTTTTAGAGTGTTTCGTGCTGACAGACAAACAAACCTACGCCCCCAAAAACATAAACCCAGGGACATAGGAATCGGTAAACCTCCCTTTGATTTTACTTGATGTTCTCACTCATTGAGACGAATACTTTGACAAGATTTGTAGTGACCTGTATTCCATATCTGTGCATTACAAATCTGCAGTATCCCAGTTGAAATTTCTTAACAAGTGTATAATCATATTTGCCCTAGATATCATGCCCGGGGTATCGGTCAGCCTATTCAAGTACAATAAATAGTAAAAAACATTTAAAGCGATACCCGATACGCATACGTCTCGTTGTTCTTTGTGTATCATTTCACGGATTTCAAACTATATGGAAAAAGTGTTCCTTAAACAAATAAAAAAATCATGTTATTTGTACATTTAAAACTCTGGTGTGTAATCATCTGGATCCTGTTTTAGGTCAACGCCCCCAGCACTTTCGCACCCCGTCTCAATTATGAATACATTTTATGGAGAGATGTACAAGTTGTAATTAATATGTCATGTAATTACACAGTTTTCGATTATTTTCGGACGTGTGAATACCTTAATCACATATCTCCTAGTAAACTTTTATCTGGATTTTTCCAAGACTTTGTACACTATAGTTCCACTTGTAGTAGAATATGTAGTGCAGAACGTCCGGAAGTGAATGCAGAGCAAGACATCGCTACAGTAACTGTTTAAAAAACATTTACAGGTAAAACAATGGACTATAAAGTGAAATACGGATCCTACTGAGATAAAAAAATGATTATAAATATATGAAATATATAAATGAACATCGATTTCAGCGATAGAGAGTACCTATTATTACCTGTCACCGCTCATACGGGCAGGTTGTCATAGAAGCACCGACAAGTGTATACTATATATACACAGACATTCCTCATCCAGTCATTCAAACCACACTACATGGGACAGCATATATGTCTTAAATTTCCAACAAAGCATAGTTATCTTTATTTGTTATAATTTGTTGGTTTATTCGATACGACGGCATAGCGTGCAAAGCATGCTGGTAACCGTATCGACGTGGCTAATGGATATATATCGACATATCAGTATATCGATAGGGCTCTATTACCAGCTATAAATGAATAACAGTTGTCTATGGACTGTTACGGTTTCGTAAATTTCAACTGAATTTCATTAATCTGACCATTGAAGTGAGATGATCGACAAAATAAAAAAAATATATATACACGAAACTTCATCGGCTGAAGTTCGGCGACAGACAAATTTAGAAATAAAAAATAACATAAACTTTATCAATTGAGAATAGGTCATTGACACTGAGAAAAACTACATTAAAAATTTAATCATCTGAAAATAGACAGGGACACAGTGCCGAACAGAAACTTTGAAGGAGATTTCTAAAGCCAGGTCAATGACGCGATCGCAAGTGGGAGTGCCATCAATTCCTTTTTACCCTGAAGCACTGAGTGCTTTATTAGTTTCCTCTGGGAGCACGTCACTGAATTAATAGTTTGACGTGGGAGCTTCATACGGACTAACAGTTTTTTATTGGTTTGTCAGACAAAAGAGCATTGTTGGTGTGTCTAGAGACAACTCTTAGCAATCCTTCAAGCGTACCCATTAATGTAATGGTACCATATGACGCTTCGTTAAAAATTACAACACTTTCAAGGGCAAGTGCACATGGATAATTGATAAATAAAAATGGAGAATGCAATTTTTATTTACAAAGTGCAGGTCTATGACCGGAAGATGTGATTGATTTATTGAATATAACTAGAGATAACCAGATGTGATGAGTGATCCGTAAATGTTAAGCCCTCTTTATATTTTTGCTTTTTTTTAATTGACAACAGATACCAGTCTTTTGTTTACCAAGGCACAAGTCGTGAACTGGGATGTGCGCACGTCTAACGTAGATTTAGTTGTAATTAAGGCACAAACAACTGTTTAAATGTTTCTTTGAGTACTGTTAACAATTAGTATTTTTAAGTAACCACACAGTACACTACTGTATATAAGTAATATTGCCTTTCGTCCTGTGTGGAATAACATGACCCGCATATACACTTATAATATACGATGTCTATGCAACATGGCATTGAATTAAAAGGATATATAATAAATGTATAATAACATATCACCAGAAAACACACATATTCTGTGAATTGATATTATGAAAATATCACACCATGAACATTGCAGGTGATATCAGCCGTACATATATGCGCTACACTAGATAAATATAATTATATATTCTATTGAATATCTATTTAAACTTAAGCCCTGATTCAGATGCTATGTGTGTTTTTATATGGTGGGTCCACTGGGTCGTAATATGGTGAGGGCAGCTCCCGTCCTTTAAGGATTTTCATGTTAGATTTTCATGATCAATATAGCTATTTACCGATAATTTTCTCATCCGAGTTCGATTCTGAGCAAAATCAACGCATTTATAATGAGGTCAGAGGTCATCAGGTTTCTTTGTGGTCTGGTTCCGCGATAACTTATCATAATAGACCTTTTTCACAACACTAGCGACATCTATTTGCTGCTATTGACACGAAAAGTTCGGGTCCATTCTGCCAACGAAAAATAGGTTAATTGCTATAGATGGAAAGATTAAAGTAAAAAGTCATGTTTTTTATCACTAAAAGAGGGGTTCCTCGCTGGGTCTGTGGCCTGTATCTGCTTTTATTTAACAAAACCGCAATGCTGGCCTTCAGGACCCGAACCCAGCTGACGTCCTTTTCGTGTACTGCACATGTTCGAAGGAAAGGTCTATTATGACTGTTTTTGATTAAACTTAACAGAAATATTAACCAGTATAATGTCTTGATTTCACGCATACCAAATGAGGTCAGAGGTCACCACACTCGAGGACTGACCAAATATTGGATGAATTTTCATGAAACGCACAATAAATATTTACTTATAGTTTTTCACCGGAATCTGTTAAGGTCTGAAGTGCCGACGGGCGTATCGTGCACTTTTGCGGTGCTCTTGTTTTTTTATGACCGATTTTTTTATTCAGTTAAAAGGTAATGTAACTGTTTGGTTGCACTTAACAGTAGTCTTCAAGTCTGACCGAAATAAATCAATCCTCCGTAAATCCTCCTCGTGAGCACGAATTAATAACCTAGGATTCTCATTATCTTATAGTCGTGACTGGATAAGTGATCCGTGAACTTTTCCTCTGGGTGGTACCTCTCTTGAGAATAACCTAAATTACACATATTTTTTAAGCCCCAGAGCTAGTCACCTGCCCTTATTCTTGGACAAACCACTCTCTAAAACGATACATTGGCCACTGGATACGTCGCCGTTGTCGACGACTTACCTAATGCATAATCTTGCCCTTATTATATATGATATGGCCAGGAGCTAGAAGTGACACTATGAGCAGCATTTCATGGTAGGAAAACAAACAACAGTTGACAATGAGTTGTAATGTCATTTGTTTTAGGCTCATATATAGGCCCTAATATAAAGCAGCAGACTATGAGCAAAATGGAAAGAGAACAATCAGTTAATATGATATTTTACGGTACACACCTTGAAGAGTAGCAAGATGGGCCTATGTTTCCTGTTTGAGGTTAACGGTAGATTTATGTGAGGCCCCAGAGGGTTCCGCTGACAACATGTATCACATGTACTTTGTCGAGTGACGGGACGAAATCCGAAACCACTATTGTTCTCTGAAAAAAAAAGAAAGAAACATTATATACAGTGCCCAAATGACTGGATTAGATTTCTCTGCAGACCGCGCGGTCATCCATAAACATGTCGTCCAGCCACAGGAGATACAATTCATGCCTCAAAACCCTGTATATCGTTTTTCAGATTATATGTTCAGACGATCTGTTTTATCGGGTACCTGGAGAGTTTGGTTTGTGGTGTGAATATCAGCGTCGTTATATACCTAGGGAAGGAACTGTTACTTAAAAAGTATCTAGCGTTTTGATAATGAAAGTAAAGTGCTTTTAAAGCAAGTTAAAAATTGAAGGTGGTTTATTATATAAATAATGTTTAAGGTAAACCCTAGATCATTTTCAGAATAAGTATTATCATTGATATATAATAGATATTCACATCGGACATGTTTGTAACATTACGCTGGAATATGCTCGCATCTGAGACTATACAACGTATCAAATTGTAAACTGTTTATTAAGGCGAGTCTCTGCTTGAATCACAGCAATCTGAGATAAATGTCATGAAAAAGAGGCCATATATATATATATATAAACATATATATATATATATATATATATATATATATATATATATCAATAAAATATGTATTCACCACGGGTCGCATCCCGTGAAACACACTGTAGTGAATTTACAGTGTTGCTTTTCTTCAGTATTTTGTATATATATATATATATATATATATATATATATATATATATATATCTACATGTGTGTGTGAAGCAGTTATATGTGAAATCTGTAGAGTTGTATATGATAACTGACCTGTGAAGGAAAACATTTATAAAACTCCGCTCGATTACATAGCATTGTGATTGAAGTTGTTTCTTTCAAAGGAAGTTTTTTTATAAGGGAGCACGCATGCTGGCAGTCAGCAGGAAACATTGATGGTGAGTACGGAAGACAGCAAGGCGCCAAGGTTTTCCGATATTAATTCCCGCCTCCCCGGCGTAAAGTCACGCGAGGAAACCTCATAGCATTCTATTTTCTTGTCCAACTCAGTCATTGTTATGGAATTTCTGCAGCTCAGCGCTCTTTTTATCACCTTGATTTTCAACAGAAGTATAATGTAATTCTTCATCTGGGCAAAAACTGAAGTAGAATGTGATTCGAAAGTGTGAACCGGATGTGCAATGTGATTCTTCAGAAAAATCAGGAAAACAATGTGTCTCTTGTGGCAAAACCGGAAATACAATGTGATTCTTATGGTCAAACGGATTCTTGTGACAAAACCGTCAATATAATGCGATTCTTCATCCTGGCAAAACCGGAAGTATGGTGTGATTCTTCACCTTGGCAAAACCGGATGTCACTGACCTGGGCAGGATACGAAGTTGTAAAGGATTGACCCGAAGAGTACAGACAGATGATTGTCGAGAAAAATCAAGCTGAAGCTGAATAATCTCGGTCAAAACGATACCTGATATACCTATAGATTTTAGATAAACTTATTAGCATAACTCTATCCATATTTGTTCCACATGTAGTGTATTTTTTCTTTGTTCTTACTGTATGTAAAAGTCCATTGGCATGACCACAAGCCTATCCGTTGTGCAAGTAACTTGTATGTGTATTTGCCCAATAAGGAATGCACGCGGTCTGTTCTCATTGGTTCCGCCCAGCTCGTTCCGTGGCAAACATGTTCATTGCTTAAGGGAAGACCTTTGGTAAATCAAGGGCATGCGCGTTAATACATGTGACAATCGATTGAAAACAAAAAGAATCCAACAAATAGATTTAAGATAACCCATTTAATACATTGTTTCATTATGATTATTCATTTTAAATCGTTCATTTCTTTCTTCTGTATTTTCCTAATTAGTTTTGATTTTTGTATATCTAATGTTTCCAGGTCATAAGACGAGAAAATATGAATAAAATTAACAAAACAATATACCTGCAAATAACAATATAACTGACATGTTTTATTTCCCATTGATCGGTTTAATCTTTCAAATTTTGAGTTAAAAGCATCTGGATTGACCATTTAGCTAGCTCAGGGAAATTTAGGGAAATTTCATGATTAAGAAAGTAAAAAACATGTGAATAACTTTATAACCCCATTTCTAATAAATATACGATATGCAAATTGAAAATCAATCACGAATAAATGGTAAAGAAATAGATAAATGAGCGGTGTTACAATTCAACGGGGGTGGGGCCCCTCGATCCGCCACCGCCTTTATTTATCATTCACACTCCTAAGTAATTGGAGTGTTGTCAGGTTACGGTTTACAATCAAAAACTGAAAATTATCCTTTAGCCCTGATCATTAAGTCAAATCCGAAACTATAAATATGTTCATTCCATTTGCATAATGTGGCCATCTTTAAGTTCATTCCTAAATATCATTGTCAAATCTAAAATTTCGGCAAGAAATACACCTGTGGCGTATCTTTGCGATTGTTTGGCTTGCTAACTCAGGCAAGGCTGGGAAAACCTCGGACAAATTAATTCTTGACAAGGCTCAGGGACACATATTTATGGTTTCCATAATTGATCAAAATATTACACAAGAGAAACTCTGATATCATTATACACCGAATACGCCCTGAAGCCATAGGATATTGAGACCTACCAAAGCTGATTATCAATACAGTTGCCACGAACTGCGTGCGCTCTGCGGTATAATTCGCAGGAGTTGACAAAGTTACAGGACTTTGGGTTATTAGGTCAATCCCGAAAGCTCAGTGCCTGCCTCGTCCGTAAGAAGATACTGACAAAATGGTATTTTAATGATAACCAGGGGGTTTAACCCCTCTAAGTTCCTGCGTGGATTATCTTGAGTAATATTTCACCCATCATCGCACTCTGACAGAGTTCATAGGATTTATTCTTGCACCTAGAATAAACGGAAACCTTTGTCCCTTACCATGACCCTAATCCTCTTACGTTAGACCCAACACATAGTTTTATTGACTGTACCGAATGTACGTAGTCAATAAACTGCATATAGCACTTTTACCAAACATCAAGATGCCCATTAAAATATCACCTTGTTCATTATTTTCTGTCTACTTAGCTAAAACGAGACTGGGGCAAAATATTCATCCAGCTTTAGATTTATGACATTTTTATTTCGGTTCATACGAGTATATATTGTTACAGAACCTAATATAAACAGAGCATTTATGCGTGATGAACATAAATTATGTAATGGAAAAAAAATCCGTTTCTGTAACATTAGGCAGCGTGAAATGTCTAGGGGAATGAATAAAGAAGTCAAATAACCATAATTTATTCTTAAAACAACCCTAACATTACAAAACACTAAGTACAATGAAACAATTTAACAGCAGTACAACAGCAAATCAATACAATCACACAGTAAAATAAACAAAGTGCACAGTACCTGGATACCACCTCCGTCACAGCGATAAGTCCTTTAAAATGTATAAGACGGATGATAAGTTCACACAAATTCTCTTGGAGAACAACAGTCCAATGTAAAGCTCTTGTAACAATCCAGAAAGTAAACTGAAGACCAAATAAGATTCGTCACAAAATCCAGAAGAAAATCTGAAGAAAATCTATAATTGAGAACTAGAGTTCAAACAGTACAGATTAAACTGAGAATGCCATACCCGTCCAGGCGAGGCCGTTACAACACGAGTTATGCGTTGCCCACAAACAAAATGCCAACAGCACATGGAACATCCGTGTGCACAATAAAACAATCATCTGTAAGATCGCTGCACACAATAAAAGGGGCACCTGTAACAATATTAGTATATAGCTGTATGTAT
Organism: Sipunculus nudus; assembly: GCA_026874595.1. Classification (NCBI taxonomy): domain Eukaryota; kingdom Metazoa; phylum Annelida; class Sipuncula; order Golfingiida; family Sipunculidae; genus Sipunculus; species Sipunculus nudus. The sequence continues at coordinate 72,841,405 of CM049317.1, read as the reverse complement.
CTTTGTTAGCATTTAAGCAAACGCTCTAAGAAGGTCCAGATGTAGGTGGCTTAATACCTTTCTGCTTAAAAATGCATGGTAGATCGAGTTTTATGTACAGATGATGGACACTCGCAGGACTCCTATATGAAAGACGATCGTACAAGTTTCAGTTACTAACATAAATGTAATGCCTATATGTAAAACATAACGCTTCTGTTGTCACTCAAAAGTATAACAATGTGGGAGCGCGCATAATATCAAACCCCGGTTATTGACACAATTTAAGCATGTACGGGCGACAAGTTAATAAGCATGTTTGACTGTGTATGTTTGGTGTTAATTGTTGATTTTCAATCATCCAGGTTATTTACTCAAGTAGCGTGCCATCATGGAGAGCCTAACACTTTGATCTCTATTTCTCGATTATGTACCTTTTTGAGTTGACAAAAGCAGGAAAGCAGATGTTTTAGAAAAATAAATTGCTTTGATTTTGACTAAGACGCAAACTATGACTTCAGGGTTAGCAGTATTCAATGCCTCCCATAACACAGCTCTAACAAAATCAATAGAATATCTATTGATAAGAATCACTACGGAAGTTGACACCTAACCATATTCTGACTAAGTCGGTTGCTAATAAAATCAAAGTAATTTGGCACCTAATTATATCCTAAGCGAACTAACGCTTATTATTATTTCCAGAATGAACTGATTCCTAATTATATCCATGGAAAATTCGCCTTTAATTAAATCCCTGTAAAATTGGCACCTAAGTATCTCCTATGAAAGTTGCCACCTAATTATATCCTGAGAAATTCATCACTTAATTAAATTCTTAAGAATGTAGCGCCTAATTATACCCTGAGGTAGCTGCCACGCATGATGTTCCTACCTGCAACTTGATAGTTTTGTCCCGGTCTGTTTTGTTCTGTTATTAGTGCTCACGGCTCGGGATTGTGAAGTGAATACATCAACTGTATAATGACACCTATCATAAGGTATTAATTATATTTCAGCGGATGACGTGGTCTTCTGTTTAGCACTATTTACAAAATGCAACATTTTAGAGGAAACGTTGTTAAAGATTGTTAAAGCCAAGCTACCAGATTATTTCCATTTTATTCTCAATGTATACGCATGGCCAGCACATATATGGAAGATCACCGAGCTTCGCTTAATTCGCTTATTCAGATCTAATTTTCTGCATTCCGTGTCTGTCTAATCTCATACAGCATTTTAATGACGGCAAATGCATTGGTGGTTTTATGTTAAAACTATACCGACGGCATCATAAATGTAACCATCACTCCTTTTTTCCACAGGTCCTAGCAAGCTCTGTTACAACTTGACCAGGTCCTACATAGTGCAATACCGTCCAATTTTGTTAAATTATCCGATATTTTTAATGGTATTGTCACTATCGTTGAATGCTGATGGACAGCCGTAGCCACTCATAAATTTTATAGGTAAATTTATGATTTTAAAATTACTTTAAATGTTATTGACGCCTCATTTTAGTATAGGAATTCAAAGAAATATCTTTAGCCTGGTCCCTATTTCTTAGTCTTTCAGGCGACCCTTCCAGACTGATCCATACTTAGCCGTCAAAGGCCCCCCCCCCGGCCATGACGTCACTCGTGAATATCATTCTACCAGTGTCAAGCGATATTCAGTGCATCAACAAATATTGTATACCGATACATATACAATAAGCAAACAAATCGCTATACAAATCCGCTTTGAATGTTCACTCTTGTTTGGACTAAGCTATGGAGGAGCTACATCTCAATACTTCCTACGACTCTTACGTAATCAGAGTGAATGAAGAGAAACCGAATCTGGAGGAACAGCTCATATTCAGAATGTGTAAAGTTAGACTGGCTCAGTCGATGCAATGGTTAAGACTTGATTACTTCCACCAACAGAGCCAGCAAACTCGCTCTTGCTTTGCTCCAACGCGTAGAAACTGTACTTCCACCTCGTTGCAAATTATATAACTAACTTACGGCTCTCTGACCGACTATTTCATCAGTGATAAGGCCGGGCCAGCATTGATTTCCGTCTGTTGGTAAATGAAATCGCGCTTTAGTTTACGCATTTTAGTGACAAACGAACACATAAAAGAACAGACAGGGTTAGTGTAAAGGAAGCTTAACAATCAAGACATTTCTAATCTATATAATCATGGGCAGTAGCGGCATTTAAATGATTTCACGTAACTCCTTTGTATCAATGCCTCGGAAATGCCCGTTTTCGATTTGAAGTCTCGAGAATGATGATGAGTATTATGATAAATGAATAAAGGAATTTTTTAGTTTATTTTGCATAGGAACTACTGCATCGCCATATGTCAGCAATAATGGCAGTGTAACCATTGATTCACCAGGGTATCGTATACATGACCATCTCTCTCTCTCTCTCTCTCTCTCTCTCTCTCTCTCTATATATATATATATATATATATATATATATATATATATATATATATATATATATATATATTTTATGAAACTTGGAAAGTGTGAACAAAATGAACGTTTAATACATATGAACATACTGCTGTACCTTGTGTGCTTTTGCAATGTATTAAATATGTCTTTCTTATGTGACTTCACTAACTACACCTTTTGCCAGTAAGGAAATATGAGATTTGCTAAAATAGTAATCCGGTAATCAGTGCTAACAATCGAAAGTCGTTTAAAATATTTTAAGTACACAGAAATAAAAATTTATTACAAGTTAGCTGCAAAATAATTTCGCGTCTATTGCTCTGTTTCCTTTCCGCTGATTGCCCGTTGATGAACATTATGGTATTTTTAAAGCGAACGTTTCGTTTTCTAAATTAGTTTCCTAATTGTTTTGAGATAATCCTTACGTATAAATGTCAGACCTAGCACTAATCTGAACAGGGAATTGTCTTCGAATATATGTTGCTGTAAACCCAATCTGAAAATATTCAGTGCCACTAAATGATCGAAAATGCTTTAATCGACCCACAGTCCTTGTGAATAACAGAAGTCACACTATTTATACAGTCTGTAAATATTCACAGGTAGGACTTTTTGAAGAAGGTCAATGCCTACGAGAGGTGATTCTACTATTAAAGTGATTCATACCTATACAAGTATAATAAATGAAGACTCTAATTTACCAAAATTTGGAACTGTGAGTATATATCGGAGTTGAGTGAATTTCTAAATTGTCTATACATCATAAAGGACGAAAAGGTCAGGTTTCTTTGTTATATTATTGTAATTCATTTACTGGAAACTAAATCAGAACATCTAAAGAATCTGCGGAGATAGATATATCATCGACACACCCCTGTAAGATTACTACGTAAGATGATAGGTTTAGCCTCAAGAGAAGAAAATAGCTCTGCCTACCTCGGTGCCACTTGGAACACACCTTTGCACTGCTGTAAATTGAAGCATTACTTTTCTTGGAATTGGACAATTACCGGCGATGGGGGAACAGTCAATATCCTTCACGCAATCAAGAAATCAATCATAAAACACTTGGTCACCTAGATTAAGGATGATAGGTAGCTACTCAAACAAATCCGTTTCTCCTGGAACCGTTTCAAGTTGACTAATTCATAACCGTCCTACACTAATGGACTTCTTAAACCATCCATTTAAATTGAATTTCTAGATAAAAGTAATATATTAACGTAGGAGCTTATAAACTAACTCCAAGCAATTCATTTAATAGGGGCTTGCTTTAATAAACCCTAAACGTATTGGACACCTTAGAAAGGGGTCGGTACGGGAAATGGACGCTAATTTCAGACATAAGTAAATAAATATAATCTAATTACAGCTGTAACTAAAAAAAGTAGAACTTTTGCAACAAAATCTGACTTCAAATAAATCAAAGGTTCATATGTTATAGAGACCACAATACATTTCCGACTTTAGAATTTATTTTTCGAAAATGGTCGCAGCAGTTTTGTCCCTCTGAAATTGGAACCTATGTACCTGTGACATAGGAGTGTTTAAATAGGCCAATTCGATCGTATTAAAATGTCTGTTTATAGTGTCAAATCTTGTTCGGCATAATACAATATCGACCAACATAACCACGACCGTTTAGAATCGCTCACTGTGTTGCTTCATTCGTAAATTAATCGTACCAGTTAAACGATTACCTTAAATTATCTCACATTTTTCTTCTTGTCCTCAGATGGTTCAAACAGACTGCTTCGGCACCGTCCATTATCTCTCACACCGCTAGGCCAACATAAGCTTCGTGCACTAAGAACAGAGATATATATGGCTGCGGGGATCTTTAAATCTCTTGGGGACTGTGTTTGTAGTCTGTGGTAGTCAAGTGCGGCCTGAGTTATGTCCAATGTGGTCTCGTTAAGGGACATTCTCGTAAAAGACTCGAACTTGCCAGAGAGTGAATGGGCAAGTTGAATTAAGTTTATAAACACTGTGTGTGTGGGAGCCCTGTAACCTCTTGTCTGTTTCCGTACCTGGAGGGGGTGGGTCTGCTGGATCTGCACCTGAACACTTCACCAACAACAACACGGAATTATTGACGTAATATATAACATATGCACACAGTGGCATTACATTTATGCACTCACCATGTGAAGTATGTTTGCTAATAAAATGTCGTTCATGTTCACATGTTCACAGAACATAAACATGTGGGATACAACGTTAACTGACCTTTACTATGGGACCGTAAATGAACCTGTCATTGTTTTACATTTCACCGTGGATATTTCTCATATTAGCAAATTGATAAACAACCATGGATTTGTATACATAAATAAATAACCATGGATTTATAAATATATCTGTATATATATATATATATATATATATATATATATATATATATATATATATATATATATATATATATGGTTCTATGGGGTTCTATGGTTCTTTTCAATTAAATATTATGGACGACCAGATAATCCTGAACAAAGCCCGGGTGATGAAAAACCTAAATAATTAACCTAAATACATAAACCATTTAAAGCGACCCATGTAAACCTGGTTCATGTTTTTTAACAAGTGTACCAAAAATATACTTTTATCGAAAATCATAAATCCTGTATCCTGCTATTTCTGGTGTGTTTATTATAATCATGGCAGCACTGGTCTACACGTAATATTTGGTTATGTACAAGACGATAAACAACCTGAGAGGCAAAACGTTGAAAAGTCGTGATTTAACTCTCATTGTATTGGAAACAGTAAGGTCAATAGGAGTTACATTGTACAATTAAAAAAATACATAAACTGTTTGCGTTGAGAATTGAGTGGTCCCATATCTAGTTGTATCATATCTTGGGAAAACACCTTTTTTGAAACCAATCAGCAAATTAAATAACATTTTTGTACTTGACTGTGGCTTTTGCGCATACGAGATAAAAGTTAGTCGGGCGTACGAGCTACAACTTACGTTGGGCATAAGATTATAAAGGTTTATTCGGTTGAAAGGCTTTGTCGATCCTGAAACCATTATATAATGCCCGGGGCAGGTGCTCACTGTGAATTGGTAAATTAAACGCGTAGTCCAATGATCTGGGTATGTTGATCATTGCTCAAATTTACCAATGATTAATTCACCGAAGAATACCTTCAATAGATTAAAAAGCTCCGTAAGCAAACACTTTCGGACAAAAATGGATTATAACCATAGTAAAATAAGTGACATATATTCTGCCAATGGTAACTGAATCAACGTGAAACCGGTGTCAGCTTACATATATCAGCAGTTATTGCAACAGATAAAATCAGCCCCGTCTGTGACTCATGTCATAATTAGCCAGTTGGTCATAAAATCTACACCGATATACGTCACGTGATGGTCTAAGCGGGGGCATGCCTAACTAAAGGCCTGTCGGTCAGAACTGATGGAAGATAAACCCATGTATCTGTCATGAAGATAACATAAAAACAATATTCCTGAAGATAAACTAGATAAGTTTGCAGTCAGACATCGATGCAGTCAATTTACACATGCGATTTTCGATAAACGAATTAGTTCCAGTTCCAGTGTCAACTATTCAGTCACCCGCTGTTCATGTGTCCGGTAATAAGTTCTCCAATTACATTTTAGCTCAACCGGCTGAACGACGAGCTATAGCGGCTGCCCGCCGGGCGTCAGACCATTCGTCCATCAACAGGGCACAAAGCGTAACCGATGAACCCAGAAACTTGTAATTTATCATCTCTGGAAATCCTGGTTAACTTGAAATTTTAATTAAGGTTGCAGCGACCTATATTCTGTGAACTATGGGTGCAAAACACGATTCTGAGCATTTTAGATCAAAATCTTCTTGTGTCCTAGAGAGCTGCACAAGTACTGTTTTTTTTTTTATTGTTTAATGAATTGAAATCATCTGCCTCATTCATACCTACTATCAGCACACGAAGTTTGAACAGACTTGCCTTCTATGAGTTTAAGCATACAAAATAAATTGATATATACAAAAGAATATATTTCTGAAGACTCGCGATATAGCTGTTTTCACAAAGTATTGCCATCACGTAATATGCAAAAACAATATACTTGTGATGGCGTTACCTATTTCAACATACTTCCAGTAATTAACATTTTAAAACTTATTCCACACAAGTCAGAAAATATTGACAAATCAACTGTAATGTTATAGTTCGTTGAGGTCCCGTGTCGACTGATACCATGTAGTAATCAGGTTTTCCGTCAGTCCGTTTGGTAAGCGTTTGGTATAAAGCTAAGCGTTTGGTATAAAGAACTGTTCCCACTTTTGCCTCATACTTGTATAAGATGATTTATTTTTCGCTAAGGGGTCACCTTGTCTCAGGAACTGTCAGAGGAATTGCTCTGAAATTGTATATGTTGATATGGGAGAATTTATGTTGCAACATTTCACATCCGTCAGAATTCAACTACGGCGCCACGCAGATTTTAGTTTTACATGCATTTTCCTGAGAACTGCTCTAACGTTAGAGCAAAGTTTTATCTGAGAGAAGGCTCCTTTTAAAAGAGAATGTGTGCTATCACATGTCAAACCCGTTAGAAATCCATAATGGCTGCCAGGCAGAACATCATATTTCATTTTGTGCGAATAAGACCTTTCCAAGCCATTGTTCTGAAATACCATGATGTGATTTTCCTCGTGGAAAGAAGTGCGCAATCAAATATCAGACCATTAAAATCATGTATGGTCATCAGGCAGGGAGCATATGTTCACTTTCATTAAATTAAGAATCTTTTTAACTTATATATGAAATGTAATATGGTGATTTGTTATAAATCGGTGCATGGAGCCGTCAGAAATCTACCATATTGGTATAGCTGGGCCCGAACTAATAAGAAATAATATGTCATGATTGTCAGCTTGCCCTATAGATTAATTAAAACAGTTTATTCTGAATATTTAATTTTAACAGATTATAATGGAATCTGAAACAATCTATGAATTAAAGAAGCACATTAACTGATAAAATTATTGATTTCGATGACTTCATTACAGGTAATTAATCACTACCGGGTTTCTTAATTTACTACGGATTGTTACGGATTTTCTTGTATTCGTATTACGTGAGTGTTAATGCCAATATGCCTTAACCGACTTATACTGTTACTTATACTACCTGTTTTCTCATTAGTAGTTTGACTCTGCGTATTTAACATATATTGATATATCCCAAATTCAGAACTTCAGGACTTCATTTCGTTTTATTACCTTTGACTTAGCTTTGTTGGAAAAACTGTACACAGTTTTGTAAAGGCTTTTTGACAGGAATGAATTTTTTGGACAATTTGAAATGTATTTACTGTCTGGTTAAAACTTTGAAATATTTATTAAAAACATGCTACAAATTTTACACTCAAAACCTTAGATCCATTTGACCCACGTATTTCTATCTGCTACAAATCATTTTCTGCATCCAATATAATTTCCGCAACCGAGTCAACAAATATACCACCCATTCCCGCAAGGCCGATTCCTTACAATTTTTTTCTTATGCGAAACGTCTAAACATATGCATTGATTAAGTTAATTTCAAGTACTTTCTATACACAATATATAATTTTTTAGCAGTCCTTGACACTGTGAGAGCCTCAACAACTCCTGGTTATTGATTAAGTTATGAAGAAGGTCAGTGACGGGCCCTCAGAAGTGTGACCTCTACTTTCGACTTCAGTGAATCCCTTGACAACTCATTTCACGGGGTCGCCTAGTTACCGGAAACACACTCTGAACGCAAAGATGGGTAGATTAAAGGTGCAGGGTTTACGGGTAGGAAATAATCAGGTTCGTTGCCCTGACTTGTAGGATGTTTTGCGTTAACAACAGCGATGATGCACAATAAATGTGGGTCCGGCGTTATTAGATATATGACTGAAAAATAAAAGGATGATCGGGATTGTATAAAACCATTCGCGGTGTCATCACATAAACGAAGTAAAATAAAATTTTGTATCATTTGAAATTTTATTATGTAAATAATTAAGCTTTAAATGATATGCTCATTTGCAGTGAAAATACATTAGTGTGTCATTTCTTCAGGGGATACTTAACCAATATAGAACTGTATTTAAGCTACAACTCTCCTTCTGTCAATGATTGTATGCTGAAACTTTATCATAAGTACATAAATTGTTATAAAATGTTTTCTGTTGATAGTCATTCATCCGAAAAAGGAGCAAATGTCATGTCAATACACCCGACCAGAAAAACAACTTGGGCCTCAGGAATGTATAGAAGTAAAAGAGATAACGGTTAAACCCGAGTACTGAAAACCACACTCGTTTGTCCGTGTTTGATTTGTATGACTAGAGTAGCGGTTTCAGTTAAGCCCGTCGAAACAGTTGTTTTTTATGGGTGTTTTTTGCTTAAAATTCATTTATTTTCTTTTTTCTTTAATTCCCAATTAAGTTTGAATCTGTGTATATATTTTGTTTGCATGTAATGTTTCATGCACTTTGGTGAAGTGTCTGAGTCAGTGTAAATATAATGTTTATAACATTTTGCGACAACTTTATTTTTAATAGACCGATTTTAAACCTCTTATCTGCTACGTGGTTTATTGAAAAAAATATATAAACCAGTTATAAACATAAGAACTTATCACTTTGTTAAATCAGTGAGGGGGTGAAATTTAGTCTACTGGTGGGGGTAATCTTGAATTGATTTCAGATACCGGGGGGAGAGAGGGGAGGGGGTAACCTGAAATGGGGTAACCTGAAGTCTTTACACCGTCCTGGTGGCCGGGTTGTCAGCGGAACACTGAAGGTGTGGGATTGATAGCATCAGGTTTCGGCCCTCCAGTACTTAAAGCGTGAATCTTTAAACTATGAAAATTGAACATAATTGAACAGCTTGCCGTATCCTACAATTATTAAGTAATAGACCATAACACGTCCTCTTTGTCGGTGAAGCGTGAACAAAGTGGAGGTGTATATGACTGGTCATTTTAATAAGAGTAGCGGGGTCTTTCGGGGTAAGAGTGTTGGCTGGCTGAGGGTGACCTATCGTTATCCGTGAGAAACCGAAGATTCCCGGTTCAACCAAATACACTCGACTTGTAGTTAAACACTACACGACAAATGTATTGGAGATAACTGATATAAAGTATGAAAAGGGACCAATTAATTTAATTAAATCTTATTTAAAATAATTACATTTTCATGTCCGTCCATCCCTCGATGGATGGTCTAAAGAATCAGCTCTTTCTGTTTTACAAGGGGCATCAGTTGGGCCTGGGATTATGTTCGTTGCTGCACAGTTGACAGTAAGTGGGCGTAATCTCAAATAAAACGTTAATATATATATATATATATATATATATATATATATATATATATATATATATATATATCAATGACCATTATTGCTAAAATATTGATAAATCTTATGACAAAAAGTCTTTGGTTTAATTTAAGAAGATCCGGCCTTCCACTGACGTAGCCTGTTTTGTAATGGTAGAAACCCTGTAATAAAAGGCCGCTTGAAAGTACACCGTGAATACAACACACAGTAGACATTAATACTGGGCTGGTAAGTTGGTCGTTGACTCTCTAATGTCAAAGGGCCGAAATGGCGACACCAGAAACGCTCAACTGCACTTAACTTGCTCTTATATCTTGATAAGACTTCAGTCATTGTCAAAATGGCATGCAAATAAAGACTAACCGACCTTTTTCTTATCAACTCCATCAGTAACCGTATCCGTCATCTTAAATGTAACGATATTTCGATGAAAGTAAATTTAATTTGATAATATCATAAGGTTATTATTAGACCAAGAAGATTTTTTTTTATGTCACAGATAATATTTGGTCCATGAATTTGCATTATGGGTCGCTTTTGTCTAGAGCTAACCTGTGATATCTAACCAAGGAGTTCCAGAACTGTGACACACTTTTTTTGTAGAATATAACAAAAGGTTTTGGCCTGAGACTGCTTTGTAAAATTATAAAATCAAATATCACCGCCAGATTCACCCTGCTACCAACGTCTGTCACTGTTAGAAAAGTATGTTCCCCGTTGCAATAAAAGTCTGTTCAATGAAGGACTGGTGTAAATAACAGAAAAATACACAATACGTCTCCTCCTTATATATTACATATGTCCTTAACTCTCTATAATCTGGTGTGAGAAACATGAAAACGCGAAAAAGCTGAGATATACAGTAAATGCTATCTGCTTGTTGAATACCGGTAGTTATAGAATAATCCGGCGAAACTGGCCCGTTTATATTCATTTAAGTATTTACACAATGTTGCAAATACAAAACTATAAACAAATGAAAAGAGCATATTACTGTAGACACCATGCTCAGTCTTGTGGGAGATAATGACAATTTCCTTTCGGTTTTCTTACTTTCTTTATAAAGTTGTCTACGTTAATAAGGTATAAACATTCCTTTATATAAAGTTTTCTTCAGGATGAAAGTCAGTTTGCAGAGGTTAGAGACGGTCTTGGAATTAATACAGAAGTGCGTGGCAATGATCTTTTTCTGTATTATATAGCGTACAGCCGATGGTCATTAGCTACTTTGGTGATGACCTATTCAGTACAGTGTAAATTTTTAAAAAAGGAACATTATGAAGAATAATGAACAAATCATACATTTGGAGCTTGCACCCTGAAATTTTTGTACAACTTTGTGATTTCCAGGTGTCAAAGTACAACGAAAAATACAATGAGAGCTAAGATAAATGAGTAGAAGTCACGACTCCTCTCGTAGCAAATAATCAAGCTCGTTAAGTGAAGGATGGACAGCCTGCAGCTAAATGACAGCAGTGACTTGCACTTTGTCTTCATTAGGCCCGCAGCTGATGAGATCGTTACATTGAGGATTAAATACCCGTGAGGTTGACAGATAATTAAACACAATAACTGTTGAAGACACACTTGACTGGTACATTAAGATACAGTTAAAGTGACTTAAGTTGACTTAAGTCTTGGACAAAAGACCAGGCAAACTATCGGTGACGATAAAACCGAAGCGTTAATCAACGTAAAAAAATAATCATCACCGTGGACACCCTGGCAATTCTAAGGTCCATAACTGATGAAGAAAAGGATATTTCAGCATGGTATTCTCTAGAAAATATTAATTGAGATCTATTCCGTAAACAGTGAATTTAGTCACTCACAAATGCTTTTCAAATTTTTTGTCACGAAAGATTAATATATTTTTCAAGGCTTTTATCCCTTTCTATTGGCGATTGATTCTTTTCAAAAGTAGTAGCATAATAAGGATTGGATTTAATGAGTAACATATTTAATGCTTATTGTAAGTAAAGGTTTAAATTTATATTACCTGGCCTAGAGCGCATTCAGGGGACCGTTATGACCAGGATAAATTATAAGATACAAATCCCTCCTTCCATTTCAAATATACAGGATAGTCACGGGACGAAATTTATTGATATATCTTATTTTTTTTATAACAATTCAGCAATGGATCAATGGATGACCCTCTTAAAATGCCGTAACTGTCCCCAAGATATGTATTGGTATTTAGAAAATAATCGAGGGGAAAAGAAATTAAAATAGTTCAATTTAATTTGCATACGATTAAATCTTCAGGAAAATACAAAATTTGGAACGCTCTTTCTTGTTCAGAAGTGGATGAGGCGGGGAGACGGTTAAAGGGGTTAAAATTCTTTCATTTATTAGTAATAATTCATAAGTAATTTGAAGACGATTACTCGAGTCTAAAATCAGGATAGGAGTAATCGTGTAGGTCTGCATTTGAGACAATGAAGCAGTCGTTTATGCAGTTTTAAATCTTCTAAAGTCTTTAATTATTTTTGTTAGTGTTTAAACACATCTAGACCCTTTAAATGAAACAGAGCTAGATTAAAGACTAAGTCGTTATGCCTTTTCGCGATAAAATCAAAATTACACATTTTGTGTTTTTTTTCCATTTTAATTTCCTTTGTCGATTGTCGCTAGTTATCAGTGCTTAAGTCCGATTCAGATGATGCCTTTCAAGCACTCGGTTAGCCATCAAGCACACATTGTATATGAACACCTTACGGCCATATTTTCAATATATTAGCTATATTTGTAGGACAAAGCTGTATCGTGAATGGGCTTCAGTAGTGTCGTGTGTGACACTGGAGATTCTTTACTATTCTGGCCAGTTTATTAATAAGAGATGAAGGTCAGAAGCAGTATAACGTAAACATGAATTAGTCTCAAAATAGATACTTCACGAAATATGCATGTTTATTTAATCTGCTGATTTGGCAGCTGATATATCGCTAGCGTAGGTAAATGGTTACTCATCACGCAACATTAAAGCAGGCAATGGGCTATTACCAGCCCCGTGGGTTGCCGACTCCCTAATGGCGTTTTATTTACCACCTCTTAAGCAACTGTTTATCTTAAATCAATATAACTTGCACATTCATGCACGAGTCGTTTGAGGTACACCTCAAAATCAGTCTTTGTCGGGATAATCCTGGCTTACGGAGCCTCATTAAAAAAAAACGCGTAAATGAAACCAGAGTTCATCTTAAGATAATCCCCAATAAATATATAAAAAAAGAAAAAACTGACAATAGAACAACTTTTGAACTTAAAAGACTTAAAAGTTATATTGATGATTCATGATAAGCTTTTGGTGTTAAAAGTTGAATCAAACGCGCACGGTTCAACGATATAAAAGACCCCACTCTGCCCGTAACCACTCTGTAAGCTCAAACCTTTTGACAGGAAAATCGTGGAATATAAATCAAAGAAGCGGGATGAAAATTGGATACAAGAAAGATTAAAGATCGAGATAAAAGGATAAAATGGATGTCTCATGTTTTTCCCATAAGATTTTACTTTGAAGTAGATTCGGTCTGAAGTGCTTTATATACCATGTGAAAGCATGATGGCAAACTGAGTAACTATGAAACTGTGATTGTATGCTGCTGTAATATACTCTAAAGATGAGAGAGAAAGAGTAGCAGTTCAATTTCCTTCATCTCAACGCGAAGGTGATTCATCTTGTGTTCGCGATTCTTTAAATTGTTACCTCTCAAAAATCAAATTATAAATTCAACTATGATCATGCTCCCGGCACTGGTATCGTCAATCATTTTAGTCTGGTTATTACATAATATAAAAGTTTAATCCAAAACCACTTTTTTTCACTTTATTAGTGAAGGGAGGCGCCCTACCAATAGAGATTTTTTTTATTTGACGGTTGGCTACCCCAAAAACATCCTGCGTTATGTAATTTGCTAATATGTTGTGTTACAGATGTCTCATTTAATGTATGCAGCAGTCTTACATGTGTATGTGCAGCGCTAGCATAGGCCGTTGCTATGGCGTCATAACCCGGCCCACGCGTGGGGTCTGACGTGTAAACACAGCTGTCATGGTAGTCTGGGGCTTTCTCGTCTGGCCGAGCCGGGCCGGCCCACGTGTGAACCCTGATATGTAGAAACACGGCGTTCGTTGTTCTAGATGTTTCCTGTGGCGTGTATATTGTAAAACTTTCGGATTGTTCCAGAAATGTAAAGTTCTCGGTTGAGTTGAAAATTTATAATTAAGAGGCTGTGTTTTAGAGCAGTTAGACTGGAGAGATATATTCCAGTAAACACAGAAGAGTGTAAGTCAGTTTGTGGACCTTTTCCGATAATTGCTGCAATTGTAGCTTTTCTTTGAATTTGAAACGGATTTTATTTAGTCTTTAGTTTGCCTTTGGGATCTCTACCCGAACTTAACTTTTAGAATACAAAGGATTGATTTTGTGATTGAACCGGACTGTTATTCTGTGAGAAGATTTATGTGAACTGTTCATCTGGATTATATGCTTTAGAGGACTTGTTGTCGCTGTGACAGTGGTGGTATCCAGGTACTGTACACTTTATTTATCATACTGTGTAACTGTATTGATTTGCTGTTGTACTGTTGTTATACCGTGTAATTGTATTGATTTAGTGTATTGAAATGTTAGGATTGTTTTAGGAATAAATTATGATTATTAAAAAAAACCCTGACTTCTTTATTCCTTCCCCTAGACATTTCACGCTGCCTATAGAATCTGATTTTGTTTTATCTCCATAACCAAATTTATGCTCGTCATGATCACGTGATCTGTTGATATAAGGGATCCGTAACAGTTGGTATATATAGGACTCTGATCTTATTCTTCAACATGTATGTTTAACAGGATCTAATGTATTGTTTGCTAGAAAGTAGCTTTTGTAACCTTTTTAGGGGAGTTTCCGAGTTACAAGAATTTGTTTGTTTTTTTTTATTCATGAAATTTACTGCACTGTATTTACTTCTACTCTTTGACGCCTTATTAGCCAAATAAATTAAATTCAGGTCTCCCGGTTGTAGAATTTTGGCGTTGGCTAATATATTTTAACTAAGGTATTTACATCGTCGGTAAAACATAACAATATACGTTGTGATTGTTATACTTTAGGAAAATCCGTTAACATTGGTAATTTGAAAACATTTGCACTCTGAATTCCATTGATTCAAAGCCTTCTTCCTGGATTACAACAGATGACACATGCCAGACACTCAGAAGGCCTCTACAGAGGTTTTTCAACAGTTTGCCCTCTACTCATTTAAAAAAAATACACCAACAAGAGTGTGGTCAGAAGCCACAACGACCGCCGCCAGAAAATGTACATAGAAAGCAATGCAAAACGATTGCTGCCTGAAAATTGTTACGGAACCTAATATAAACAGATCACGTATGCGTGATGAACACAAATTTTGTAATGGCGATAAAAACAAATCAGATTCTGTAACACAAGGCAGCGTGAAATGTCTAGGAAAATGAATAAAGAAGTCAGTGTTTTTTTGTTAACAAATAACTATAATTTATTCTTAAACCAACCCTAACAATACAATATACTAAATCAGTACAATTAGACAGTAAAACAGCGGTACAGCAACAAGCCAATACAATCACATAGAAAATAATGTATTTGCACAGTACCTGGATACCAACACCATCACAACGATAAGTCCTTTAAATATTAACTCTCGGAGAATGACAGTCCAGTTGATAGTTCTTGCAACAACCCAGAATGTAAACTAAAGTCCAAATGGTCCGGATAAGGTCCTAGGATGTGACACACGCTTCTGCGTCCGCTGGAATCTTTTCTGCTCTCTGCCCCCTGGTTCTAAAAAACAACCCCTTAATATATATCTTCACACCCCAAGCCAAGAATTTTCCACTTCTCGAACAGTCTATAAGATCTTGCACAGTAAACCCGCATTTCAGGAATTATCGAGAAGAACATAGCCGTATGTATCTCCACACACCAGGGTCATCACGTGACCCACGACCAGGCGTGAAAACCCAAAGCTTACATGACAACGAGAGTTCAACCAGTACGGATTAAACATAGAATGTAATACGCGGCCAGATACGAGTGTCACAACAGAAGTTACGCCCGTGTCACATAATAATAAGAAAAGCCCCTATTACACCATGCTGTATCTCAGGCGGGTCTGAAATTCGATAGCGCGCATCCTCTTACGAATGTCATTCTTCAGAAGAAATCACGGTAATTGCTTGAATAGTTGACGGACATGAGCATGGCGGACAACCGAACAGCGCACGGGCAGACGGAGATCCGAATTTCTTTAAGTCACCCGCAAAAGTTGGGCTCCATAACAGGCACTTACGCTCAATAAATATTGAGTGGCACATGATCCCTTTCAAGGCGAATCTTTTAAATTTATAAACAATCGAGCGTGCGATTGGCCAAAGATTCTTACCTAAAAGAAATGATTGTGTAAAATGAGCGTGATTAGCATTATCTTTCTGCTACATTTATTTCATTAATAGAATGAAACGTAATAAACTTGGAATTACTTGAGGGATTTGGCGTATTCAGAGCTCCCTTCACAGTTCCTGTCTTAGAATGAGGTCATATCTTCAAAGAATGTTGGACTAAGGCGAGATAAGGGTTTCATTTTGTACTTTAAGATCAAACTTAATAATGAAGCGTTAATTTTAAGCCAGAAACATGGCTTACATGTTTGCAGAAAACCAATCAACTCTTGGGGGTTTTCGTATCAGTAACACTCCGAGAACGCGGTGAACTGGAGGGAGATTGGAGTAACTTTATAGGCAGAAATTTGCTCTTGTGAATATGGATATTACCGACTTAAAGTCATGTGAATTAACGTCGTGGGTCCTGAGATATAAATCCAGATTGATTAGAGTAATTGGTGTCTACCAAATTCCCTAACCCAAAATTCACCAAGTGACTACCAGAAAATGTCATAATAAATTTAGAAAATTTATTGAATCTGTGATCATGTGTTAAGAATGTCTGGCCATTGCTGGAGATTTTTATATCCACATGGAATAACAAATTGACTAAGATGCCTAAGAATTGCAAAATTTGTTGCATATCATGAACTTGATCAATCATGTGAGAGATCCAACACATACGTCAGGCCACAGTATGGATTTGATTGTTACCAGGTGAAAATGTGACTTGGAAATGATAAATGTACAGACTTGTGAATACTTTTCACATCAATGTTTTATTTTTGGGCATCTAATTCTCGAGATAGTGGAAGATTTAAGAAAAACCATTACTTTTCGCAAGATAAATTATATAAATGTTGCAGAATTGAAGCAGGACATTGTGAATAGTGGATTACTGAATTATGATAAAGAAGATTTGGATGAATTGGCTGCTTTATATATAAATCCACACTTTCTGACATATCTAACCAACATGCCTCTCAGTTCATGAAAACTGTACGCTTGATAGAAAGATAAAAGTGGTACACATAAGAGCTGACACAATTAAAGAAGGCAAAACGTATTTCTGAGAAAACATGGAAAAAGAACCAATTTTTGTTCAATGCTAAAAAGGAAAATCTACATTAATTAGTGTGAAGGGCCAAAACACTACTATTGGGATCAGGTGAGAAACTGTAACGGAAATTTAAATAAATTATTTCGTCTGGTGGATCGCTATTCGAATGATTAGGAGGATAATACTTTGCCGAAAAGTGGACCCGTGGAAAAATTAGTTAAGGACTTTGGACATATTTCAAAACAAAATTATTCATATTAGATATTCAGTGGATGACATTGTATTTACCGAAAATATGGGTACATTTGAACATTATTATAAAATAATGTGAGTAGTGAGACTTTGGATCGATTTGTTGAAATTTCTAAAGATGATGTGTGAAAATTGGTTTCTAATTCAAATTCTAAGTACTGTGATCTGGATCCTCTGCCGACAATTTTATTGAAGCAGTGTTTAGATGTTATGTTACCTGTTGTGTCCCGCATCATTAACATGTCGCTGAAACAGGGTCATTTTCCAGAATGTTGGAAATGATCTTTATGTTTTATTTTAAAAGGTCGGATTAGATCACGAAATCAAGTTCTATATGCCAGTGATCAATCTCATACATACGTGTATTTTTAAATTGGTAGAAAGTGCAGCCATTGACCAATATGTGCTATACCTTTAAAGGAATGGTCAGATGGCAGAGAAGAATGCAGCTTACAGGGGAAACCATAACACTGAACCCATATTATTACGTGTGCATTTTGAATAATATGGATGCTAAAAAGATTACGCTTTAATACTTCTGCTTTTGATACAATAGATATAGATATTTTATCTGAGATTTTTCTTAATAAATTCGAAATTGGTGGGACAGTTGCTCACTGGTTTAGGAAATATCTCACTGATCGTAACCAGCGAGTTCTCAAAAATGGCAATTTATGAAGCAAATTTAAGATGTGTCTTAGTGTCCCTAAAGGAAGTTTAACAGGACCAGTATTATTTCTGTCATATTTATGTTCCCTATATGACCATATTCAAATGAAAATCAGTTATATTTATCATTAAGGCCTCAAGGTGATGATGAGATCAAAGCCTTTGGGGAAATCCTGTGTTAGGGCAGCAAGGGAGTGGATGCTCCAACATAAATTAAAAAATCAATGACAATAAGACTCTTTAAAAGTAGGCAACAGCTGAGCAGACTTACTTTGAGTGAAATAAACGTATCAGGTATCTCGATAAAAGCGGTAGAAAAAGAGCGTGATTTGGGTATGATCTTTGATGATACCATGAGTATGAGAGAACATATATATGCTGTATTTAGTAAATGTTTTTATCAACTATTTAGATTGAGGCAGACTGCAAAATACAGCGGCTCCTCTGATTTTGGCTTAAAGTAAATTTGACAGTGCAAAAGATTTTCTAGAGACTCTACACTGGCTACTGATACGTGAGCGAATATATTTTAATTGGCTCTTTTAGTGTATAATAACAAATCAGAAATGTTACCGTCATACCTAAGTGAACTGATAAAGGAGAAGACCAGTAAATCTTCGATCCAATTTTAGGGACCTGCTTTACAAACACCGAAACTTACAGGAAGCGTACTTTTACGTATGCAGTACCAACTGTTTGGAATGGACTGCCAAAAGACATTTAGAAAGCTGGCTCTATTTTCATTTTTTAAAGAAGTTAAAAACCTATTATTTTAGGCAAGTATTCAGCTAGTTCTATATGCATATATATTTTTGTCATTCTCTATATATACCCTGTACGAATGTTTTTAAATGCTATGTATCTTGCATACAATGTTATAATTTATCATTGTTTTAATGTTCGTTTTGTGTATGTAATCTTGATTTGTAAACCGCTGTCGATTATTGCGTTATATGTAAGGGCGGTCAAAATAATTTAGTAAACTAAAACTATAGGGCCACTGACTCAAAACATTCAAAGCAGATAGATTCTCTCCTGGACGCTTTCCTCGTATTTCTTTTTGTGTCGCAATTCAGCGCCCGTATCGAATCCTTACAGGTTTATTTATCCCCTCCCGCTCATGGGGTTTGCAATTTTGCGTACATACTAAAATCTGCATGTCACAGGTCGCATGTAGAAGCTAATTTTCCGAAGTGACAAGCAATATAACTTTCCAATACAGATGGTATAATATTACTGTCCCAAAAGAATGACCGTATATACCGCAAAGAATATCACTGTGAAACTGTTTAAACATATCTCACTGTCTTGGCCAAAAGTTAACTGTGTAAAATTAGCACGTTGACCAACTGGCGCCTTATGTACACTTATTTTACATTACTATCTGCAACATATTTTCTTCAATAAAACATTTAATTCAGTTAATAAATGTTATTTTTAAAATAAAGTAAGGGATGGAATGTTTTTATTGTGACTTGTTGAGTCCTCTCCACTTGCAATGTGTATTTCTAAATTCAAGCCAGTTTGATACGATTTAATAGAATATAGTCCGGTAAAATTTCCAAAAAAACTAATCAATTTCTAATTGTCTTTTCCGGAGTATCATATTTTTTTTAATTAAAAGTCAACCGTTATCGTGATCTCAGTTTTAATTAATGTATTCGCATATGTATAATGTATTTATGTATGTGTCGTTTGTATTTAAAATAACTTTATTTTCTCATATATGTGTAATAACATCATAATACATTCGTTATACATTAAAATATGTCTTTATAGCTTATAATTTGCTTGTCTGCTCCTTTGCTAGTGGATCCACTCAGCAGACTTGCTTATGCATGTAGCAGCCCTCACGGCTATGCAGTGCTGGGGGACATTTCTTTGCCACAACCAGGGATGGTTGGTCGGACCTGATGCTCAGCGGGAAGAGCAGAATTTGAATTTACTTTTGGTATATGATAGTATATTGGACTGGGCCAAGGACCCTATTGAAAATCAGCTAACAAGCTTTATGGACAAAACTGGTAAAATATGGTTGAAATAAATAAGTCTAAGGGGATCCTTGTGCAGATGGAAACCTTCCTAACGACCTGTGTGGGGGTTAAGGAATGACAGAGTTCGGCGGTAGCAATGTCCATTGATGACAGGGCATGATTTAACGGTAAGGGCTCGGGGACAAATGCTGAAAATCCCAGTTAATTTCAAAGTTCTGTGTGCCGCCTAAATCTACCCATAGATATTGTCTTAAAAAATAAGAATATGTTAAGACTGTAGATACAGTCATCAGTTCCGTCTATCTGTATGTCGGTCTGTCCGTCCGTCTGTAAAACTTGTTTATGCGTCGCGATATAAAAAAAAAATGTTTTACTCGGATCTTTTTCTAATTATAAGGACAGGTGTAAATATTTAGGTTTTCTTTTTGTGTGTATGATTTCTGGACTTCCCATGCTTTTATTCTCTAAAAGTTATTTATCATCAACACTTGTAATATGTTATCATGTCATGTGTATCATGTAAACTATAAGCCTCCTCAAATGAATAGGGTTTGGTCATACCAGAATGATTTATTGTTTTTTTTTAATTGTTCAAGTTTGACTTTTATATAACATCTGTATGCGATATCTTAAAAAAAGTGTTATTAGTATCACCCCTAATTAACATGACATGATTACCTTATGAGTCTACTCGCCTGCTTTGGGTTTATCGTTTAAATAAGAATTCTTGTGTGAACCAGGGCAAACCAATAAACTTCAATGGTATTTGTGGTTCAAAATATTTCTTTGAACAGTTTAAGTGTATTGTGCCCGTTTGCAAGTCTTAATCATACATTTGCAAATGTAGGATGAAAATTAGCTGCCGCTAACACGAGCAGCCTTTAAACTAAGTTAAAGATGTAGGTCATTAATAGGGGTCCCTTGATAACACGGACGGGGAATCTGGTCGTGTCAGTGAATTTCATGCGTAATAAACCAATAAAAGTGACATTTCAATAGCATTTGAGGTCAATTTCCCAAATACATGTAGACAGGAAAGCTAACTACCGTTTTATATCTTTACATTACGGCTTCGTCGAATTAGGATTCCAGATATTAATCTTTTGAGAAGAAGACCATATGTAACAGAGACCTGTAAGGGGTTAAAAGACTGACAGACCCGAAAGCGATGCCCCTTCGAGAACGACTTTAACGCTAATTCCTGAAGGTAATATATATATATGTGTGTGTGTGTGTGTGTGTGTGTGATTAGCCATGCTGAATCATTGAAAATAGAAATGAAAAATGAATATACAGAAGTATTAGATTTTACATATTACAGTACTGGTTACCAGTGAAATACGGCTGGAATATAAAATTTATTATTGGTCTTTAAATCACTATATGGTCTGCCACAAGATTATTTCCAAAATATGCTTGAGGTATATACCCCTGTACGGAACTTACTATCAGTCCACAGTTGTACATTTATAATATCGAGAACCAGGCTTATCACAGTGCACCTGTATTATGGAATAGGTTGTCTTCACATTAAAGACCTAAAATATATTTTAACGTTTCTAATGCAAAAAAAGGTATGGTTCTCAGGCCCCGCCCGCGTCAATTTTAACCCCCGGATCAGAAATGTTTATTGCTTGCCGGAATCAAAGATTTCGGCAAGCATATTGCTCAGTTGCGTATGTCTGTTTGTCTGTTTGTCTGTTTATTTGTCTGCACTCTCCTGGCCACAATTTTGCCACAATCACCTTGAAACTTACAGCGATGATGAAAAACATAATTTCTAGGTGCCCTATTGTTTTTGGTTAAAATAGGTCAAAGGTCAAGGTCAAGGTCACGACAGGTATGGTTAACGGTTTTTGCACTATAACTTCGCCATAAATAGTTTTATCCACTTCTGCAATAGCTCATTTTTTTCGTCATCACCTGGCCTTTCTTTTGACATGTAGCTTACTTAAATTTGCTGTTACCATGGTTACGCAATTTTGGGGAGAAATCATGGAATTTCCTGATATTTTTCAAATTTGCAGCAATCGTACTGATTCTGAGATATTTTATGTAACACAAGAATATCTCGAAATTGTTTTTTCAGATTTTGGAAATGGCCGCCAGGGGGCGTTGCAGATGAAAAAACATGAAAATTTGTTTTGGTGCTATACCTCCAGAACTATTAAACATTGGGCCATTTCCATCACAGCACCTTCAACTGGGGTCCATGGGCTTATTTTTGCGCATAGGTGCCAAAGTGCGCTATTGCCAGATTTCTCTATTTTTGGGGTAAAACTTTTGAATTTTGAAAATATGCAGTTTTCAGCTTCTAACTCTGTCAGTTTTTATGCTGGAGAGTTCAATTTTTTTGCATCTTGTAGCCCTTGGTGAGCTCTCGGTGATCTAATCAAAAATCTTGCAAAATCTCGCACCGTTTCTCGTCAAACGAGAGTCTTCGAGATTTCATTAAATATGACCTACAGGTTGCATTTTTTTAACAATGGCTTTGAAATTGATATATTTTGTGTTATTTATAAATATCTCGAAATCAGATTTTCATTTTTTGGAAATAGCCACCAGGGGGCGTGGTACCTGAAACACTGTAACATATCATTTTTCTGCAATATCTAAAATAATTTTAAACATGGCACAATTTTTATCGTTGTATCTTAAACTAGGAACATTGGCTTATTCCTCCGCACATGTAGCTTTGTGCTGCCGTTACCATGGTTACCAAATTTGTGGGTTAAACTTGACGATCTGAAAATATGCAGTTTTTGGCTTCTATCTCGGTTAATATTTATGTTTCAAGGGTCTAGTTTTTTGCATAAGGCTGCTTCCCCTTGGTTCTAAGTCATTCAATTGCAAGTCTCGTCAAATTTCGCTCGGTTTATCGTCAAACGAGAAAAAACGAGATTTCACGGAAATGCTTATAACTCGGCGACTTTTACAGCTACACAGGTCTAGTTTTCGGCATTTCATAACATATGACCAGCTTGACACGCCAGAAAAGAAATCAGGCCAAATCTCGCACCATATCTCGTCAAGCGAGAAAAAAACGAGATATCATGGAAATGTTTATAACTAGGCGACTTTTACAGCTACTCAGGTCTAGTTTTTGGCATTTGGTAACATTTGGCCAACTTGACATAGTAAAACTGCGATACTTGGCGAAATCTCGCACTACATCTGGTCAAATGTGGAAAAACGAGATTTCACAGAAATGCATATAAGTCGGCGACTTTCACGGCTAGACAGGTCTAGTTTTTGGCATTCATTAACATTTGGACGGCTTGACATGACAAACCTGCAAGACTGGCCAAATCTCGCACCATATCTCGTCAAACGATAAAAAAGAAGATTTCACAGAAATGCTAATAACTCGGCAACTTTTACAGCTAGACAGATGTAGTTTTCGCCATTTCATAACATTTAGAGATTTTGATATGACAAATCTACAAGACTGGCCAAATCCTGCACCATATCTCGTCAAACGAGAAAACACGAGAGTACACGGAAATGCTTATAACTCGGCAACTTTTACAGCTAGACAGATGTAGTTTTCGCCATTTCATAACATTTAGAGAGTTTGATATGACAAATCTACAAGACTGGCCAAATCCTGCACCATATCTCGTCAAACGAGAAAACACGAGAGTACACGGAAATGCTTATAACTCGGCGACTTTTACAGCTAGACGGATCTAGTTTTCGCCATTTCGTAACGTTTGGCCGTCTTGACATAATAAAACTGCTCGTCTGGCCAAATCTCGTACTATATCTCGTCAAGCGAGAAAAAAACATGATTTCACGTAAATGCTGATAACACGGCGACTTTTGCAGCTAGTTTGTTGCTTGCCGAATTCAAAGATTTCGGCAAGCATGTTGGTCAGTTGCGTATGTCTGTTTGTCTGTCTGTCTGTTTGTTGGTTTGTTTGTCTGCACTGTCCTGGCCACAATTTTGCCACAATC
Source organism: Sipunculus nudus (assembly GCA_026874595.1). Taxonomy (NCBI): domain Eukaryota; kingdom Metazoa; phylum Annelida; class Sipuncula; order Golfingiida; family Sipunculidae; genus Sipunculus; species Sipunculus nudus. Next base: position 72,817,280 of record CM049317.1, on the reverse strand, counting down.
ACCTTGAAACTTTCAGAGATGATGGAGAATTTCTAGGTGCCCTATTGTTTTTGGTTAAAAATAGGTTAAAGGTCAAGGTCAAGGCCATCGAAAATCCTCGAAACCTTATTTTCCTCATAACTTGGTCAAAAATTGTCGTATCAACCTCATTCTTACCCCATTTTGTTCGTCTTTCCATTGCCCATATCCTGGTATGATCAACCTTTGTTGGCCTTGTGTCACCTTGTCAGTATGTCTCTCTGTTTCAGGGTTGTTGTCAATTTTGTCAACGGCCTTGTTGTTCTTTCTGACATTTAGCACTCTCCTGCCCACAATTTTGCCACAATCACCTTGAAACTTTCAGATATGATGGGCAACCAAAATTCTAGGTGCCCTATTGTTTTTGGCCCAAATAGGTCAAAGGTCAAGGTCGAGGTCATCAAAAGTATACAAAACAGGTTTTTCTTCATATCTTTGTAACTGTTAGTCGTATCTACTTGAACTATAGCTCATTTTAATCGTCATCCAATGGCCTTTCTTCTGGTGGGTACTTGACTCAAATTTGCCGTTTCCATGGTAACACATTTTCGGGGGAAAATTATCATATTTGAAAATCAATGGACTAATTTGTCAGTTTTAATGCTAGAGAGGTCTAGTTTTTTTCCATTAGGTTGCATTCGTTTAATACTACATGAATTTATTAAAAGTCTGGCAATATCTCGTAAGATAGCTCATCAAACGAGATATTTCGACATTTCATTAATCTTGCCCTGGAGGCCACAGTTTTGCAGGAATTTTTTTAAAACTGATATATTTCAAGTCTTACCCTCGTATTTCAAATTTGTTTTTTTCATTTTTTTGGATAGGGCCGCTAGGGAGCGCTGGATGCAAACCTCCCCAACATCATATATTTTGGCCATATCTCCAAAATTATAAGCCTCAATTACATAAACTATAGCTTATTTTCTTCCTTTGAGTCTTCTCCATAACCTGATTAAGGCATGTGGTTTCAATCTTCTGTCACTTTCTCAGTGTGTCCATCTGTTTGTCCGTTATCCTCAAAGTCGCCTGCTTGCTGGTTCTTACGCCTTACATATAGCATTCTACAGGCCACAGCTTTGACGGAATTCTTTTGAAACTGGGACATCTCATGTCATACTCTAATAATACGAAACGCGTTTGTCGTTTTTGGAATATGTCCGCTAGAGGGCGCTACAGTCGAACCTCCCAAGTATATCATTAATTCGCCATACCTCCAAAACTATTAATCTAAATTACATAAATTATAACTCATTTTCTTCCTTTGAATCTTCTCCATAACTAGGTTAAGTCATCTGGTGTCAATCTTGTCTCACAAAGTCAGTATGTCTGTCTGTTCGTCTTTTGTTGTCGGCTTTGTCTGCTTGCCTGTTCTTTTGTCTCATATGTCATTCTACTGGCCACATATTCTCAGCAATGGCCCTGAGAGTCATTCCATTGATAGAAAACCGACAAAATGTTCTGTCTGTCCGTCTGTGTTTCACTTCTGATTTCCGGCAAGCGTTCGACCTATGGTCGTCTAGTTTTGATTTTCCTCTTTCCAGAAGTTAAAATAATACAATTTTGATCAGATTTAGTCCGTTATGTAGTGCTTTTACCTGTTTAACCTTAAAATTCTATTATTTTCAGGCTTTTCCCTGATCATATAACATTTTTATCGAAACATATAAAAAAAGGTCAAAAATAAAATATCGCGCCCGCCCGCACTGATTTCTGAAGAAAAGGTCCTAAGAACCTTACCTTTTTTTCTTTGGCCTGAGAGGATGCTAAAGACTGTTCTATTTAAGAGAGCTTATGTACTGTAATATGTGTCTTAAATTTAATACGTGAATCTTATACGTAAGGTTGATATGCATATTAGTAAGAGTTTTAGGAAAGGTTTAGTTTCACAGAATTGGATATGTTGTTGTATACGCGTGCATGTATTTACTGGCACTATTTTAATATGATTGTCAAGGTTTTACTTGATTTTATAGTAAAGCGCCATGAGCAATTGTATGTTTTGGTATGGTGCTATATAAATGTACATTATAATTATAATTATAATATATTATTATTATTATTATTATTATTATTATTATTATATTATTATATATAATTCAAATGGTTGTCGCGCAACACCTATGTGGCCATGCCTCGGAAATGTCGGAATAAATGCCAATTGTGTCCTAAGAGGGTAATATTCCATATTTGGCCTGAAATCCTGAGAAACCTATCATTACCCCGCGACTGGGCTCTTGTTGGGCTATTTGTCGGAAACTTTGCCATTTGGCTCCTAGCGGTAAACTTTGCAGCGCGGTATATTATAATTGGAATGGAATTAACTGGTCTTCAAGTGTAAAATAATAAACGGGTAACATGCTAGTTATAAGATATCCATCCACATAATATCTGCTTGCTGTGATTCCAGACATTAGGTATGGCTTAATTGTCTCCGCAAGGAGGGAATGCCTTCATTGCCGTTCGTGTCTGTGTGTGTTTGTTCACAACATAACTCACGCGGTCATGAACGGAACACCATGACATTTTCTGGGCACCTCGGAATTAGGCCAATAAACAATCGATTAGAATAGGCATTGGTCCGGAACATGATCTGGATACAGGAAGCACTTCCAGGAATTTTCACAAATGCACGAATGAACCTAGGAATATTGGTCGAAAAAGTGAACGCTAACACGGTTTTTGGAGCTTCCAACAATAGAAAACCCTGCCCCATTCCAATAAAGTCACACACGCCTGGTTTGAACATGTGAATATGGCCCAAAGGGCAAACACGTATTTAGGTTCATATGCACCAATGAACCTCGGGCAATGAGTGAATGAAAACACGGGTTGCAGAGTACCCCACATTAAGGACCGCCCACCTGGCGGAGTCCTGCGTTCTAGTACGTGCTACGTTGTGGTGCTAAATCATTTAAAATTTATGAGATAGGCATATCCCCTGAAGTTATGTGTCGTGTGTCTCACAATTAATTATATGCAGACACATCGCACACAGTTATGTGTAAAAACATGGTGTCAGCTGTTCGCTTACAGTCGCTGCCCTGCCGCAAAATATAAATATGACATTTCAGATTGCGTCAAAATGGTTAACACCTTATTTAACCATGAGGCTCCGCAAGAGTACTATGGAGAGAGCCTAGCCCTAGCTATTATAACTATTTTTTACAATTCATGAAATAAAAATTAATTTAAATAGTCTGATACTTCTTTGCACTAAAGAATCGGAAAATTTAGCTGAGCGGCAATGCTTTGACCACTCAAAGCATGGTTGCGTGATGATCAGGGTGCTAGACTCGTGACCGTGACTTGTGGGTTCGCTATCTGACCGAATTCTGCGCTAAGTCTCCTTGTCAAAGTCTTTAGCACAAGGGTGCGCCCTCTTCATCCAGGTTTGATTGTACTGAATAAGCATGGGCTGCAGGCACACTAAGAATATAAAACCGTCCAGCGCCGAGCGTGGCTTCTTGGCTGTAAGATCCCCAGGGAACCGAGAACAGCTACAATGTAATAGACCTGGAAGACCAGACACGCAAAGTGTAAAGTCGGCTGAGAGTGACGTCACTGATATTAGACTATAAAACCAATACTTTATACCTTTACCACTAACTGTTTGACGCATTGTATGATACAAGCCTGGCAGTACATAAGACAGAATACATAAAGTTGGCATCGCCTTCCGTCGCATTAATATCGCAAAAACTGACATCATATTTGATTTCTTGCAGAGACGATTGGTCGACCTTAGCATTATGAATTTACTTAGTGTAATATCAATTTTTCCATTGGTTCAACATCACCATTATGTCATCGTTATTTATAAACTAGAAAAGCACTCAGAGAGCGCATGCCTCCACCAAGTCAGCTCATTATCCCTATATGGCAATATTTCAAGAAATGCAGCAAATATTCCTAGAACCAGATGCTTTTTCGGATCACCCCAACAATTTAACCAATTTATTTCTTTTATCATTTCCGAGCTTTCATGAAAATTTCATCAAAATCCGTTGGTTACTTTTTGAGTAATATTGCTTTATATTACAGATAAACGGACAACAAGCAACCACGGCCAAAAGCATAACCCCGCCCCTTGGCTGAGATAATATATATGCAACGGACCATATACACTGATACCATTATCTGTGGCGTGTCACCTGTGGATCAAAATCCGTTGGTAACTTTTTTGAGTAATATTGCTTTATATAACAGATAAACAGACAACAAGCAACACCGGCCAAAAGCATAACCCCGCCCCTTGGCGGAGATAATATATATGCAAAGGACCATATGCACTGATACCATTGTCTGTGGCGTGTCACCTGTGGATCCCTTGTTTTAAGACTAACGCTAATCCCGTATCAGTTTGCGGCCTGGTAATCAACGTTAATCCGGGGGGAAATCAGAAGTCTATATTTAGTTGCCCCCCCCCCCCCCCCGCCGGTTTATCTGAAACTGATTCCGTGTTAATCCTGGTTATCTGAAATCGCTAAGCACAAAAAAAGAAGCGGTTCACTTTGATAATGGAAAAATGAGTGACCGACTCTCCCAAGCTCTACATTGTTTTAATGTACCTGACTGTGGGGTTCCTTTGACTCCGCATTTTATAAACGTAATTCATCTTCGGATATGGAAATATAAAGTTCAAGTTTTATCTGTAAAGCAGAAGTATGCCGACTGTTGTGTCCACTTTTGTTATCCATTTCCTATATATATACACTTCCTATACACATATATATATTTTTAATTTGGTGTTGGCACCTGCAACAAAGGTAAAGTAATACAAGGTTTTTACTTTTACAGAATTCTTGTTCTTTTTCAGACGTCAACTTTTTTTTGGCGTCAACTAGGCCTTATGTACCTAGCCGTGACAAACACGACTCAGTTAGACCCCCTACTGAGTCATGACACAAGCCAAATTTAGAACCGCCCTGCAAGTCCACGCCACGCTTTATAACCGTATCTCCGCATACAGTCGGCAGGCAGACCGCAGGCAGAAATCTCGCATACATGCAGAACAATATACGAATATATTGGGTTATAACGGAATATTTCACACACATGGTAGGTGTCGTTGGAGAGATAAGAAACTTATTAAAAGAACTAGTGGGTTTATTTGAAGTGACACAATACTTGTGAGTAATGAGGCATTGTCAAAAATGACGAAAATATTTGTATCCTCATGGGGCCTAATAATGCGATCCTCAGAGTTGGATGTCCAGGCACTCTGGCAAGCCAGTTACCTGGCCGTAATGTCAGAGGGCCGATCGTGCGCTATTATGTACCGGGTTCTGGGTTAGATCCTGCTGGAACTCGATTTCCATCGATGGTAATCGAGCACCAACTGGATCTAGTTCTGGGTGTGTAATCAAACCCGCTTCTTGCCTGAAAGGCGCACTCATTCGTGAGCGCTCGACCGTATCTTCCCATTAAGCCTGCAGAACGCTCATCAAGGCAAGGAAACGACCATGGAAAACTTACCGCTTTTCAGATGAGATTCGAACTCACGATCTCTGGCTTTCATTCCCGTGCTCAAACTCTAGACCACGGTGCCATTAAACCTTGATATGAAAACCATTTATCACATGGCTGTTACACCAATCGTTGAGTACAAATTACGTACAGATGCCCAGCTCTGTCTCACAATGACTGTAACGATTTTTATCAAAATGGCTGCATAATACCGTGCTCTTGTTCTTCTCACATCTAGCATCTATAACGGGGTATGATATAAATCTGCTTACATTGCGTTACATCACAATTACCTTATAAGATCACAAACTGAGTACCATGCCTGTCATGTGTACCAATAATCAACTAGCCCGCCTATGTCTAAGAGTTCTTAGAGTGCCTGCACGTGCAAACTATCGGTACCTTTGATCTGTCATCTTTGAAAAGACTCCACCGCTCGTAAACTTATGACAGCTTTCACCACATGGCGCCAGCGAAGTCTGACAAGCAACCCCTCCCCCCCCCCCCCCCCCCCACCAATTAACATCAAAGGCTCGAGATGAACCCTAATTCCACCCAAAAAATTCCAAGGGTAAGACATTATAAGTGAATCATGACTTAACAGCCTTTTTCAGGACAAAATTAAACTAATAAAACAATGCTTACTAATCAACACTATCACTACTTGCATGTGACAATCGGTCCACAAACTGGTAAAAGTTATCATAAAGCAATGGTAATACAACGCTACAGAAGTAATTTTATATAATAATGATCATCATCATCATCACAATAATAACAATAAAGAAACAGTGTTATTATTATTTATAGTAGTAAAAGTCGTAACAGTATAACATGCAAGACATTAAGTCATATATTAAAGTCAATTATTTAAAACCTGATTTTTATTTATATATCAGTGTTGTGTGCTGGTACTCATTGGAAAGGTCCGGTTATTTAAGAGGATGTTATATATAAATATATATATATATATATATATATATATATATATATATATATATATACATCACTTGCAAGCCCAGTGGTGAAGGCAGTCGCACCGGAAATCGGAAGATCGTGGGTTCGAATCCCACCGGCAGTGAACCGACTTTCCTGTGTTTACCCTTTCCATCTATTTGCAATGAACTAGCATGGCTATTCATACATGCATACATACATACAAACATACATATGGAATGATACTGAAGTTAACATTAAGGGCAAGATGGAAGAGGGTTCAGTCAATAATGGTTCGCGCCACCATCTGAGCCACAGAGAGTGCATGGATTAGTTGAAATAACTATTGGTGTAATCAATGTAAAATAACTATGTTTATAATAATACCGCGGCTCCAAAGCACTGAGCAGAGACAGCTGACGGTAGTTGACTGAGAGGATACCCGTCAATTTGACTAATTGGATTAATCCAGTCCTTTGAAACTTTAGACAGCATGAGAAAACATAATCCTTAGTATCTTATTACATCTGATTACATAATACGCCGCTGTCAGTGTAAATCATTTAAAAGTTTTAAAAATGCTTTAATGCTAATAATTTTTAATTAAATACATTCTCACCCGTAGAATATTAATAATTTGTTTTAGCTCGTTTCAACTTTATTTTATTTTCTGTACTAAGTACGTTGAGGTTACGGAAATCATTTGATCCTCATTACACTCTCAGGAGTGCGTAAATTATGATACAGTTAGAAGCACTTATAATTGCAGTAGGAGTACCTTTTTGTCTCCCATGTGTGTAATGAATGTGGGCAACGACCAATTTAACGTCAGCTATTTTATTTTTATTTATTTCCGTCAGGAAATCAAGTGACCCGTATATAAAGCGAAAATTTTAAGGATCGAATTTATCTAATTAGGTTCATGTGGTGTGAAAATATGGCAACAATAAATATTGGAAGTATTGCAGTAATTCCATACAGGCCGTGTGTATGGTTCTTATTTAGGATTAACTGCTCCGTCCAGATCGTCAAGCTACTTACCTGTACCTTTAATTATAAGTTTAATGCGTCCTGTCAGGAGTTTAACGGTCCTGTGAGGAGTTTTTTTGGGCCTGTTAGGAGTTTAATGGGTCCTACTGGGACACAAACAGTTTAGTCCTCTAAGGAAGACATGGGGCCGTTATTTATCTGTGAGTACTTAATGCTTTACTAATTGTCCTTCCAATTAACCTCAGCTGGTGAAGAACTGGCCTAGGTACATTTTCTTAAGGTAACCTTGATAACACAGAAGAATATTTGAATAAGATTATCTAGGTTTTATTGTGTACATTTCCTGAGTTTTGCAGTCCCTATTAGTCATATTTTATGACAAACGCTATCTCTTGGTGTATGCGACATTAATGTGTGACTGATGTTACTCTTGTATACGGAAGCGTATGTGATATATAAAATAAATGCAATGTTCAGGATGTCATAAAGATATATAAGATCAAGGATATGTTCTTACTTTGCCTGAATAAGACTAATTTATGGCACATCTTGTGTCATTTGCTGCATGGCGTGAAACAAGGTTGCAAAACAACCTGACAGCATCAGTATCTCGAGTTCTTGCATCAAATAAAACATAAATTTCCATGTCAGCTATTATTCAATATCTGGAATATAAATAATTCAATGAACACCGAAGACTAATATTTTATTATTATATACTAGGACCATTGGCTTTTAAGTTTCAGACGTATAAAGGAATCGAGAAAAGGCCAAACATCTGTTAAGATATCAAATAGCTAATGTCTGCAGACGGAAACAATGTCACATTGCGCCTGGGTGCACATTGATACAGGGTATTTAGTTCGTATCAAATATGATTATATTAAGACTTGGTTACATAAAACACTGCAGACACTTCGCAAAAAAGCACTTTTAAAGAGACAAGTCCATTAGTTTTCTTTTGATAACCGTGGCTTGACGTCCTTCTGGCTGAAAGCCGCTCAGTTTAATTAAGGTTCCCGTCCCCACCAGGCTGTGGACGGACTGTTGGACCTGGGCAATGTTACTGGAATACACTCTACCCCTGAGAGAAAATTAAATGAGGACGTTATCACGGATAAAAAAATCGGTATAATGTTTTGCCTCGTTTGTCATTATAAACGTTTTCACTCCTGTCAGGAAACCGTGTTATTTCCTATACCCCCGACGAAATCGTCACTTCGTGTCTTTTATAAAGGACAGTGGTTCATTCTTTTCTGTCTGAACAGTTGCCTAATACCGGGGTTAGGGGTAAGCTTGAAATTATGAAACCGGCATTAATTACTTCAAAGCACTGAGGCTAATATAGTGAACTGCAACATAAACAAACACGATCCGATGTTTAATGATGGTTGGTTTATAATCGATTGAAAGGAAACTGAATCCGGAGCACTTTATAAATATGTTGGCTATCTTCATCATTATTTAATAGCCAGAAACATTTAACGGGCCGCAGACATATCTTTTAAGTTAGTAATGGTAGTAATGTAAGGCAACTTGCTAATCTCTAATCATTAAATATCTATAATCATTTACAATAACACGCTTAGTGATCTTAGTGATCATCAAACAGCCAGAGACATTTAACGGGCATCGGATATATCCTTTAAGTCTTAGTCAACCAATTTTTTACAACAACAAAAATACCAAGATTAATTTATCAAAGTTTAATAAAACGTAAATTTCAGTGAAGTCCTCAAAGAAAATCTATAGAAATGATTACATTTATCTTCACTTTGTGGACTCAAGGTAGATGTTTCTTCAGTTTGACGGGATTCCGTTGCGCAGATAATATACGGTTTCCAGTTTCCACAGGAGTTAAACGTTGAAAAACTGAGGCTATTTTTCTTACATTAGAAATATTGTAAACATTTCATATTCACCTCAAAAACATCTTTTTACACATCCAACCAATGATCTGAAATGGTTTACAATGGTTTCATTGTTTCCCTTAATTAACTTTGCTCTGCTTACTAACAACTTTTAGAAAATGAAGCTCGCACATCCTTCACATGGCAGTTTAAGAATTTTTCATAACAGGAATTACCGTTTATAGAAATATACATAGAGTAGGCCAGATATCACATCAATTCTCTAGAGAAGGCAGGCGAATAACTTACTTTAAATATAAATAAAAAATAACAAAAATATCAATAATAAAAAGATTTGCGCTTTGAGAAAAAAGTTACATGATTTCGTCTTTCCAAAAGGTGTTGCTAGCACTATCCATTTCATCTATTATCCAAGATTAATTAGTGTGCTTAACACGCATTAATGGAGCTGTCTGCGCTATCTGCTGACAGACACATATTGCCTTGGGCTGTTTTGGCAGCGGCAGCTTGTGAATCCAGAATTGTCTCATGTCTTCGATGTCACACCTCGCTTAATAGAAGTAGGTTAATTTACTGGACGGACAGGTCGCCATAGCTGCTCAAACTAAAGATCATTAAATGCAAGTTAATGTTGGTAACTTGTAAGCTGTAATAACTTGAAAGTTGTGATATATTTTTAAGCTGTAATATACTCGTATGCTGTAATATACATGTAACCTGTACTATATTTATGAGCTGTAATTTACTTGTAAGCTTAATATATATATCCTTGAACACGCGCACGGTGTATACTGCACCTTCTATTTGTGCATGTGCCAATAAAAAGGTCCTGATATCTCTGGATGTTTTTTTATTTAAACTGCTGATTATGAAATATGGGTGTATACCTGTGGTCGTTTACTACATTCTATTTTTCTTAAATCATACCGTGATCATCTGTCAGTGATCATCAACATTTTACCTGAAATAATATTAGAAAATCTTTCATATTCATAACATGGAGTTCTTTGATGAATATTTTGATGAGGGCATGTCGTTCCTCAATTTTTACACATCCGCATCGGATAACTGAATTTGTGGAAAACAATCATCTAAGAAATCCACAGATTTAAGCCCAGATACAATAATGATCGAATGCTATTTATCGCAAATCACAAGAGACATTTCATAAACACTTCAGCATTGAGTTCTGGATAATGAACTACAGTTGTTGCCAAACTATTGCTTTCTGTTCTCAGGTTAGTTTCACTTTTATTTCTTTTTCTATATATTATTATTAAACCTTCCTCTAGTATATCGAAATTCTTGATCTACATACAGACTGTGCATTGGTGTGCTATGCACTTTTATCAAAATCTCTGTCCATTGGGAGTGTGACATTAGAATTTTAGGGGAAATCCACAAAAAGTTTATATCTCTACGAAGGAAACACAATAGAAGAGTCGTTAAACCCTATTACTTCACGGAAGTTGAATTTATTTAGCTTTATTACTTCATTTCTTCGTTGGTGGGCAACAAGGAAAGATTCTTTATATAACTTGGAAATGAATTGCCACCAGTTAAAAGAAATGCAGAAACAGGGTAATGGAAAAAATGTAACTGTAATGTTATTTTAAAAGTTTTTATATTTATATTTCTTCCTGTTATTTCTTCTCATAAAAAATGAATGAAAGTTGCCATCCTAATTTTTTAGATGATAGAAATGATACTTTCACCAACCACTTTTGTTCCCCATTTAAAACAAACACAAAAAAAACACAATTTATTACAAACTACTCCTTCCAACTGAGTTCCTTCGAATAACCGTATTAGGACATAAACCAATTTTAAAAATATGCTGACATCATTTTTCCATTGATGATATTCCATTTAGAATAATTGCTGTTGTGATTTCGGAATGTTCAGAGGTTTCATAGGTCTAGGACATTGTAAGGACAAAAAGAAAGATTCGTACAATTCATTTCGCGATCTTAATTTGTAATTGGACTTTAAATCAGTTTGGATTCTATCCGTGATAGGGTGCATATGGTCCAGATGAAAGACCATTTAAAGATTTAATACACCATGCACGCATAAAAATGTCATGTTTGGTGTAAAATCAAGATATAGTTTAATGTAAAATGTCTTTACCGTGTACCTTCGCCTACTTAACCATGCATGTAATTTGTACAACAAAAACCACCGGCTGGTTTGGAAACCGATACAGTTGCGGAACTATGATATAAAATGTTATGGTGTATTCATTAAACATAATCACCTTCCGTTGGTTGCATCGAAAAATACACACAGGAGACGTTTGGTTACTACAAAAGGTGTACGTGTTGGGTATAAAATGTTCGCTGTTTGTACAAGGGTTCCCGCAGAAATAACGAGATATATTCACATTAAACGGAAATGATTTCAGTAATGGCGGATCTGATAGAATCTAGGGACTCATTGGACCCCGGAGACACGTAAATGATAACGATCAGAGGTGTATACAGGAACTTAGAAAAAAGGAGGGCAAATATGGTGGAGGGTTAGGAAAAGGTTCTGATTCACAGTGTAGAAACAATATAAAATATAAGGCTGATATTGCGCCTCGAACTCGGCTAGTTTTTCAATGCATCAAATCTGACTGTTTATTTTGTATATTATTCTATTTCCCGGACATCTTTAATGTCGACAGAGGCGAGGGATGCAAAATCTTCCCCTTAAGATGTCTGCATATTATAGTGCGGTTCAGGGCGAGTAACACATAGTCACCGTATAACACCGGAGATGGCCTGATGCAGCGGTTCTTTATTGCACTGAAACTACTATGAACCCGCCGCCGAGTCAACGTTGTTTTTTTTATGATTTTGTTCATTTCACATTAAGCAAGACACGTCCTAGAGGAAAATATAAAACATCCCATACTTGTAAATAATTAATGTGCAAGTTTATATTATCTTTTTCGTAGACCACGCCTGAGCAACTCCTTGTATTGAAATGTATGCTTAATCACGTGGCTTTTGTTAAACATTTAATCATTACTACAAACTATTGTACTATAAAACCAGATACCGGCTTCCACGGTTAAGGGTATATAGTACAAGGCTCAAAGCCGGTACATCAGGACGAGGGCTCTGCAGTTTTAATAATAAAATGTGCCAAACAATCCAGTCTCGCTCACAAACGAGTTCGCCTTTCGGGGGTTCCTCGGTGTTATGGCCCGGCTTTTTGGGTGGTACACACTTTGGACCCGGAGGCGTGGTACACCCAAGCCTGGTTAACACCAGAATTATCGTGTGTAAGCCCCTGTCACGTAGTCCGAGACCGGAACGGTATTCTTCAGATGGACAAAGTATTATTTAAGCAAGCATAAATACATGGAGTCAGTTACCTCAACCAAAAAAATATATATAAAAGGCAGCCACCGCGTTATATTCAGATCCATTGGTATTCTATATACCGAACTAATATTTCTAACTCGATAAATGCAGAAAAAATGTAGGTTAGCTTTTTTTATTTTAATATCAGGCCCTATTATATCACTAGCTCTTGATATAAATGTTATTGTCTATTCCTGTTATATTAAACTTATTATTCATTATTATAAGCCCTGATTAGTCGATACTTTCCAGGGAATCGACAAGAAATTGACAAGAATGAATCTAACGACAATATACAGAAACTGTTCTGTTTCTAAGCATAACGATCAATGCTCTTATAAATGTCCCGGAACTTTGGCAGTGATTTTAAAGAAGACCATTTGAACAGACAAATAATAAACTGTAAAACCTAGGGGAACAATTTCATCACCAAATCGTCAACAGTATACTCCCTGTACTTTAAACAAAATAGGGACGACAATTTATCAAATAACAATCGTTAAATAGAACCCCCTTGGTGACACAAGCAGACAACAGACTTCTCTGGAGAATTTTATATTCATAACAACGTTTACATTAATATGATTATATTTCCACAGAAACAATCGGGGTTTTTTTGCAGACAGGCTTTATCAGATTTACAGAAGCCTGCGAATGTGTCCAGTCTCCTCATTCCGTTATAAAAAGGACTTCTTTGCCCACCAAGCACGACTACAGAGTAAGCGATAATGCCCGAAGCCTCAGTGATGGTTAATATCGGTCGACGTAAGTTGATTTTATCCGGGCCAGATGACAGTATATTGTGTTACTGTCCCTTTGGGCGTCTGGTGAAACAGAGATGACATGATGCCATTAAAAACAGCACTGTTATATGGTTACACATTTCTGACAACTGGCTGTACATTTTTACCACCCATGGGTGAAATGAACTCCATATAAGCACGAAAGCAAATTATGCCTTGGTATGTATAAAATGCTTCATTGCGATAGATTCAGTGGCGTCGATTTCCTGAACTATGTATAAGGTTGAATTGTCATGTTATGGTTTATGCCGTAATTCATGCCGTCGTAAAATGTTCTGTTTATTGCTTTACAAGTATTAAATGTCTTCAAATGTTTGCTAATATATCCTTAAAAAAAGTGGATGTCGAACAAGTCAAGATGATATGTCCCAAGAAAAATTGATTCAAGGTTAATAACAGATTTTCTTTTACTTTTGACTCCAGCGTGCACAGTGTGTGTGTGTGTGTGCTTTTCGTTATATACTTTTTACGCCAGGTGCAGAGAAGCTTTGAAACTTTCAAGAAGTGATCAAGCTGGCTGCTTCATGAGCATGTGAGACCAAGAATACAACGCTCCTTCCCCAAGCAATTTTCACATCGTTGCCAGTAATCGTTCCTTTTACGCAGTGTGAAACATATTTACTAGACCGAATAAGTGAATATGAAATATGTTTGATTGAGGTTTGATAAATACCATAACAAGGTTTAGTAAACGTATTAGCTCGTGCGTTTGTGTTGTTCAGGGAGCACTGCACCCTGATCAGAGACTTTGCCTTGATTATTGGCTGATACAAGTTCATGGACTTGACTTTATCAACAACTCAGATCCAGAAACGCAACTGTCTTTTTATTCTTTCCTGAAAACTGGAACCGTCGGCGGTAGAACTACTGTAGTTTTGCAGACATTCAGAATTTCTTGTTACATGGGCTTTCCTGTGGCGGACCTCACCGCAGAGTTTTCTTTGTCATGCTAGTGCTGATAAACCCCGAATAAATCACACAACCCCTGTTTTTTTATAAAAAATAAATTAAAATATTCTGCCAGGAATCGGTCACGATTTATGCAAAATCTATAGAAATTATTTTTTTATGTGTAAAATGTGTTAAATGATAAAATCAGATTTTGATGTCAGATGTCACTTCATAACAATATTGTTTCTTGCATGTTCCTGACATCAAGGTTTGTCACTTCCTGCAGCTCTTATGAGCCAAAATTGGTTCACCTTACTGTTATGAATGTGGTTGACGCAGTTTTAATTTTTTTTCAGCCATATTCTGAAAATGTCTTTACTTGCAGTAGCCATATGCTCTAAATCCGCTCTAAATCTGCTCTTTACGCCGGATTCGGTGTTTTTAATAGCTTTAAGCATTTCTAACCTTTGTTTCCGTTGAAACATTACCCTTGACCATTACACCGCAGGAAGTCAAAGTAATTGAATATATGTATATATATATGTATATATATATATGTATATATATATATATATATATATATATATATATATATATATATATATATATGGCCGGATTTTCCTTCGGCCGAGCTTACCCGTTTGACTTTTGTAGTTCCTTATATATGTAGATCCTTAATTCACGAAATTACATGAGTTATATTAGATTCCTCAGGACAAAAGGGAGAATGGACCCCTTAGGACAAACTTTGCATCATTTTCGAATTTCTTCACGTGAAGACCCAGATCGGGGATGTCCAGGGGCAGATTTACGGGGAAGGGGACGCAGAGGGCGCGCTATCCCTTTTTTTGACCTAACAAAAAAAATATAATGCATTTAAGCTACCCAAGATTGCACGATTACAACCTAAATCACCCCTCCCCCCTTTCGGCGCCTCCGTTCGCCAGCTTTGCGGCCTCCAAATGTGAGCCCCCGTTTTTAAATTCCTGTATCCGCCCCTGATGTTTAAGGTGTGGGCGCAAAGATGTAGTCTAAACCGTCAATCATAAGTTAGACATGTTATCTAATTTCTAATATAACATAATGAATTAGGTATAGGTAAACATATGGATAAAAATATGAATATAGAATCCGATTTAGATCAAGATGTAGATATCTGTACATAGATAGATGTACAAACAGATAAAATCTTGACAAAAATACATTAATGATATCAGAAATGGTAACAAGATACAATTCCTTCATTATTTCAAGGACGACTCGTTCAAGGGCGTATACAGTATCTGAGAAAGGGCTGGGCTCAATACCCTGGCACAGGCTAACAAGTGTGCCGGGAATGCTCGAAGTCATACACACATCTCACATAGAGAAGTAAAGGGATCTGTAGCTTCTGTAGCTCAAGGGTATAGTACAAGACACAAAGCGGGGAGGTCGTGAGCTCGAATCCCAGTGAGATTTTTCACAGTAGGCCCGCTTCCAGGGTGAGGGCTCTGCCGGCTTAATGGGAAGTTCGTGCCCAACGACCGTGCTTCACTCACAAACAAATGCGCCTTTCGGGGATTTCTCGGTGGGATAATTCAGTAATGGGGAAGCTTGCATCCCCAAGGCCCGAAGATGCAGTAGTCACCGGACCTGGTTGACAGAAGGATATAAAATGGGAGGAATCTTGTGATACTGCCTTGTCAAATAGACCGAAAGCGGAATGGTTATCAGCTGATGTTCTTGTCGAATGTGAATTTGGATTATTTTACGAGCCCCCACATGTTCGATAGATTCAGATATCGGAACAGGTCCGTTTAAGGTAAAAACAGGTGCCTCTTAATCCGCCCCTGCCATCTACCAACAGTTTCCACATGACTTGTTCAGTTCCTAGCATTAGAACGATCTGTCGATGGCGATAAATGTGGAAACCAGGAGAACGAGTAATGAAGTGTAATAGATGCAATACCTATCCTTATAGCTGTGACCAGACAGACAGCGACTAGACGTAAACACGTGACGCGTCAGGTCCTCTCAGCGCTGGAACCAGGTGCCCGCTCTGATTAGAGAGGAATCCTGCGGCATCACACACAATGCGACTGTTATGTGTCTGGTTCCCAAATATCCCTCCAGGTGAAACCAGGATTAAATTGAAAGCTCGGGTTAACGCTCATGTGCCGTATTAGCAACCATATATTATCTGTAAAAACTTGGCTGGAATAACTAGCTGCAATTCTTAAGTCAATCAATCTAAAATATGTCGAAGTGGTATTTTAGTTTAGCATTAAAAAGCAACAACTCAGTATTAAAATTTATTAAAAAAACGCAAACTTGTGTGTTGAAGAGAAACATAGTTGAAATGCTGAAGTAATGACTTTTTTTCTTTGAATACCAGGTAGCTCTAGATTTCAATAAAACAATTAACAACTCGAATTAGGTTTTGAAATTAACTTTCAAACGTATCTGATATTGTGAATGGTAAGGCCAATAATTTGATATATGAGTGTGTAGTGTGTGTGTAGAGAGAGAGAGCGGCTTAAGCCACCTTCTTCAAGATTACTACCACTTCAGACAATCTATAACTTCTTGCGACCGTTTAGGACTGGCCGTAGGACCTTTCTACGAGTACCAACAGTTTTTCAGTCGCAAGTGATCTTAATCTGTCGTAAACCGGTCGTAGGTGCATGTGTGACTTGGGCTTTAGAGAACTTCCGGTGTAATGATGCATCTGTGAAGACGTTATGAGTGGCGTTCCGTAGTTACAAATGTTTGCCTGGATATTTTAAGACCGTTATGACCCGTAAACGCTTCAGAAAGAACAAAAAAGCAGTCAGAGTTGAAATATTGATACATATTAAAAAAAAAACATAAAAAAAAATTGAAGGAAAAGATTCAAAACAGAAAGAAAGCTCCAGCGAAATGGCTAGTGCAGAATCAACACATGCAGAGATGGACAATATAACCGTGCAAACTACGATTCACAATGTCATAACAGAAAGGAAGCCTTGCCAGCAAAAATAAGTACTTTTCATTGTAGCAAAAAATAACTGCTGTAACACAGGAAACCCAACAAAGGAAATTCCGTTTTACAGACATATGAGCTAGCATGAACGCTGTTACCGACGGAATAGATAAACTACAACAATCCAAGAATTATGAATATAATAAAGTCATGGTGCTCCAGAAAGATATAACGCAACTGAAACTAGACAATGCTAACAAAGACAAAATGTGAAATTCTCCTGAAGATAAGTTTAATGAAGAAACCAATAAAGCAGAAAGACGAAGCAGAAATATGATTCGCTACAATATAAGACAGCTCATAGAACGGGCCGCAAAGGCCAAAGTCCAAGGCACAATTATAAAAAAAAAACTACATGAAGGACAGGAACGGAATTCTTCGACGCGGTTTGAATACAGTAGAAGGGGACATTTGGCTCGTGGAAGCTCTCACGCCAACAGACGACAGACAAAACCTAAACAAAAAAATGGAACAAGAACTTGCCAAAGGTAATAAGGTGCGATTCTGCAGAGGGCAACTTATTGTAAAAGGAAAACCGATGCAATGAGACAATACATGTGTTTTGGTCCTAATAGGATTCTTACATCATCCATTGAGTGAGCAACAAAGCCCGTTCCTTGTGTACTACACGAGGACTTTATTTGTACACCTGTTGGTTTTCCCCTCGGTTCGCTCCAGAGAAGTGCGGAGGAGCCGAGATTGCCAACTTCGCCATTAGGTCAAGGACTTAAGTCTGGATGCAGTTGAGAGCCATGGAAGATGAGAGGATGATTGAAGACGTCGCGTCTCACAGAGGCAGTGGAAGGGAAATCATGGTAGTCATTCTTCGTTGTGATGATGACATGATTGATATTTGGAAGGATAATAATCCAGGCTTAAGCCGGTTCACCTAATCGGGAACACAGCCATTCCCTAAAAGGTGTCGCCTCGACTTTTTCCTCATATATATAAATGTGAAAAATAACATAACAGAGTACGATATAATACCAAATTTAAATTTAGAACACAGGACGATAAGTTCATCATTACATAAAAGAGGGCCCATCTCTGTGGAAGTTTAACTCACAGTTTCTGAGAGAAGAAAATTATATAAATCTGATTAAAACAAAAAGAGAAAACACTGAAGGAAAATCTAGGTGCGGATCCTATAATAACGTTGTAAGTACTTACAGTGTGTGTCAAAAGAGAGAGCTTTACATACGTGGGATAATCAGAGCAAAAAAAAACCAAAAAAACAAAAATTAAATCAAAATGTTGGAAGTTAGATTATAACAGTTATATGAGATGGGAGAACAAGATAATCCAAATCAAATAAACGAGATCCGAGACAAGATAGAAAAAAATAGTTTAAGAAAAAACAAGGAGGCGAGATTGTACGATGTAAGACAAGATGGTATGAACAAGGAGAAATATCTAGAAGATATTTTCTAAATCTGGAGAAGATAAACTTTAATAGAAAAAATGATAAGCTTAAATTGCATGATGGGACTCTAATACAGAATCAGAAATACTTCAAACTGCTTAAGAATCTTATATAAATCGTCAGCCCCTAAAAAAGAAACAGAAAATTAGATAAATATCTCAAACAACAATCACCACCATACAAAATTACGGAATTATATATATATATATATATATATTTATATATATATATATATATTTATACATGCAGATGTAAAGATACAAAACCAAAAATGAAAGAAGTGGTCAGTTGCATAAGAAATACTTATAAAATTAAACAGAATATAGCAAAGGAAATACAGATGGATAAACATACAGAAAAATGGGGAGTTTTCCCCTTGGACGGAACTTGAATAATTATTCAGTAATATAGTGAGCATGAGTACAATTGTAAATATTTTCCGCGCAACGGACAAAGGATTAAGGATATTATATGTGTGATTATTATATGTAAGTGTTTTGTGGTGAAGTGGATAGGTAATGAAAATACATCAATGCTTATATATACAAAGGCATGAATTGATATAATGGAAATGATCTTTACATCTTAAACTTCAGTAGTTATGTTAATTATTTAGGCTATAGAAAGTGGGAAAACGCCAAAGTATAAAAGTCGAGATTGTAGTAAATAGGTGGTCTTCGAGAGTAGGGCTACTGAAGACAAATGCCCAGGTATATATTTATTCGCTTTGAAAAGAGTTCGTATGTATGTATACATGTATGTAATAAAAATATCTTTAGTAGACAAATGCACAAAAAAATGTAGCATTTGCCCGTGAAAACGTTAAATATGTTGTCAAATAGAGAATCAAATGCACGGACCATCAAAATTGAGCTTCACTCCAGCCGGCACTGCCGCAGTTGTCACTAGTGACACTGGTAACCAAGCAACATTGTCACTAGTGACAACCGTTATCAAGCACAACTCCAGAACAATCATATACACGATGTCGTCCCAAATAAAGAATCCTGATAAGTGGCTGAAAGCCTCAGAGGTCTGGTCTAGTGTATTACGCAATTTTCAGTCATAACAGAGGTTATTCTTGTATATTACTCCTTAGCCATTGTTAAACAATGGCCC
Source organism: Sipunculus nudus (assembly GCA_026874595.1). NCBI lineage: Eukaryota > Metazoa > Annelida > Sipuncula > Golfingiida > Sipunculidae > Sipunculus > Sipunculus nudus. Next base: position 72,797,406 of record CM049317.1, on the reverse strand, counting down.
ATTATGATAATATATCCATCTTATCATGCGGTTATCTTATTTTTGTTTGAATAAAGGCAATTACCTACAAAATACTAATATCACATTTTCATGTTTTTGTTGAAAGTCAATATCTATTAAAACACCTTTGATATGCTTGTTTAAGGTATACCGTTTGAGGTTCGAGGGGAGATAAAGGTTAAGGATTGGAAATATTTCCTTCCCCAAAGCTTTTATCGTGATTTTAATGATTTTACATTTTCTTGCTTCACAGTTAAAGCGCCAAGATATTTCTGTATAGAAGAAAACCCTGTCCACACATAAAACTTAAATGAAAACTTTGCAGCTTTAGGAGACGAGAATCCATCAATACAGATGAACATTTATTTTTGTTTAAATTGTTTGGCAATCCGTATAAATCAAGAACCTGTCGAAAGTTGAATGGTTGCTATGCGGGTTCCGCATGGCTCCCTTGCGATGTAAATTTTGCCCGTGCGGTGTCCTCATGGGCCCTGATATATGCATGCAGCATTTCTCTGAAAAAAAATCCAATTGCCGAGTGCCCTTAATTGATTTTTACAGATCTGGAAAATGAATATTATCAAAGTACAGTAAAATCTCAAAATCAGCGACGGGACCTTGATATAGTGGTCGCATTTTCGAGTGGGTCGGATTTCGAGGTGGTCGCATTTACGAGGTGGTCGTCTTAACTAGGTCTAATATAAAGAGTAAAAAAGAACTTTGAGGTGGTCGCTTAACGAAGGGGGTCGATCAGCGAAGTTTTAAAGTATATAATTGCTATAAAACTGGGTATACCTGTTGGATCAGCTTACCCAGCAGTATGTAAATAATGACTCACAACTGAGGCAATATTCTAACCAGACATATACAGGGCAGCCTGGTGGCGGACTCAGCAACACATCAGATACAGGACAATCAAAGGCCACATGCAGGGGCGGAGTTAGAAGGGACCTGAGGGGGGCCTATTTTCTACCTAACATAAACAGCGTTTCCACCCTTACATTCTGCTTGCAAGAGTGATGTATAATGTCTATTAGCACTCCCGGCCCCAACCCTTTCTTAGATACTTTTTAGTACTGTTTCCTTGCCGAACATGGCCCTACGCAATTACAACTGCGACGGCAGTAACTATTTACTTCTTCCATATTCTTCTAAGGAGATATTTTCAAGAATATATAGTAAGTATACAAAGATTCACATTACAAGAGCAAAATTATTATAACATTGTAAATTAGTTCCCTATGTCATTCAGTAGAGAATACCGGTCAAATATATCTTTTACATATTCATGAAAGTATGACGTCAATCTAAGTAAAAGTCCTTAAAAGAACATGTGAAATATTTCCTTTCGGTCTTAATTAACTTTTCCCCTAGCGTTCTAAGAGTTAAATAATCGTGTTTTATCGAGATTGTGTTGCGGTTTCATCAACACGAAATGACCTTTCGAATTCTCCCAACCCACGTAAGGTACGGAGGGATAAAAGCGGAGAATTCCCGTAGGTAACCTAGATCTACCGGAGGAAGAAATGGCGCAGTACCCACATGAGTGTATTACGTCACCATAATGGTGCTGTTACCAGGGCAATGACCTTTCAAATCACGTGAAATTACACGGTTAACGGATATGCGGTGTCTCATACCGGTAGAGCACAGAGGGTATGAACGCTTTATAATCGTGTGCAGAATATGTAGATACATCTAAAAGTCTCTATTCTTTTTTTTTTTTTTCTTTAAAAAGTACCTACACAAGGTCGATGTCACTAGTCCTTTTTGTTAGAATGTTGAGTTTTCCGCATTTAAGACGCCTCTGAAGGCAACGTGTGGTTTTTGAAAATTAAATGTTTTGTTACAAATGCAAATACCTATGCTGTATACAATGTAGAGTCCCGTCTGGTTTTTCAGTTTCGTTTATGTATTTGGAGTGGACTTTATTTATATGTTTTACGTCTTGTTTTACTGATGTTTCACCAGGTGCTAGATTGTTGTATGACATGCGACTGAAAAAAGTCCCTCAAATTATCCCTCCCCCAAGCAACCCCCCCCCCCTCTCTCCCTCTTTGTATATATATATATATATATATATATATATATATATATATATATATATATATATATATATATATATATATTTTACTTGATGTGGCCCCATCAATAAACTTCACTATGTAGTCCAGGGGCTTATTTACAAATGTTACGCTATTACAACACTCCCAGGGTCTATATCTTTAGTAATTGGGCGTAGCCAAGGGCCCCCCCCCCCCAACACACACACCCTTACACACCCTGTTGTCCCCGTCTTCCCGAAATTTCACATAGTCTAGTAATAATTAAATTTTCTAAACACTATCATGATATTCCTGTCACTGGTATCCGCAGATTTTTGGAATTATTTCAAAATTAAGTATTGCACATGCAGTAATAAATGTATTGTTTATTGATAATTCTACATTCCGTTAGGTTTGTTCCTGCAAATATGACATTTATCTATTTATTCATCTCGCACAACTAATATTTCATGCTTCGTATATAAAAGATGTGAGGTGTTATATATATATATATATATATATATATATAAATACAAACATTTAAATATGATTCAATTGCCTTTGCCAAATATATCGGTCCCCTCAATGCTGTCTACGTCCTTGAGTAGTAGTATTGAAATATTTCGTAAATTCATGTTGTGCATGTGGTATTAGGGTTTTTCTAAAATAATTTGGTTTATGTTTGTATATCTTTAACCCTTTTTACAACATAAAATACCAAAGGGAGCATTATTTTACATTACTATGCCATCAAGAGTCAGGGGTAAATCTTTTTTTTTTTTTACTTATTGACGAAACCTCTTTTCTTTGAATTTTAAGCAGATTTATTATTATACATTATAAAATATAGAGGTGTTTTGAGAGCAGTAAAATCATTACTGCATCGATTAGTGCATGTTTAGCATACATAAATCTGCTTTTATGGACCATCTCCAGCTGATACCAATTTTTTTCTATTATTTTGCAGACAATAACTTAGCGGTATCTTTTTTAATTTCATATTCTATTAAGGTATCCATTTTCCTGGGAAACTATACAACAAATGGACTCATTTTTATCAGTTTCTCTTGTGGCTAAGCTCGGCCTCTTATGAACACAGTAATTTATTAATTGTGTCTATCAGTTTGTCCATTCACATCCACAAAGGTTCGTGTTACTATTCACCATAGCTAATTAGCGACAATGGACATTATGAATGTACCAACGGTTCTCATTTTTATACCACTGCCCTTTTCACGTTCAGAGGACGGTTAGGTCAATAATTTTTCAATAATAATTGAGAAACATGAGACATCTTCTAAAAGCCGCTATTTATATGTGCATACCAATAATTAATTTCCCTTTTACCTTCGCTATGGACAAATCTCCTCGAAAGACAATATTACCTCCTTTTTTCCCCTCTATGCACACAGGGCCACTGTTACACGTCTGAATAGTGATCGTCTGTTACAAATGTAGTTAATCGGGGCCTATAACTAGTGTATTCTCAGCAAGCAATAGTTATTTCGAAAAACACAAAACTTGAAGGTCTAAATTCTGACCATCCCCAAAGAGAGAGCACAAGAGAAGAAAACAGAATAGTAAATATAATGAATGATTAATTATGTTTCCTCGTGGTCTCACGTGTCCGTGCATGTGTGTTTGTGCATAAGTCCTGATTCGGTTAACTAAAAGTCCTTCTTACGTACTATATGACTTATTTTGCTCATCTCCTGATATAGCGTACTGCGCCGGAAAAGGTGGTGGATAGAATAATTGTTTCGTGTTTCTTCTAAAAATTCCATTGTATTAATGATATCCAGCTCTTGGAGGTAAATCAGTTAAAGACGAACTGATATACATGACAAATTATGTTGTGTTGATCCTCACACAATAGTCAAGATACAATCCTTTGTGTAACTGAAACATGATTAATTAATCGGTACGTCCCATAGGGAATTGTGATAATAATTAACGGAATTTAGTGGACTTTGTGTGTGTGTCGTCATGTTTTAGCTGAAATACGGCATCATTCAGACTTATGGTGATTTTCTGAACAATCTGCTAGACATGTCATAAGACCTGGACTTACAAAATGATATTTTAAAGATGGCGTCCAAAATGGCCTCCAAGAACCCAAAAGCCATAAATAATTTATTTTTAATCATAAAATGGTCATAAATCATTTATTTTTCATCAAGCAGTTGTAATTTTGTTTTATGAAATGAGGTTCCACATATCCATTAGAACCAATGAAAACACCTTCAGGTACTCATGTTATTTCGATATCGAAATTGGCGACCAAGTCCTTAAAACTGCTTTAATCATTTTCTTTTTAGGATAGATCTGTACTTTTGGTATTACAGTTTTTTTCTGTGAATTCATTGCAATCGAAGAAGCATCACTGTGTAGTCATGTACCTGGGAAAACCAAGATTTATATTTGGTGTCGAAAGTGATGGTTCTCATGCAGTTCTCTAAGTAAGGCACAGGGGCAACTTTTACCGCAATACTCAACGGTAAAATGAAATCTTCTAGGCCTATATTCAAGAGTCAATCTGTGTCAGTCAAATATGAAATAATAATAGTATACCTCGTTATTGAAGAGATATGATTAGTTAATTCTTTATTATACTTGTTTGATGTCAGTTTGTTTTTTTCTCATCTTCATCCAATCTACTCTCCCCTCACAACTAATCGTTGTTGGCAGCTGCTTGAAAAAAGGATGGCTATAGTCACCTGGCTGGTCTAGTAGACAGCGCGGGTTCCTGCGTAGAGAGTGACCTGCATGTGCATCCCAGCATAAATGGGTGTACGTTAATAAACCATACTTTTCTCCTTGAAATCGTAAAATTAGTCCTGTTTTGCACCTTCAGTTGGCTCGACTTGCGATAATTTAACCAATAGCATCAGCGGAATTATATAAAGTAAAATATAATTACTATATTGAGGCCATTTCTATGTTTTAAGGAGAATTGTATTTTTTTATATTTTCTTTTCAAATATTAATAATAAGGCTTCCTAATTATAGAATATCCCTTTTTTTGCTCAGAAGGAAATACAACGCATTGCGTAAACCTTTTTTTACCATCCGAAAGAGTGCAGTATCAGAAAAAAATAATAGAACATGTGATATAACCGAATTTGACTAATGTTAACATGTTTTGCATATATTCAATTAATGTTTTATAAAAAAGACGGGGTAACGAATAGGTAACAGACCGCGCTGCCCTAGTTAACTCCTCACCACCGCAGTGATGGTGTTTCTGGATACATTCCACAAGACAAATACACTTTACACGTGTGGTGATTAAAATATTATCTAGAAAGTTAGTCCGAGACTACATAGTCCGCCAGGTTTGGGTCACACAGAAAATATTTAAATGTAAGCTCACAGGAATGTGCTTCACGATTCATCAACTCAATGGCTGTATCAGGGTCAGCTCTACGGGACCGAACTAAGGCCCCTAATATCAAACTTCAATGGATTTATTGTAAGGTGTAAATCTAACACTCTTAAACAGTTAATCAACATCCCTTAATATCTTTTTGAGTATACGCTGCTAAAAGACAAAACAACAAACCAAGTAAAGAACTAACATACAAACGACGATGGAAACATCCGGCAGACCGGCGAGAAGGACCAACATACGTACAAACATATATAAATAAAGACACATATTCATACATACATACATGTATACAGGCACACCCGATCTACAGACCGGGGGCGGGGGTTCGATATGTCTGCATCCAGTTCATATTTAGTAAATGAAGTCTGCTATGAGAGGCGATGGCTTCCGCTATTGTCTCCTACATCAAATGATAGGACACGCCGTGTCTGACTCTCGGACAGGACGCGGCTTTTGGTGATAGAGTTTATATCTGTCCCTGACAGGCGTGACGGTATCCTTACAATATTCAAACTAAGTACACTGTCAATCAAATACTAAGCTACATGGTCCCGAGGGTGTGAGCTCTTACCTTTCATAAACTAAGGTCACCAAGGAACAATAAAAGCCCCAATTGATTTTCGATTTCCCGCTTGCTTGGTGTTTTCTTGAACAACTACACGGGTTCACCTGGTGCCAAATCATTGTTAGGCCTTCCCCGTAGGACGAAGAGGCTTATAGGGATTGGTAAGTTCATGCTATATTCATATTTGTTTTGTTTTGTTTTTTCGCAAAAATGTGTTAGCAGCTGTGCTTTCCGTTATTGGTAGAGAAACATATCATCTTACTATAATTATAGGATTTGGGCTTGAAAAAAAAATTATTATAAACTCTAACCTTTGCCGCTACATGTTCCCTTGACAACAAACTCTCTGTACAGATAGATTCTCGCATGGAGTGCTTTCCGAACTCTGAGAGTTTTATACTTCCCAGTTATTCGAAACCGCTGATGAGGGCTGCCATTTGTGTACATACTAAAACCAAAATGTCACAAGTCACATATCGGAATTCTGGGTTTTAACGTTATAGCATTAAATTAATGAAATACAATTTCAATGAAAAGTTGACCGTCTTGTTTTATATTCCGTGGTTCAAATAGGAAGCTCCGTGGTTATATCTTGAACTTACGAATGATATTATCCTTTCTAAATACTGCTTGTAATGAAGAAATGATAATGCCTACAGCAGCCTCAACGTTTTATTTCTTAACGCCTTCCGGTATCGCCCTAATCAAATGGATTTACGGTATCAAGGACAGATGATGGAAAAAGAGCCGAACCGGACAGCTGCCATGTCTGACGGCTTTCTGAGATTTGAGGAGCGTATACGGGGTTTAAAAGTACCAAATATAAATCCGGTTCTATTTGAATATATATATATATATATATATATATATATATATATATATATATATAGTCTTAAGGTACAGCTATGACGGCCCCCTCTCTTGGAGAGTGAGAGTATATCGAGAATGCAAATATTTTCGTTATTTTTACAGCGCCTCACGGCTTTCAATTATTATCGTCATTTTTACAGCTCCTCACGGTTTTTCAAATATTTTCGTTATTTTTACAGCGCCTTACGGCTTTCTAGAATGCTGTCACTAGAATAAAACCAGACCATCCGTAAGCAGTGATTGTCTTCTATCTAACAATGTGAGACCTGTGTGAGAAAAATATTCCCTTTTAACTTGGGCTGGGTATCGCCTACATATTTCGTATTGTAATATATTGCGATATGTTCATTGTATTGAATTCATAGAAAACGGGTGTTTTCTATTAGATATATATATATAACTTATATATATATATATATATATATATATATATATATATATATATATATAACTTTTCGTTTTATTATTATAAATCATTCTTTATCATGTTAAAAATAGTAAACAAAAATAAAAAATATAGATCAGATTATTTCAAACACAAAAGATGACAATATTCATATAAAGCCTGTCATTAATCCGAACCAATTCAGATGTCTAAATTTGTAACAGAAACAGAAGTTTTCTTAAGAAAAATCAGTTTTAGGCCCGCTAGGCTAATACTTAGATAATATAAAGGTCTGGATACGGTCCCCACGGCATCACACATTTATAAAAATGTACCTGAAGCCATCGTCACTCAATTCCCGCCAGGTATGGTTGTGTCTTAGCAGAGGTTGGAAAAATGTCACGTGATCCATTATTCCGGACTGCTTGCTACGTAGATTACTGCTTGGAGTTATCCCTCCATTAACCGACTGCTCCACACCTGAATGCAGATAACCAAGTCCAAGGAACATACCCTAGATTAGCGTCATAGCGTCATATCGACCCTCTGGCATTACGACCAGATTACTAGTGTCATTACATATATGTCAGAGGAACGCATTAATGAAGCTGCAAATATTTTCGTCATTTCGGAAAATGCTTCATGGCCTACAGGTAAACTGTCAATCAACATAAACCAGACCAATAGTTAGCATTTTTTTGTACTTTCTAATAATACCAAACATGAGCGAGAAAAGTTCCGTTTTAACCCAACGGAAAACCCTTTGGCATGTTTGTTGAATTTATGACCGCATGGCTCGCACAGGTAACAGGACGAAGGCAGCTTGCAGGCGATACAGGAAATGACCCCCGTCCATGGAGACGGTGTTTCAGTTTAGGTTGTGAGCTCACATGTATACTATTGTGTAAATTCATTATTTTTAGCATAATATTGAGATTATTGGCCGTTTACCACGATATAAATGCAACCTGATACAAGACCACTGCGATACATTCCTAGATATAACTTGTATCACGACTCGAGTAGGCTTACCAGCCCAATTATCCGATTGCCTACTGAGTCGGGTTGTCACGACTAACCCTAGATCTGGGTGACCATGATTTAATATCGGTGCGTATGTGGTTCTGATTTTTCTTATGAACGATAATACCTCTTGTCCGAATTCTGTGGGATGCACCTTAAAACGGGAGACTATGTGTATGTTATTAACCCTGTATTAAACCCAATCACTTCACATGTGCTAAACATTTTGGAAACGATGCAGTGATCAGTTTAATGCCGATATGTAGATGACGGTATCTTCTAGCAATTTATTGAACAAGAATATCTTGTCGATGAGTTAAATGCATTTTACTTTCAATTTGTTATACAGTTATCAGGCAAATAATAAGAAAGCTTCATTTGTTTCATATGCAGCTGCCTTTTTATCATTTGAGTACTATAAACAGAAATGGACCATAAATAACATACTGTAAAAGCATTCTTCAGGGAACTTTGGTGTCTGCAATATTGCAATGGAAAAGTTTAAACATTGATGGAAAATACTTACGAGAACAAATGAGGCAAACCAGGCCACTAAATGCATGTTCAATCCATGATGTGTCTTCTACATAAGTGGAAAAGTCAAAATCAAGCTCAGGCTCAGAAGAGTACAAGTCCTATGCAGGCAGCCGCACATTACGCATTATGTAATACAGGCATGGTTGTCCGATTAATGTTATGCTATAGAATATGCACTGCGTAGTCCAGCGTTCCCATACCTCTATGACAAGCTTTTACAAGAAAACAAAGGAATGTAGTTCTTCTTTCTCCTGCGGATATGGTTTCGTCATCTACACGGTGTTCTGTGGTCCGCGTTCATTGGATGTTGACTTTTTCTTATAAGGCTTTTGAGCGCCCACATGGCTTCAGTGTGTCGACAAGTTGGTCTATAGTTCTTCTCGGTGTCTATATTTTTTGTTGTTGTTGTTATAATAAAGCATGTAGTTTGATTCCTTTCGGCCGATTTAAGTTAAAGAATACGTATATATATATATATATATATATATAACCCGTCGTGTTTTATGCATTATACATAAGCATAGACCTTTATTTCGTTTACATGCGCTTATGGATATGTTACACGCACTGATTAGGCAACCGAAATAACACGGATGCAAAAGCCAGCTACCGCAAATTGTTACGAAGAGCGAGACAGTTCGGTCCGCTTTTATGTCACTTCGTAACAAAATTACGAATGTCCTGGACTGTCTGTACGGTCTGTTGAAAACCTAATCTTCTTACCATCAGCATACGCAATGCATTCTACGCAAAACTCTTCTGGGTACTTGAAAATATTTGGCACAGGGACAAAATAGAAAATATTAATTTAACAAATGTTATAAATAAATTTAAAAGATTTTGATTCGTTTCTTTAATTGGTGTTTGTGGATGGACCTGTGTTATTCCGTTTAATTAAATCATACTTCCAGTATAGTTAAATATTCAAATGCTATGTTCAAGACATAGGGGTAAAGAAGTGTTTACGTAGTAATAATATTTTATGAAAAAGACACAGGAAGAGTAAAATAACTGACCATCAGTGGTTTAAATTAAAAATGGATTTTCACGCCTGTCACAAAGCGAGCCCCGCCAGGTAGAGTCATCAATGTCCTAGTGCGCCCTCTCTGAGGAAATTCCCCGAAATGTTAAAATAGGAAATGAAAGTATATTTTCTTTTTCCTGTGTTCTTAAAAGATGACGTTGTCACCCGTTAGAAGACAAACCACCGTGTACGTGTCAAGATCACGCCGTCAGGCAATTTGCAATCCGCTCGAGAGTGCTCCGCTGCTGATTCCGCATTAAAAAATAATCCCTGTCATTTACCTTCCGCCGCCCCTTGAGTGCCATGGTAAACACTATGTCCGATCCAATTGACTTAAAAGAAGCTCATCATTCAGGATCAATCCTCAGCAGTATTTGGTGGACGACAGTATTAAGACCTGAGGTTTAACCCTAACGTAATTACCCCCGCACTATAATTCAGATTACCCCTCGCTGATTTGGACAAATGATAAATTCTTATGCTTTAAACTCATGGTATCCGATTTATATACACCACGTGAAAGATATGAGATTTAAAAGCTTTAATCAATTTATGAAATACAAAATTGTCGCAAAATGTTAATTTAATTATATATAATATGTTTTCATTGACTCATACACTCACTAAAGCGCAGGCACATTACATGCAAAAAAAAGATTCAACCCAATGTTAGAAGTAAAGAGAAAAGGAATAAAAAAATTTCAAGCAAATAAACATTAACAAACAGTTAATTTGAAATGTTTTCTGAAATTGTAAACAGTAATCTGAAATCGATTTCATGTTACCGGTGGCAAATCTGAAATTGATTTAACGTTGTCAAATGATAATCTGATTTTTTTTTTACATTATCGAAGGGTAATCTGAAATCGATTTCACGTCATCGAAGGGTAATATGAAATCGATTTTACATGGCAGGTGGTCGATCTAAATTCAATTTCACGTTATCAAAGGGTAATCTGAAATCGATTTCACGTCACCGAAGGGTAATATGAAATCGATTTCATGTTACCGGTGCTTGATCTGAATTTAATTTCAGGTTATCAAAGGGTAATCTGAAATCGATTTCACGTCATCGAAGGGTAATATGAAATCGATTTTACAATACAGGTGGTTGACCTGAATTCAATTTTACGTTATCAAAGGGTAATCTGAAATCGATTTCACGTCATCGAAGGTTAATATGAAGTCGATTTTACATTACAGGTGGTTGATCTGAATTCAATTTCACGTTATCAAAGGGTAATCTGAAATCGATTTCACGTCATCGAAGGGTAATATGAAATCGATTTTACATTACAGGTGGTTGATCTGAATTCAATTTAACGTTATCAAAGGGTAATCTGAAATCGATTTCACGTCATCAAAGGGTAATATGAAATCGATTTTACATTACAGGTAGTTGATCTGAATTCAATTTCACGTTATTAAAGGGAAATCTGAAATAGATTTCATGTCATCGAAGGGTAATATGAAATCGATTTTACATTACAGGTGGTTGATCTGATTTCGATTTCACATTACTAGTGAGTGATCTGAAATGGAGCGGGAGTAATCTGAAATAGCTTTACCGAGACACGGGGATCATCAAGGAATCCATTATATACGAGTTTAAGGAACTTAGTGAATTAATCCTTTAATACCCAGTTACCGTTTATACAGAAAAAAGGGATTATGATTAGTAGTTAATACTGTTTATCCGCCCAGGATAAAGAAAAATAAATATGCTATCATTATACCTTTTTGCTTTAGATTGACGGTGAAAGGACCTAGAGATTATCTCATATCCGTGCTACTATTAAGAAGACAGGCTGATGACTTCAATTACATTTTACATTAATCATGAGACATTTTCTTAATATCGCTGTTTCTTGCGTCCCATATGTCTAGTGAACAAAATAATATTTCATTTACTTTGTATATAATTACAGCGAAAAGTAAACTTGAATACCTTCATGAATCATGTACTAATTGTGGGCATTTTTGGTGAAAAAAAAAATATATTTCTAGTACTCAGGTTTTTAGGATTGACCTATGACAACCAAAACGGACTCGAATTCTAAACCAATAGAAGTACAAAGCGGTTTCATACTGCTTCTTAAAGTGTTATTTTTTCTCGTTGACAAACTGAAGACTGGAACCACAAAATATTAAATTTGAAATATAGCGGTGTAACATGCTTATCAGCTTCCCACAAACGCCAAGAAAGCTTACAAGCTTACGGCTGGAAGAACTGTTATGGCAGTTACGTGGGCAGTAACAGGGGTTCTAATGTGGGAGTGATTTTACGACTTAGTAGACCTTTTGATTAAACCGAAACTAAACTACGCTATGAATTTTGGGCTACCGAGGCAAAAGTTACAGTGATGGGACTTCAACCAGCGTTTAAGGGTTGCTGGAGCTCCAGCTATGTTGAACTCGTTGACAATCTTTTTATATTGTGAATTTTCTGAAAAGGTTTTCCTGGTTTTTCACTGTTTTTTTTTTGTAACTGTAAACATGTTTATTTCACTTAAATTATTAATAGTACGACACCTCATGTGAGGTTCTGGATGAATGACAGAGTTAACCCAGCCTTGAAAGCCCTGTTTAGTTTGACGTGTTTTTATGGACATGTCATGTTTAAGTAGTAACAAGTGCTTTCATGAAAGTATTTTTTCTATATAGCCATTCTCTGCTCAGGGGCGGATCCAGGATTGGGGGGGGGGGGGGTCCAACCCAGGAGGACTAATACAAACCCTAAAAAAGGTCCCTAGGTCTAGAAAAGGGGGATCCAGGCCGCAAAATTTTGTCTGAAGCTCTGAAAAAAAGTTTTTTCTGATGTTAGGGTGCCCCCCCCCCCCCCACGGATCCGCTTCTGCTGTTCATCAAGTAAAGTAATATAAAGGGACACTGGAACAATAAATGCTTTTTCCCTCGTAGCATTTACTGATGTCTTAATGGCCATAAAGCGCCATTGTAATAGTTATTACACAAAGCCAATTATCTGTAAACAAATGGTCACTGTCCAAAGTTTTCAAGTTTCTTTTTGTACATTAGGATTTCTTAGAGATTTTGTCACTAAATATGTCATTAAATGCCATAATAGAGCGTGTAACGATGTGGCGATACTTTTGTTAACACATGGTCAACATATTATGGGGGTATAATTACCTTAAATTACATATTTAATGAGGACATTACTAACGGAATTTTGTTTAGGATCAAAGAACACTGTAAGAATAACAACAAAGGCATGACGCATAGGGTTTCGGTTGTGAGCGGTTAGGATCGATTTAATACAATTAACAGGGAGAGGCCTTGGAGGACTTTTTTGGAGGACTTCATTTGTAGGAGATAAGTGACATCTGATAATATTGTGATGTAGTTGTTTTCGTTGATATTTGCGCATAAGCTGTAGGCCAACAGTAGGCTATACACATATATTTTAATCTGTACATTCTCAAATATTAATCATGGAGATCAATGTACCAGAAGAAGTAAAGAAATATAGAATGCCCACTAATAGGAAGTCATTGTCCAAGGCTTCTCTTGCCGCATATACAACCTCGTTAATTTATACTTATTTGGTAGGACAGTGTCACAAGTTTAGACCATTAAAACGTGAAAACTATTTGTTTTGTTATTCCCTTATTCAGCCTCGTTATATAAAAGGACAGAGAACATGACCTTGGAAACATTGATTTTAGTCCCGGTTTATTTTCAGTAACTGTAATTTGGTAGGACAGTGTCACAAGTTTAGACCATTAAAATGTGAAAACTATTTGTTGTGTTATTCCCTTATTAAGCTTCGTTGTATAAAGGGACAGAGAACATGACCTTGGAAACATTGATTTTAGTCACGGTTTATATTCAGTAACTGTACATTTGGTAGGACAGGGTCACAAGTCTAGACCATTAAACCATGAAAACTATTTGTTGTGATATTCCCTTATTAAGCTTCGTTATATAAAGGGACAGAGAACATGATCTTGGAAACATTGATCTTAGTCCCGGTTTATATTCGGTAAATGTTTAAACGGTTTCACCAATTTACAAGACCCTCTCGATTGGTTCACAAAAGCCACTTTTAACAACCTTTAGGTAATGTGAAATCGAACTTATATTTTTCCTAGGGTAGCCTAAGTCTGTGCCTTGGTACTTTGGTACTTTACGCAGAAAGTTATGAAATTACGTTTTTTTTAATTAAACTGGGCACGTTCAGAGTAACAGTTGAAGAGTAATAAATTAGATTTTGGAGTTTATCTGGACCAAAATAATATATAAGTGTATTTAAAAAGATAAGGTACGACAGGGATAATTCCTTTCACCACGAGTAGAGGCCACGCATTCATATGTTTTAGGGAAAGCTTTTACTCTGCTATTCACTTGTTTGATTAGAAGATTCTGGCGTAGGTTCGTTAAATCCGACTAAATAATCTTCTCACTTATGTGATGTTTTGATAAAGTAACCTTAGGATGAGGTTGGCAAACAGGGCTACTCAGAAACTGCGACACCTTGTATGTTTTATATTTATAATTAACAATGCCACACTTTGATTCCAAAGCAATCTATATTCAAAGCTTAAAACGAATACTGAATGTAATATTCTTTATTGTCAATTTAAAACCTGTAAAATATTACCTTTTGTGGGAATGCAGTTCCCACTGTCTATATTTAAGAATATTATTCACCTGCAGGGATAAAAGCCTTGAAAACCTGGCTCACATGCCTATTTTAATGTACAGGGGCATGAGCAGACTCTAATGTCTGATATACCTTTCACTTCATAAACTTTGGATTTCCGGTAATTTTTTATTTCAAATTATTTTTGAGTCAGATGGTAGCGCCGTTTCAGCCATAAGAGAGTCCGTCGGTGAGCCTTGCTTAGTTTTGACGACAACCATAACCTGATATGGATGAGAAAAGGTTCGTAATATTTACACAGCCTCAATGCCTAAAGGTACGCTGTCACTTTATAAAAAAAACAGGCCATCGTTAGCTATGTTTGTGTATTTTTAATTAACACCTTCCGGTAGGAAAACAATCTGTTTTAACTCAGTATATTGGTAAATTCCCCTGCATGTTTTTACTGACCACATTAGTACGAGCATGGTTTGCTGGACGAGGTCCAACTTGAAAGCGACACGGGAAATGTCCTGTAACCATGGAGATGGATTTTCACTTTGGTTTGTGAGTGTATTCTTCTGTTTTAATTCATAAATCGCAGTCTAATGTTGAGATTATCGGAAAAAAATCGCAAATACATTCCAGTTGACGACAATTGAAAATGAAATATTACCCTGTCAAATGGCGCGAGCATCTGCATCACTGGTAATAAATCACAGTCCTTTGTTTTGATCTGTCTCCATAACATACTAAGTTATATTTTACCGTTTTCAGTTATACGGATAAAGGGATATCTGTAGGATAGCGATAAGTAATCATTAGACATATAGAATATATATGTATATTGTTCAGTTTGTGCATCATATTTAGGGATAATTTGTTTTAGTGCTGGACAAATACTGATCTTTATCACAATGTAAAAGCTCCTATTACCATTAATACTATTGTAATTTAACAGTGTTCTATAACTATTATATAACGTAACAAAACCTGAGACTACGCAATTTCTAATTAACCTCCTTCACCCTGCGAAATCGTGCTCTTCAGGAGGATCCTGTTTCAAATTTGGCATTTTATTTTGTCTTTAGTCCGGTCCTGTGATCCGTGTTTATCATATGTAATTTTTACAAAAGGCAGCTCTTATAGGCTCGACAAATTGTGTTTCATCAGGTATTGGGCTCGACAAATTGTGTTTAATCAGGTATTGAAAAATACAAGGGTGGCAATCATATTATACATTCGTGACTTCCGATGTGACAAATAATCCCCTGTAGGGAATACCCTAAGACACATCTGGCAGGCGAAACGTTACAACATCAAAGCGATTTGTCTCGGCTTTTGTTAAGTTTGATGGATGTCAGTCTTTATCTATTATTAGAACAGTCCTGGGATTACTCGGCAGATGTGAGCCGCGTTTGAAGGGGGCCTGTTGGAATATTTTTTGACCAATACTGATTAACCATTGAAAGTTAAATCAAATTCTCTCAGAGTTCTCAGCAATATTAAGCTCGATAAAAAATAAAGGTTCTATATTAGGCTATTCACCGATGACGCGTTAAATATAAAGGACGTCTTCATTAGAGTGATAATATGGGGAAATACATCGAATTCTTGTTACGCAAGCAAAACCGGTCTCTTAAACCTCTAGATTTGCTAAGCTGAATACAGCACTAAAGATTCTGTCCTTTTGTCTCAAGAATAAACCGATAATTCCTGTTTTGTATTTTTAAGGAAGATATGATTAAGAAACATATTTAATCATCGCATAATAATTAATATAATTAAATATACGCTCCCGAGGCAGGGGAAACCATTCGCTTTTAATGATGTAACCGCGGCTTGGTAAGACCGGTTATGACTGACTGAGACACCAAGTGGCTTGAAACTCTCACCGTATTCTTTTAATTAAAAAGATTACTGTTCAAATCATATTGCACTATAACTCTAAGCTTTTACTTTTTCAACTTGCTTTAATTAATTATTTTCATTGACATAATATAAGAAAGGAAGTTTTGAGTAATTTTTTATTGAGGTGCTATATTTCGTCAAATGATCATTGTTTGGCGCTAAAAATAAAGTACTATTACAATGAATTTAGCAAAAGTAGCGTACCCGGGCAGGGGTCTTTGATGTTATAATATAGTGGTCAATTTACATCTCCTTTGAAGATTTAATTACCCTTTGTTTTAATCTTTACAGTTCTACGAGTAATTCTCATGGCTATTGCGTAATCTTTCCGCACCAAAAGTATGACATCAAGAACATGGTGAATTTAACGAGTATTGACTATTAAGCGACGGCTGAGAAAAATGACATGACACCACTGTCTGGTTACATGCACAATTATAAACCTATAATCACAATTTGGTGTGAATTACAACCTCAACATACAATTATCAGCTTATTCCTTTCAGAATTTTGACAATTTTTCTGAAAAGATTCATTTGAAAGTCGGATATCCGGCGACGGATCTTTTGGGTTTATCATGCACACATACATATGAAACCCGGTCTGCAACAAAGTTATATATAAACATTTTTTGTGTCATGCACTTTATCTACAAATATATATATATATATATATACCTTGTGTAACTTATTGCTTTCATGAATGTGGGGGTAACCGTCAGTGACGCTTGAAATCTCTTTCGGGCGCTCGGTTCTGGGGGTCCAAGCGTCCTATCGACCGCATGGATTTCTGGCTTTAGTAGGCTACCGAGAAAATGGTCCTTGTAGCAGTCACTGATATTACCAACTACCTCAAACAAACTGGTAAAATATGTACCACTGTGCTGACAAATTAGCCTTTTATTTTATCTGATGAAATTATAAAAAAGACACGGTATACAGTGATTAATAAATGACAAGAATAGTATGTGACATACAAAAGAAGCCTTCAGCATTTGACGCAACTCCCCACTCTGCTTTGGACGCGACAATATTTTTGTTCCATTTGTTCCAGGTTCAGTAATTCTTATTCCTGTCGTCCTATAATGCTGACACCTTGTTCTACGTTCGATTCTCACTAAGGGAAGGGAGTTGATTAAGGGAACATTTGCCGGTGACAGGGGCGTCAATTTAGGGGGGATGGGGTATATATCCCCCCACTTTTTGACAAGGGGGATGGTCAATGTAATCAGCCCTTCCGCTATTCAGATAATAATATTTTTATAATGCGAATGATATATTTTAATCATTAGAATAACAGACTTTGATTCCATTTATGAGTTTAAGTTAAATATTATTTTTAAACCTAGTTTAGAAATAACTTATACTGGAATTTAATAAGTTATATTCTAAAATCTAATACATTGTACCGATAACTGTAAATTATTGTGTAATAAAGACGTTACAAAAGTATATATATATACACATGTGTGTATGTATGTGTGTTGGTGAGTGTGTCTCTGAGTGTTTATATGTTGAATCCGAGTGCAAAAGTGTATATGCGTCCCAATATTTTCACTTTTGATTTTATATACATAGGCCACCCGATGCTTTGCAAAATACCTGTTTGATTAATTGTAGTGGGGTGCACAGCGGAGTTTTTAAAGTGTAATATCTTTACCAACAACATTAAATTATTTTAAAAATCTTTACAGACTCCTTATACATGGGTACCATCATAACATTTGGCCACCATCATGAATAGAGTTCATTTTTTTCCTCTGAGTGGACTTAAGAGCATAATTGGTACCATGATTCTTTCCCAATCCGAACTGCTGGTCACCCTGATTTCTGTGTTTTTCAATGAGGTCTTAACGGGTACCACTCATATAAAGAAACTAGGCCACGCGGGCTTTTTCAGGTAGGCCAAGTCCACTGCTATGGTAATATAGAACGAATTAACCGGGTGAATCCGACCTTGACCCTCATCTTCTTGATTATCAATGAGGGGATTATTTTCTATTTCGCCAAATGAAGACTACAGCTGGATAGACTCGTCCCCAAAAAGGAGCGATAAAAACTCGTGAACACACTTCAGAAGTTACACAAAACGTGGCTTTACACTAAATAGTGGTCCATAATGTTGTATATTTTATAATGCTGTTCAAAAAAGGGTTTAAAGTGAAAGCAAATGGTTTTTGGGGCACTTTGACCATACCCTAATTTGTTTCAGGAATTAAACACAAAGTTGAGCACATAACAATTCTGAAACTTTCAAGAAAATTAGTTTTTCATGACTATTTTATTTGTACGGAAGACGTTGTGTCGTGCTAAACATCTTTATCATTTATTGTAATGTTTACTTTAAATTTTGTTTTACTTGACGACTGTTCCACAAAAGTAATTATATTAAAGCGCTCTACGTCCTATTTTAGTGATTAAGAGACACTCAGAACTTAAGAAAAAGCAGTAATACCAATCGCCAAAAGTTCTGGCACTGGGAAAGGCGACGATACAAAGGCGTATATAGGAAAGACTCGTATATGCAGTGACGTAAATTAATATATATATATATATATATATATATATATATACACCTTTTCTTGTCTGTGTGACACATTTCTTATATATCAGAATTAGGTATAAGATTTTGAAAAAATAAGGCATTATATGCTTCCCGTATAGGTTACTTCTGACTCAGATTTAGATATATGATATTCCATAGTTAACACCGAAATGGAACCAAAGTCCTTATTCTAATTAGTAATATATTTCATTTTCATTGTATAAATATTTTTATTTAACAGATGGTGATAACATTCACCCCACCCCCCCCCCCTTGCTGAGAAAGTAGGGGGGAGGGTGGATATGTACCTCCCGTCCCCCTCTATATTGACGCGTATATTATTTGCTGAATAAAAGCATCGAAGTAGAAATTTTAATTTTTTATACAAAGTATTATGTATTATGCTAGAAAATAATTATACGAACGATTATTAAAGATGCTTCATTTTGGTTTTACAATATAATATTTTGAGTTAGAAGTTGTTTATGATATAATAAAGTAAATATTTATTAAAAGAATTATTTATGATCTATTATTTTTATGAATATTGCTACTGGCATAAAGCTTACACTAGCCTGCATACATAGAAATGGTGTTGAATGGTAACTTTGGAAATAAAATTACATTTTAAATTTGTCTTGAAAGTCAGATTATCTTAACTTGACCTTTCATTTTTACCTAAGCTAAATGAAAGAGCTATAAAGATCACCCTTTGTTCGTCCGTTCACAGGGCGCAAATCGAAACTGCAAGGGAGGGACGCATCAAGCCTGATAAACCAAAAATTACATGTGTACCATTAACAAAAAAAAACATGTATCATCACCTGAGAACACAAATGTTCAGACAATAAAAATTCCTACAATAGGACAGATTTCTCATTTGACTGATTGCCTTCAAATACAGAATTTATTGTAAAGGACTTAATATGCTGCAGATGACTGGTGGCGTAATTTGCATTATTTCGTTTTTAAAACATTTTTGCCTCTTTTGTGAATTTGACATTTTACTGCCATCAGTCAAACTCCTTAGTTAGTTTAACACATGCCGACGAAATATAGATGCAAGTTTCTAGGCCCCTAATTTATTTCTTAATTTTATAACCAGATGTTTCAACATCTGAAGGAGTTTGAAAAATGGTGACTTATTACATATTAAATATTACATTGTAGTTCCAATTGTATTTTCAGACTGACACTTACCAGTAGTTCCATACTTTGCACTAATTTATAATATTCAACCAATTGTATCGGCACATTTCATCAGTCCTCCTCATTCGAAGTTTGAAAGAAATCACCTGAAAGAATTTTCCAGTGTTCCAAATGTTTCAAATGTTTTATGCTGTCATCTCCAGGGTTCCATTTCGGTTTAGGACTACGTGAAAAGGGCGGGATTTAAACACTCGCTTCCTATCATATAAATTTTGTAATGACACACGACTGTAGGGCAAAGCCTTCCCATTAATCCTGCAGAGCGCTCACCCTGGGTGTCGGCCGACAGTGGAAATGTCATCGTCTCGGATGAGATTTGAATTCACGACCTCCTGGCTTTAATTCAGTGTCTAGTTTTTATATTTATGACATTTGAGTGTCAGCCGAGAGTCGGAGCTGAGTTGACGATGCAAGCTCATATTCACATGACAGATCCGGACTGTTCATAAGGCAAAGTGTTTCTTTCTCCCTCTTTTCTCTTACAGCATCAGGTTTCATTTTACATTTTATTGACCACCATTTTATTAAAGAGCTGGTTTATTCTTACATGGTTGGTTTTATGGTCGTGTTGGCGAATGTGGTTGCTTCAGGGACCCTCAGTTTTAATACCCTTCATATTAGCCTTCAGAGGCTCCTCATGACATGACGCAAGGACACAGTCCAAGTTTATTTCACAACTCGTGGTTATAAGTATTAAAATTACAACAAAATCATTGTTAAGGAAGTGGTATGGAAGGCAGCATTACAGGGGTTTATGCATTAATTTCCGTTTCACTAGTTGAGGACAGATTTTATGGGGCTGGAGGGGATTCTTAGAGTGTTAAACCATGGACGACTATTTTTTTCTCTTCTTTCTTTTTTTTTTATTGTGCTAGATCCCAAACACGGTTTATTTTCCAAAACTGACCTTTTCCCTTGACATTTATTTTTTACTTTGACTATATTTTCCAGGTCGTGACGCATTTTGTTTCTGTTAATGTTGAGTCCTTAGAAATATTATTTTATCACATAAAGCCTCATGTCTAGCTTCATGGAGCCTGCAGAATTAAAAAAAAAATCTTGATTGATTATGTGGTCGCCGGTGTTGGAGTTACGTGAAAGGAAAGACTGCTTTCAATTAATGTATTTAGACACTTTTGTTATACCTGGGAAGCCGTGGGCTAAACTTGATATTATTATATCAGTAGAAGACGATATGAGAACGATTGAACACAATGAAAGAGAGTCATATCAAGTGTTTCAAAGAGCAAAAGGGAAAATAAGCTTACAGGTTAAAGCTGGTTAAAGGTTTCAATTTAAAAATAATTTTTAAACCTTTCGACCAATAAAAGCCAAATTTATTATTTGAAAAGGTAAAGGTCCTTCTTTGATGATAAACAGAAACTTGGAACCTCTGAAACTGACAACTACACATGACATCGCTGTTGCATTCGTCATTAAAATATGGAAACCCATTTATACTTAATATTTCTTTCTCAATAAATATTTTTTTTCATGGAGGAGGCCTAGTTGCAGGCCGATTGATGATCTTAAAACAATATGATTGTATACATAAGGACGTATATCAGGACAGGCTGTAACGATAAAACTCATGATTTGATACTATTGTGTGGATACGGCACACTATGCGATACATAATAATAGATATGAACAGTCCCTTTAGCTGATTAGATTTTTCGATGCCGAAAATGTTGATTTCAGGCTTAAGCAGTGTATGCTTACACTCGCTGGGCTGCTTGACTATTATCAAATACCAGAGGTTCATAGTTAAATTGCACCTCCGATCCCAATTGAAACGCATATGGCAAATGTTATGAGTATACAATTGAAACACAAAACAATCAAATCATAATAAAACAATGAGTCCATCCGACGAGTAGAACTGTGGCATAACAGTGTCCATAGTACATTTAACAGTAGTGTTCTTGACACGTGCATGAAACGAACGTGATGGGTATGATGGTCCTTGTAAAACGGTCCAATTTTGTGCGTGAACAGCTCAGGCCTGCACGGGCGGACGGAGAATAAATTGTGCAGTCCAATGTTTGTGTGATCGGCGCATTTAGGCAAACACCGGCTTATTTTACTTAATGTTTTCTCATGGTAATCAGCGATGGTGTCATGAGCTTCATGTACCTATCCTCGGTAGTTACAAAATGCATGTGATAGGAACACCAGGGTTACGTCTAACTTGTTACACATTATATCTTTACGCTCTCGTGATAATGGGCGAAACTGTCATGTACTTTACCCCTTCTCAGTATTTACCAACTGTTTGTGCGTAATAGGAGCACCGAGATGAAGTCCGACTTTCCTTCACATGATGTATTTTCTCCCTTATGATAATCGGCGATATGGTGTCTGGAACTTGAGCTTTCCTCGGTAGTTACAAAATGCCTGTGTGTGATTGGAACACCGGGGCAAGTCCGGTTTCTTTCACAGATTTGTACGCATATCGTATCAGCCTGTTCCTGGTGCTGTTAGACTGGCCCAATCCATGAAATAGTTATGACTTAATTGTTGCTTCTGACAGAGAAATCAAACGTTCCCGCGTTGTATCGCACTTAGTATCGAAACCGCCATCTTGTGGCAACTCATAACTAATTTACCAGTATCTGACCCTCTTATTTCATGGACTGGTAATCGTGGCCGGTTCACGGAAGGTCAGCGCCACACATCACCGCCTCGCTCAACTAAGGTCTTTTCGAGTGACGTCAGCAGTGGTTTTTCCCAGAAAAATTTTCAAAACCCACATGGTTCATTCAGTCATCGCCTATTACGGGCTTCCAGTTGGCTACTAATATTCCGATTTAAATTGTCCGTATATTTTAGGCCATCGCTTATGTTGAATTCGGCAAGACTTGAAACACTATAACTCTCAGCCCCAATGTTATAGTTTATCGGACCACCACTCTTGACAGTAGGCGTTCCAAACTCTGGCTGCAATCAGCGCGAGATATTCTGGTGCACACGACCAGCGTAGCTAAAATGTACCGGCTGACTGAAACGATCACGATTCGCGAGTCGCAATTTGACAGTTAAATACACGGGTTCAGAAGGATGCTGCAGGCTGCTCTTGTCATCTCGGCAGAGGGAATTTACTTGACCTGTCGGTACAAAATTGTTGCGATAGTGTGTACAATATGCACTTACATTTCGCCTATGGACCGTAATATTCGTTTAGCAGAGATATATCATAGGACACGAAGGTCAATATGTGGACTACCTGAAAACAATTTCAGTGCGAATGTTACCAAGTGGGTCAAGCTGTGGGACCGCTGCTGGCGTTCTCATAGCAACGATGCCACTCACAAGTGGCGTGACAGGCCTGATATGCAAATTAAATGCGTGGGAATCGTCAGGTCCTCAAAGAGCCTTGTGACCCCTTAATCTAATACTTATAAAAGGAATTCAGTTCACGTTTGTTCGCAATGATCTCTAAAACCGCGTTGTGTACAATACTGTGCCATACATCATTTTAAAGGTTGTTATTGCCGCAGTAACATAGGCGTTATGAGGAAAAACAAGTTTCGTGGACAAGGACAGAGTCATGGCACGGGAATCTATTTCGATGCCCAAAAAACAAAGACTTTGGGCTGGACCATCTACCTTTTTCCAGTTGATCGAAAACCCGAGGCTTCGCAAAAGAACGTTCAATGCGTTCATAGTTTGTAAACAGTGATCCTTAGATGGGGATACAATCAGAAAATCGTCAAGGTATACGACAATATCATCATACCCTTTACGAGCCATCATTCGCTGAACTGCTTGCGTGAGTCTGTAAAAAATGTTCGGTGATAATTTACTGCCAAATGGTAGTCGGGTATCCAACATAAAGGTTTGATGATTTTCATGGGAAAAACGCCATCGTAATCCGAGGTATCGCCAGTTTGAGGGATGTACAGGGACCGACCGATATGCTGATTTTAAATCTGTTTTTGCCATGAAAGCGCCTGGTGTAATTAATTTAGCCGCGTTTTGACGGATTGATAACGTACTCTTTCGGGGGTAGTCGCGTAGTCATTTACTGCGTGACCGAAAGGACGACTACAGTCATGGATTAAACGGATATCCGACGAATAGCTTTTGTTGACCGCATCTAAGGCACTCGTTATGAACGGAATTTCAGATGTAATGACATAACGGCCTTCGGCCAGTTCATCGCGAATTTTTTTATCAACTTTGTCCTTATGCGCGATAGCCGATTTGTAATTATTGACTCTAATCGGTTTTACGGTTTCGGGAGATTCTAATACCCGCAACCCATTTGTGATTCCCTCAACAAGGAACATTCTGTCAGGATCATGTTCCAGTTTCGTGCTCCACACCCTTGCTTTAAGATCAGATGAAAGGTGTGGTGATTTTATGCTTGGGGGTCTTGTGGCGGGTTTGAGGATGTGGCAGATTACAACCCGGTACTAGACAAATGTGTCTGTATTAACAATTTCCGAAGTTGCATTTACCGACGTTAAACAGTCGACAAACGGGCTGTTCGTTCGCACGAGTTTTACTTTTTTGTTTAGGAGGCCCCGATGGATTGCTTTGTTTTAGTTTTAAGGTCAAGGTTGCGAGGTGAGGGGGCTCATAACCCCATTCGAATTCCACAGCGGACTGCTGGCATAGGTATTCATTGTCATATTCCAGGACGCTATGCCAGCTGTACCCAGCGCTTGTGAGATCGGCGATATAAGCCATATACTCAACGTATTTCAGGATGGCTGCCCCAGTAATATCACCCATCCGAATGCCCTCTGCTAGGATACGGTTATTAGCGGCAGCCCACTGCTGTGGAGAAATTGAATCCAATTTCGGTTTACTGAGAACTGTGGGTTTTAATGACAAATTAAATTCTCCGGAATGGCCAACAATTTTTTACGGAACCAGGGTTTGGGGATTCCTAGCCACATAATCTGGTATCAGACGGGTTTTGCCATAGACTCACCTCTTGTATGTCGCTCTCTGCCCCGGTTGGAACCAAGACTTCCCAAGATGGCGTCCAGAGAAGACAGATTTCCCGTCAAATTGGTTGGACCCGTCAACTCGGATTCTTTGACTTGTGGTTGTGTGGAGCCGCTAGCCGCCCTGTCCTCTTGATTGTCTGCTTTCTTCAGTCTATCAATAGCCGCTAATAGCAGTTTGCGCTGGCCACGGGATAAGTCGAACTCGCTCACGTCCTCTGTCGTCAGAAGTTTCAAAACTTCGACGTCGTGACAGTCTTGCTCAGTGAGGATGTCGACAGTTTTTGAGGAGAGTCGGGCCTCAGCTGACCACAAACCGAAGTCTTGTTTCTTGAACGTGGTGCATTCATTTCTTTTTCCACAGGCTCAATAGAGTAGCCCTGCGAAGTGTGTCTCTGCGTATTTCTCTGTCCCATTGTAATTAAAGACACGAAGCAGAGCAATTAAAGGGCATGTGCGTGCAGCGCAGTTGTCGCCGATATAGTGACTGTTGGATAGCACAGGCTGTGTAACGGAGATTTCTGGACCTGTCATGGTCCAGTGGGTTCAACCTAGAGCCGTCTAGCAGAGGTTACATTTACTAGGTTCCCTTGATCGGAAACTAAATTAAATGTCGGACTTTCTGCGGGACGATCAGATATCATTAACTCCTTGATACAGGGACCGATGAGATATTTGATTATGTATCGTGATGTATCGGTGGGTTAGGGGATCGTTATAGCATCATTCAGGATGCTAAAGTATTTTATTTTGTTTTGAATTAAAAAAATAACCAGTCAAACAAGAGAATGTGATAAGTCTCCCATTATTACCAGACGCTGCTTAGAGGAGTCCATATATTTCCCCAAGTTCTCATGTATTAAGCATCGGGATAGCTCGGCCGATACACCTGTTAGATACACTATATTTAATAAACCGATCTTAATTTCTTTTTTACCCAATGAATCTTCGCCGTGCACGTGATCCTCTGTGTTTGCGCAACAGCGGAATAACACATGATATTTATATTTACCCAGAATACGTGACACTATCTTCTAAAAGAATGTCAACAAGGAACATTAACATCAATGTACGTGATACTTCTTAGGTGGCTGTAGCAATTGCCATCAAATCACACTTTTTTTGGTTAGTTTCCGCAAAAATACTGCAGGCAAATGTACATCATTACTCATGAATAATCCTCCCACCTTTCCGTATTCCTACTTTCCACTGCTTTTATTTAAGATTCGGTAAAAAAAACACAATTGGATAATGCTAGGATAAATCTGATGACGCTAAAGAAAACAGGCGTTATTGTAACATTGAAGCGCCGAAAAAAATTAAAGCCATGCCGGGATCGGGGAAACACGTAAGGCTCAGATTTGCAATAACTGATCATTATAAGCCCTATAATCGAATAATTACTAGACAATCTTATAGAAAATTGGGAGATTTACGCACCCATCTCAGACATTAAGAGGAGAGCTTGTTTAAAAAGCTCCCAATAAAGAACAGTTATTGCTGAGAGCCCAGCTCCATAACCAAGTAACTATACGTGCAAGATTTGACAAGACAAAATAAACAGGATTTATGAAGGTAATTCTCTTAGTTTTCTTATAATCACTTTTCTATCGTTTTACTAGGGCTGTTGTCCTGATTTTACTCTTAACCGATTGGGCTCCGACGATTCCTTGCCTTATGTAAACGTACCCTAAGTACGCGTCACCCAGATAGTTTATATTTGTTCCAAGATAATTTTATTAATGTCTGGAAATGATCGTGGAATCATGTTTCATAATTGTAAGCAAAATTTAACCGACGTTCTATAATTCATTGGTTATTTTATGTATAGGTTGTGTCGGTGTTACGTTTTAAACATTCGAATTAACATTATCGCTCAGCTACACTCGAACACTTTCTGTATTCTGAACTCCTATCGCCTACCGCGATGTAATGACTTCATGTTACCCTTCATTTCAATATATCCTCGTAACCTTTTATCGATTGCCCCCGGGGGCAATCTGAACCTAATTTCATATTACCCTCTAGCACATTCAATTAACTGATATATTTCCTATGCTTTATACTCAAGATTTATTATATCAATAAACCAAATGAAATATAGCAGATTTTATAGATGGAATCAATCTATGAAAATAGAATTGTCGCCAAATTAAAGTTAATAATTTTCTTATGCAGTCATACAGTTCCCAAAAACGCATGATGAATTACAAACAAAAATAAAATATAAAAAATATTTAACATAATTTGAGAAGTAGAAATAGAATCCTTATGAAAATTGTAAGTTAATAGACATAAAGATACAACTGTTTTCAAGGGGTAATCTGAAATCGAAGGGGTAATCTGATATATCGATTTCAAATAACCGGAGGGGTATTCTAAAACCGGGTGATAATTCCTGGCCGACGACGTATTCACATCAGGGCTCTATAACTTATTCTCAAGGTTAGTTTTTATACTGTCTACCTTTAATTTTTTTTACAGTAACAGTTTTTTTATTAAATATTATGATCTCTTTCCATAAATATATAGGTATAAAATCGTCTATGGTTCATTACATTAAAGTGAAATTATATATATATATATATATATATAAATATATATATATATATATATTTATATATATATATATATATTTATATATATATAAGTTTATAAAAATGCATCAATGCATAAATGTCACTACCCGCAGTGCGCACGAAACCTGCGGGTAGTGACATTTATGCATTGATGCATTTTTATAAACTTATAGCAGCTCTACTTTATTTATCGAGCACTTTGATCCTGGAATGGCATTCAAACCCTTTCTGTATATATATATATATATATATATATATATATATATATATATATATATATATATATATATATATGAGACGTTCATTGCAACAAACGTATAACCTTTCAGAACCTACGAAACAAAATAAAAGTATGAAACGTTAAATTTCAGTATATCAAAGAATTTCCTAGATTGCTCACCATTTCCATTTATTAATTCATTTACTGTGAATGCATATATTTTTGACGGCTCCAGCACGAACCTAAACGCTTTTGGTTCTGTCAGAACGAATACTATTACAAAATATTAGTACATTTATATTCCCTATGTATTTTCCTTGTCTGATAAAAATACAAAAAGAATATGTGAGTTCAAAACGATATGTTAAGGTAAATTATGTGCAATTTGTCTAATGCGATATATATATATATATATATATATATATATATATATATATATATATATATATATATATGGTTGGATCCATTATATTTTTACCATCTTTGCTATAGGAATAACATTATATTATTTATCCAGAATTTTTGTAAGTTATCAGGAGTTAAGTAAAACCTATTTACGCGATCGCTGTTGCATGTATACAAACACATAAGGCCATTCTTAACATATAAAGGTTAATGCCGATTCGCCATGCGCTTCATACAAGAACCATGCTGCATTTTGTGACCGGCACCGTTTCCTTTTCTTTCTTATGCTCATGTTTTAGATAGCCAATTATAAAGTTTACAAGCATTCCCGGCAAACCTGTATAAATCACCTGTTTACTTGGACAAGTGTGTTGAGCCCAGTTTCTGTAACCATCTGTCCGCTTTTGCTTTAATTCTGTCCTTGGCAGACTTCCATAAGTTATATTGTGTTAAGAATGTATACAAATGTTTTTCAACAACACTCCATCGAATTAAGGACTGATTTCGGCAAAGAGATAACATTTCTTTTGCATCATCATTCACTTTTTCAATCTCCTCCCCAACGAAAACAATTTAAAACATCAGGAAAATCGAAATAAATATAATATAAGTAACACAGGCAATTCAAGAGCATACTGTTGTTAGGGTTAACGGACTGTCTATATTATGCGCGTTATTTGATTTCCTTTCACAAATAGCCATGCCTGCCACTCTCTTTTACCTTGCTATGTTTAGACAGTTTTAATGGAATCATCTGTCATCCGTTGACTGTTTTGACTTTTTAACTAATAGTAATGCCTGCAATGAGAAGGTTTGAAATGTTAATTGGGAAATAAATAATTTACTCAGATAGTTGAATCTGACAACCTGTATTTCAGACCTTTGTATGAATCTGATCTATATTTAAAGTCAGATTTGTTTAATGCTCATCAACAGAAGATGTTTGTT
The DNA here is from genome assembly GCA_026874595.1 of Sipunculus nudus. NCBI lineage: Eukaryota > Metazoa > Annelida > Sipuncula > Golfingiida > Sipunculidae > Sipunculus > Sipunculus nudus. Next base: position 72,768,189 of record CM049317.1, on the reverse strand, counting down.
TTTAAAATATAAGTGACAATGCAGCCTAAATCCTGTGTTACTTGCTTTCTCAGTACTGTTCTTTTCTTTCTATTCTTATTTCTTTCATTGTTTCTGTATATGGACCATAGGTCTGCAATAAGTTATTACCATTAAACCTTTTCCATTACCACGGAAGAAATGTATTACAGATAATGTCGATTATGGTAAGGTAGAATCAGAGACAAACAACTTTTTTGTAACCTGATTAAAAATAAAGATAAGACCAAAACTGTTTATAGAAAGGTTTTACAGGATTTCAGTGAAAAACCTGAGAAAACAGTCAAAAGATGGATGTTAGAGTTAAATGTCACAGAAGATGAGGTTTATAAAGGTTTTAAACATTTAAACAGAACAACAGTTGATAGTAAACTGAAATATTTCCAGTACAGGATAATGCATAACTGCTAAGTTTTAAATTCCTTTCTCTTTAAGATCAATTTGGTGAATGATGCCTCTTGTACATTTTATGAACAGGACGAAGATACTATGAAATATAAACTTTGGTTTTGCCCCAAAGTGGGTACAATATAGAACAAAACTAAAAATAATTTGTTGAAGGAAAACCGGCCACAAGTAAACGATTTAAGATTAACTGAGGTTATTTTGAATGAGGTGTAAAGGTCAGTTGCCAGATTTTACAGAACTGCTTAGGTATTTGAAACAGGTATATCATGTTGAAAGAAATATTGCAGGTAAAAAAATATTTACATTTAGAAAAATGGGGAAATTTCTTAATTGAGTAACAATCATTAAAGTAACCAGTGCAAGCAGGCAGAAAAAGCAAAACTGATTGATGGATAAGTGCCTGTAAGCCTTTTGTGTAGTGCCTGTAAGCCTTTTGTGTAGGAAGCGTTTACTCTAATATAACTTCATAACCTGTTTTGATGCTTTTGTTTGTTTTCGTGTATGTGGAATGTTTTTTTGTGAATAATTTCTGGTTAAAATAAGTTAATAAAGTTATAATCTTTATTATTATTATTAACTGGATCTCCTGAAGGTATTTTTTCCCTTGGCTCAGGAATTCTGAAAACTCTTTGTTATTATGAATTTCAAATATCTGAGAATGTAGGCACGTGTGTCCAGTCAGCGAAGACTTTTATTTAGGTGAAACAAGCAGGCGTTCGAATCAACATGATAAACTTGACCGGGTCTCATTCTGAAACACCCCTGAATTCAAACAGTCATTCTATAATTATTGCTGAATTCTCTTACTCGGCCGTTTCCCTCAGGTTCATTACTGCATACATGACTATACATTTGTAAATATTCCTTGATGATGTTCCTAAAGGCGGATCATGTTCAGGATTAACACTGAAATTTAATCGAGCTTTCATTGGCCTAATCTTGAAATGGCATGGCGGTACGTGACTGCGTGAGTTATGTTGTTGTTGAAGCAAAGGGGCTGTTATGTCTTTTTGTTTAAGTGGTCTGCTTTATTTTAATTGGGGGTCCTTTCGAGAGGCCAACTGTTGGATAATCTAGGCAGACGGCCACTCGCCTCAAAACTGAGAACACATGGTTCAAAACGCACTGCAACATTTAAATCCCGCTGCTTAATTTCATACTTTGAAATTGCTGGTGTGCACAAGCCGTATCCATAGATTCACTGGACACCCTCTCTCCGCAGTTCCACCGTGACCATACTGGCGGGAAGGTCTGCGTGGCGCACTAGGCATGACTGTGCCATATATTGCCACCTATTTGGCCATATTCCCAGTTCAATTCATGTATACGTGACTGAACATCTGCAAATATTCCTTGGTGTTCCTGAATCCGTATAAGATCCCGGACCTACCCCAAAATGTAATCGGTTCTTTACTGGCCCGTTCCCTTTCATTACTGCGTGAATTATTTTGTGAATAAAAACCCACACAAGCACACACGAATAGGAATGAACGCATACCACTTTACTGAGGCAATAACTAGGGATGATACCAGGATATAAAATTGATGTACTTGCTTTTGAAAAGAAAACACTGCCTTTATGTCCAGGGTGCGTAATCATGTGTGATTTGAAAATGTCTTCAAGGGGCATTATCAAGGGCAATATTTGACCTTGTCTTCTACACTATTAGTCCGGCAGCCAAAGGTCATTTTCTTGGCTAACCTTGTTTTATGGTCTTTAGATTTTTCTTGTGGATTTTGTTTGCCCACATATCAGGTGTGAAAAATAAGTTGGTTGCCCCCCTTCTCTTGTAAGTCTTGGGCAAGTTTTGCTAATTAGCATTAAACAAAGTGGCACAAAGTCATTTGTGGTGTTAGTTTTGTCATAATGACCAGCATTTTTAATGTAGCTGTTCTCCCATTTGAAATAAAAACTTTAAATATACTGAACACATGATTTGGTTAGTACGCATGTTCCAAGGCATTCTGCAGATCAAGGGTAATAAACAAAACTAATTAAACAATTAAGTATAAATGATGATGGGATGATCAAACTAGCTGTTATACATTATAAAAAAATATGCTTTTTGGTTACCCAGGTATGACCTTAATAATGAAACGATAAGAGCAAAACTGCAGTTATCTCCAGTTTTATTTCCCCCCTTGTGTCACAACGAGGCCCGATATTTACAACTTTAGGGGGATTCTGTGAGCATTATTTGGGTTCATTTTAATCGAAATAACACCTTTACGGAAATTCATCTTTATTCGCGGCAAATGTAACAGTTGTATGTATTTGAATATAATATTAAAGAGGCATGCATTACAAAAGATGTAAGTTTTTTGTAGACTGTATTAGGAAGGTTGTACATTCGAACGGACAAAGCTGTCACATGCATAGAAAAGTAACCGGTCTCAAATATATATATATATATATATATATATATATATATATATATATATATATGACAGTAACGGGGTCGAAAAGCATTACAGACTGATGAGTCATACTTGAAGCCCCTGCTCCTTCTCCATGACTTTCATGCTGTCTTTACATATGTTGTCAAAGGTTATCTAACTGTGGCCGCTAACATTCACAGACTTAGGATGTATATTTTTATTTTTAACTTCGCTTACTTCCCTGGTTTGTTATTAATCTGCTCTGTCCCAACAGCATCTTTAGTACATATTTTGTAGAGAAAAAGGGTGATACACAGAAAACAATCCTTTACATTTTGAAAACGATCATGTTCACCACCATGAGATTTCTCTATCCCAACCAAGGCCCATAGTATTTTTTCGGCGCCAACCACGGAGTTCGTTTACCTTGAAACACATTTTCTATGAAAAAACAGCACAGTTTGATGAAATCCTGGCGGGATCAGTGGCATTTGACTACTTTCTATTTTTATGATATCTTGGTAATGTACCTGTCAGGCTCAGATCACACATATACTCCAATCTCTTCAAAAGCTTTTGTAAAAGTGTAGTGGCACTATGCCCCAAGTACATGGATTAATATCATTTGAAACACAGAAACTCAGGAAATGGAAGAAATGCCTGTGGGTAAGGTAGGAACACAGATACACAGCTAAGTATGGTGGATCTCGGAATCATCTAGTAGAGTCTCAAACCGAATGACGTGCACTCGGGCTTCAATGATTGCTCATGTATGCTCTTCTGCGGGATTTCTGACAAAAATATTCATGGAAAATTACTTACTGACCAGTTCCAGAATTGACAGCCGGATTGACTACAGGTTTCAAGTCCAAGACCAGTAATATTTCTCGCTATAAGCACCGTTTTAGTGCAGTAAATTTTATTTATAAAACATATAAGCTCTTTAAAGTAAGGAAAGCTTTAACCTGCACCGTAATATGCAGATTCCCTATCAAAATTCAGAACTTGAAGTGCAAACAAAGAGGGATGCTGAAAAAATACTATTACAAACCAGCCCCCGATATTGAAATTGTATAGCTGACATATGAGTTTGGCGACTTTATACAATAAGGTAGACAATACATTGTAATTCTCATAAATTTACATTTAGTTTACACATATTTTTTTTCTTTCCTTATGCATGCAACCCACAGTTTGGCTGCACGTTTTCTATATACTTGACTTCAACGAAACATGATCTTGACTGAGATATTTTCGACATCTCTGTCCCAACCGATAGCTTACTATTCTTTGTGATTAGACCCCCCCCCCCCCCGCCCTCCCCCATATGACCAATTTATATGACCTTGGCTGTACGTTAATAAATATAGATGACTTTAACAAAACATGAGCTTAACTGAGATTATCTCGATATCCGTGTCCCAACCGATAGCCAACTATCCCTTGTGATTAGACCCCCCCTCCCCCATATGACCATTTATTTATATATAGGTACCTAATACATCCCAAGGTTATTATCTTTTTTTTTTATTTTCTTGGGAAATGTAGCTTAGTCTTCCTCGTGAAATAATTAATGGATTATTAAATGCATTTGAGTAATTAATTAGAAATGTTTTAGCCATAGGTTGTTCACGGCAAATCATTTTGTTGTCTGCATTTGTAGGTCTCTTAGATACAAGTGAATCTCTGAATTTGCGATATCATCTCACAGAACAAAAGTTGACATTACTAATTATATCACGTGTTTCTATACTAAGTGCAAGCTTAATATTATGTATTGCATTTAACCATCGTGTTTTCTGTTTGCGTACATGGGAATACATCTATATGTTGCCAATTTTCGCTCATACATTTTTTTTTAGTTCAAAGTTTCAGAAAGTCTATTTTCCCTCATTATGATGCATAACACGGACGGCAAGATTTTTCAGGGGTGGGGCATTTGATAAAACTCTAATGCATTGTCATCATCGTTTATATAACATGAATTTTGGCGCTGAAGGTTTCAGGTATTCATGAAATATTTGATAAGAGAAATGACGTCAGTAGCGTGTGTTCTTCAGTTGTCCTATGTTGTTATTGACTAAATTTGTATGTTTTTATAATACCACCTAAAAAATCAAAATAAATTTATGTTCATTTGGTTCACCTTCTTCTTAAGAAGCAGCTAATTTTAATATAAAATCTAAAGTAATAGTCTTTTCTAGTTCAGCTACAGAAAGTGGAAAAATGAGTCCAGCTTGCACTGGCAAGTCGGCATAGTTGGCGATCACATGGCAGACAAAAAATACATATTAATATGGTGCTGATGGCTATATGATGCTGATGAAAGCTTGCAGCAGTATACCTGAGAATGTTGCAATATATGTGGTATATGTTACATTTGCCATCAAACAAATATGAATGTTCATAAAGGTGCCATTTTGATTTATTTGGACTCAAATAATGTTCATTTAACTCCCCTCAAACTAAATAAATTTTTGTCTAAGTTGTAAATATCAGGCCTCGTCGTGACATAAGGGGGAAAAAATGTGTGGATAACAGAGCAAACAAATAACAAACCAAGGAAGTAAAAACATAAAATATACATACTAAGTCTGTGTATGTTAGCGGCTACATATGGAAGTCCACAATTAGCTTACCGTTGACAAAATATGTAAAGACTGCATAAAAGTCACTGAGAAGGGGGGGGGCTACAAGTATGGCTAAGTTATCTGTAATGCTTTTGGACCCCGCTATAATAATATATATGAGTTTTTGAGAGATCATTTAGTTTTCCATGCATGTGACAGCTTTGTCCGTTCGTATCTACACCCTTCATAATACACTACAAAAACTTACATAATCTTTATCATGCAATTCACTTTTATATTATATGCAACCACATACAACTGTTACATTTGCCACGAATAAAGATGAATTTCCGTAAAGCTGTTATTTTGATTTAAATAAGCCCAAAGTATGCTCACATAAGCCCCCTCCAACTAAGTAAAATCTGGTATATGTTGTAAATACCGGGGCTCGTTGTGACACAAGGGGGGAAATAAAACTGTGTAGATAACGGCAGTTTCGCTCTTATTGTTTCATTATGGGTGTCATACATAGGTCTCAAAAAAACATATTATTATTATAATGTATAACAACTGTTTCCAGAAAGTTTGATCATCATATCTTCATATATACTTGAGGGTTTAATTGGTTTAATTTATTACCCTCGATCTGCTTAAAGCTTTGAAACATACGAGCTAACCAAATCGTGTGTTCAGTATATTTACAGTTTTTGTTTTCCTAATGGGACAAAAGCTAAATTGAAAATGGTGGTCATTATGAATAAAACAATACCACAAATGAATTATCTGAGTCATAATACCCCAAACTATGTATTGGATGACCCTCTATGTCAAAGGTAAACGTAATTATGGAATTTTGGCTATTTTTGCATTTTTTTGGCGGTCATTTTGCTTTATTCTTATTAGCAAAAATTCTCCAGGGCTGATAGGGGTCCAGCCTACATATTTTTCACACCTGATATGTGGGCAAACAAAATCCACAGAGAAAAAACTTAAGACCATAAAACAAGGTTGAGTCAAGTGGCGACCGGACTATATCAGTTCAGTACCTCGCATAAAGCCTTGTTATGACACCGTGTGTTAGTGAACACAACTCACTTGTGTCTGTTTTTTTTATAACAAGGCCGCGTGACCTGAAGTGCGATTGTGCGTCGCAACACGCTTTGCTTCATCCAGCGGGAACATGTTTTACATTTTTGGGCCTAGTCAGTCTTCTATTTTATCTGTGGGAGCAATCCTTGTTTTATGGCAAAAAACTAGAACTATCGCATAATAAAAGTCATTGTTTTAAGGTGTAATCATATATATGTATACGTATGCGTTTATAGATGTAATTATATATAAATGTATAAATATAAGGCATAGTGTATGTGTATGTATGCACATATGTGCATGTGTAATGATTTATATATGTATATATGTTGAATATATATGTGTATGCATATGTTTATATATATATATATATATATGTATGTGTGTATAGAAGTACACTAGTAGCTGTGTATAACAGGAGTTGTTGTCAAACAGGAACATCACAGATCATTGAAAAGTACTGTTTTAGTTAATTTAAGAACGTTTTTACAGCATACCTGCATGTTTTTATATGGTGACGTCGCGTCAAAGTCGACGGGTCATCTGTTGGAAATAAGAGGTCAGCTTTTTAGTTTAGTCTATGAAATGGACAGGTTTTCCATAGTGGCGCTTCAGTCCTTGTATATACATTTGTATATGTATGTATGTATATACATGTATATATGTATATATTTTTATATGTATATAGTGTGTGTATATATTCATGTATGTGCGCATGTATGTGTGTGTATATATGTATGTATATATGTGTGTATGTATATGTATGTGTACATATATGTATATATATATATGTGTGTGTATCTATTTATGTATATATTTGTTCTCTATCTTTTTTATGTGTATCGTATTATGTCTTTAGATTGACACATGCGAGATATCTATATTTTTTTCACACAAATATTTCACTGCATGTATTATATATGGGCCATGAGTCTGCAATAAACACTATCTATCTATCTAACTATCTATCCATATTCCCCGCACTGACTTTCTTTTGAGGGTATGCCTTTTCTGTTCAGCTTAATTAGTAACAGATGGCCAGTCCCTGATGAATATAAACAATCAAAGCACAAACAATCTTCTCAGCTTGAGTTACATCACTCAACCAGCTGGTCATTGATTTTTCCGAGTAAATCAATTACACCAGTTCTTTCAGGATTGCTTTCCGCCGACATGTGCTTGATATAATGCCTTTAGACATGTCTGCAATAACCTGTTGAAAAGCTTTCCCAAAAGATAAATCCGTCGCCTGCCATGAAATTCACAGATGTACTCACAATATCTGCCTGGTTTTCGCTTATTCTTTTACTCTAAATAATCAAAATGTGGGCATCAAATTGACCAGAAATGTTACAACGCTTATTCTGATATCACAGTATTCACCGTGTTCGTTAATTGGAAAATGATGCACTTTGAAATCCATTTCAGAAAACACTAGCCATGATATAAATGTACGCTTTTTATCCAAAATATTACACTCTGAAACACCTAAGTCGTCGTCAAGGGTCAATTTCAAATGTTTTTCATGTATATTTTGGGTTACAGTTATAGAGATACTTTAACTAACGGTAGATATTTGTAACCTTGTTGCGACTGAACGCCTATGGGTCAAGTTATCTGGACAAATTATAAAAAGTGCTTGTCTCAGTGTTTTGCTTCACTTAATTACGCACGTTAAATATGATATAATAAATACTTATATATCAGGGGTTCATTTAATAAATCTATTTTATGGTGATTCTATTTAATTTTGATTTTTATGTTGTGTTGCGATCATATCGGTCCTTAACCTTTTCACCAGGCACTTGATGTCTGCGACTTATTATTACCATACCATATATTTTTACCCCATTACCTATTTCGTGCCTTTTTAGTCAATTAGTTTAAAAAGACTTATTATTTGAAAATGAGGCTGGCAGGGGACACAAGCGAATTCCGGTCTGTCTGCTATGAGTGTGATTTGTTTTGACAACTTGTTGTTCTAAATAATTTGAAAGTCTAGTCTCAAAAACCAGCTGTTACTGTCAACTTCATTAATTGTCTCGACCATATTCCAAAAGAGAATTAATCTATTATGCCCCCACAGCTGTGAGTCGAGATACGTCTTTCTAAATAATTAACACTTCAGTTTCATAATTCGGCGAGGTATAAATAATTTTATTTCGGTGAAAGAACTAAATTTGTTTTTTTTTCATATTAAAGTAAAATTCGGACTCTTAAAACCTGGATTTATATTTTTAGATTAACCGTTTCATAAACTTCACGACATAAGATGATTTCGCGGGTGAAGAAACAAGAGATAAAGGGATAAAATACGTTTGCCTTTCAAAGAAATTAATGCTTCGTAAAGTATTCCCATTTTAGAAAACGAAATTTATTTAAAATTAAAACATGATCGTTCATATAGGACCATCTATAGCTGACCATCAAGGGCCATGAGGACGACAATGATAATACATGAACCAGTGTTGAGAGTTGTCCATAAATCTAGTTAGAACTCATGTTATCTCGTTGTCGGCTCTGTTTTTGTCAATCAACCTGTCAATCAAACAAGGAGGTACTTAGGTAAGTATTGTTGAAAAGGTAATAAGTAATTTCCACCGTGGCTGGTTCATGTTCAGGCGAGACACGTTTTCTGGGGAAAAGTTGGGCAATCTGATCAATCTGATCTGTTGGTGGTGTGACTTTTGTTGTTCAATAAAGTGACAGTCCTTTGAGATGCCCCAGTAGTATCGTGGTGAACTCTGAAAGCAACGCCGTCGATATGTTAGCATCATCAGGTCATGCTAAATGATGCGGTGCTAGCTGTTAGTCTGGCGTGAGGCGTAGATGCCCTCTGGGTAAGAAAGGGTTAATAAACTGGAGCCGCACGTGAACTACAGCCTCCATAATGAAATAGTCGATATTACCTATTTTGTCAAAAATTTTGTGTGATATTGTGATAATTAAAGGCAGATGTCATTTCCATTATTAAAGTACCACTTTAAAGCTCACTAAGTTGAGGAAATAGCGCTCTCCATCCCACCCAACACTTTGTATTAACCGATGCCTGCCGGCTGAGCTGAAATCTGTCTGTATCCTTCACAGCAGCACATAATGTCTACATCTGCGTGCCGGTGGCCAAATCAGCTTCCACGAAACCGAGCATTATTGAGGAAAATGACAGGTAATCCCGAAGTACTTTTCAGGGACTATAACTTGTCGTCAAGTCACTTGACATCCCCGAGGTTAATACAAGCCTAGATCAGGTCAGGTACAGACAACCTATGCGTGCGTGTTGCGGATGTGCTTCGTTTGTTTCTGGCTTTCTTTAAGTGCACCCATCTCAGCACAAGGGAGAGCTTCTTCTATATTTAGCACAGTCTGCTGAATTAATAGGGGTAACACACATTAAGAGGGTTTGAACTAATGCTGTTCCGATTTTAGGTAGAGAAAAAACCAAGCCCAGCTTGTCATTTTATAACACTGACCCTTGTGCTGGATACAGAACAAATAAAGTCAAACTGGAAGACATAACCCCAAGAGTTCATATGATTTGACTAAAATATCAAAACTATTCTTTATTTATGAGGATTCAATTTAAAACACCAGTCTGACGAGTTCGCCACTCTTTCATTCACTGGATAAGATTCCATATATTTTCACAAATATAAATTAGTGGTCATACATTAAAGCATTCATAACAATTTGTTGTCGTATCCGTTTATTGCATGATGTGAACGAAAACCACGTTAGTCGTATATCATATGCTTGTTCTGTCACCTTTTGAAAGGTCACGTTCTCTGATTACTATCTAACTGATATAAAGATGTTTAACTATATTTACAATGTTTTCGCAATTTTCAAGGTTTATGAGTGGGCTTGTAACCAGTCCCTCGGACCAAACAACACAAGCTACTTCAACCTGCTTACTTATCTATGGACATATAAAGAGGTAAAGAAAGAGTCCCTTAAAGGTTTACCATAAATGAATGATTTTACGGTTTTTTTAAGTCTTTCAAAACATGAGAAAGAGTGGCGAAGGTGCCTCACATCACAGACACGGCAACGTAATAGGTTTACAAATGTGTGTCCCCACAAGGAGACGAGCAATTTGGTATATGGCTGTCTTCGTGTGTGACACACCGTCAGAAAGACTGTCAACAAAAGGAGCGTCATTTTCAATTTTTTTACCCGAAGGCAGACTTTTTGCCAAGGACATTATATAATTGAATTTCAGGTAATCGAAAGCTGCGGGCGCTGTGGAAAATAGTGTTGTGTCCTTTTCAAATTCTCACGACGACATTTTTTGCCATGGACATTATAATTATTCATAAAAGTTTTCTTTTCGTAAAATGACGTGCGTGTCTTTACAGAGTAACTTGATGAAGTTTTTGAGCAGAATTTCCTTCTGACTGTTGACATATGTCGACATTCGCACTGTTAATCTGGAGGACAATGCAACTATTTTGTCAATTTCTGACAGCATCTCATTGCCTCATTGTGCACTTCCAAACACACAACCTTAACTAAACTTACTGCTTAATGTATCTGTAAGTTTGATTACTTTCTGACCACTTGATAGAAGGATATGTCACACAGGTTATATGACTGTTGTAATTGACGGCAGGAAATGACATCGGTTACCATAGAGATGTGATTTACACTTATTTTTGTTTTTGATTTAATTCTTCATTTGTAAAATGTTTGTAAGATAACCGGCTGTTCACATTAATACAAAGGCAACAGGATTTCTGCCCATAGCAGTGCAGTTCTCTATATGGTTTTCTACAGTGTCACGAATAATCCTGGTCTAATATAAAAGCCTACTAAGACGTGTATCGTATTTAACGGCTTTTATTATGTTCCAACCAAAGCGTTTGCTTTGTTCGTCACATAAATGCAATGCTGACATTTTATACTTTTTTTAAAGTATTATACTTTTTTTTCTTTTTATACTTTTTATACTTTTTGTACTTTTTAGGTGAAAATATACTTTTTTATACTTATTTTTAACAAAATAGCATTGTGAGATTGAGCTATCCAGTGGTATATCTATAGATTTAAAGAGTTAACATGAGATCTGACAATGTGGTTTCCCAGTGTCTTTGCAGATATGTGTGTTCTCTGTTGTGTGGAGTTTATGCTGAGCTGTTCATGGCTCACTGACAAAATTCCAGGTGAGTTAAATTAGTAGTAATCAAAGGTGAGTGAGTTCCAGTGCAGTTGGCTATAAATCACAGCTGCTCTGCCATCTGAGTGAGGGTTATTATTTGGTGAACTCTGCTCTAGATGAACTGAGCTAGATGTGACTAATTTTATATACTTATTTTGATTTCAGTCAAATATAGATGCAACATCCTTATAATTATTCACATCCAGATGCAGTGTTTCACTCTCATTTACAGATGAACCATTGAATCAAGCTTGCAGAAACACAACATAGAACGGTTTCCTTTGCAGTGCTGCTCCATTTGCTGATTTATGACTTACCTTAAGATATGTGTAGATTGTTAAGTAAAGTGAAATCAGTAAGTGATTTGCAACTGTTATAGTATACATATGATAAATATGTTACAGAGATCATCGGAAATTAAAAGATCACAGCAAAATATTGAAGACTGGGCAGTTTAGCAGGTAGACATGGGGAAAACAAAACAGAAGTACAGGAAAGAATGGGAAAAGAATGGGACTTTGATGGTTCAGAAATAGAGGGGAAAAGAGTGAAGATAGGAGAATAAAGTTGCTCACTAGGGTCAGATCCATTTTGTGCCAATTGCAAGGTCTGCAAAATAAATATCAAACTTTCCAGCATGGGTAAGCAAAGTCTGATTCAGCATGCTGCAAAAGAGAAACACAAGAAACATTTAAAAAACTTTAACTCTCAGCAGCCCGTGATTGCAAAATATGCAAAGACAGTATGTGACTCAAAATGTCTTGAAGATGAAGTTTTGTCTGCTGAAATTAAGTGGGCAGCTTTCTTGGCTGAACATGACCTCCCAATGAATGTTTCTGAGAACACCCAAGAACTATTTAGGTCAATTTTTCCAGACTCAAAGTTGGCCCAGCAGTTTTCATGTGCAAGAACAAAAGCAACATATCTAATTGCTGATGGCATTGGACATGCCCTTCATAGCAATTTAATTGCCAAGTTGAAAGAGGTAAAATTCTTCATGCTTATTGATGGGACAACAAAGTTCAAGGTCAGAAATACCTGCACATACTTGTCAAATATTTTGATGATGACAGAAAATCAGATATCACAAAGTTCTACAGAGCTGTTATTGTTAACCAAGACAAGGCTGAAAATATTGTGCCGGCCATAAATTCTACATTTGAAGAGGATGGGATTCCTTGGAACAATGTCCTTCAGCTCATGAGTGATTTACCATCTGTGCTGCGTGGAAGAGTAAATGGGGTAATCGCTCAGATCAAAAAAGACTATGCTCCCCATCTTCTGGACATTGGGGGCTGTAGTTTACATCACATTCAAAATGCTGTAAGTTGTGCAACTGCAGCCTTTGATGAAGATATAGAGAGTTTTGCTGTTGATGTTTTTGCCTTTTTTTAGAACAGGGTTATGTCAGGAGTTTAAGGAGTCTCAGGCCATGTGTGATGTAGCAGAGCATCATCTTCTCAGATTTGTTAGCACACCAGTGGTGAATCGACTACTGGAGCAATGGCAGCCTGTGAACACATTCTTTCCGAACCTTAGGAGGAAACATCCTGATGTTGCTAAGCAGTACCGCACCAAGCGCATTGTGCAACACCTCACAAACCCATCCATGTACATAAAGCTTCTGTTTCTACAGGCTGTCTTGCCTGAGTTTGAGAGATTTGAAAAACTGTTTCAAGCTCAGAGAACTCGGATCCACCTGCTTCATGCAGAAATAGAAGAGCTTCTGCGGAACCTAATGGCACAGTTTTTGTTACCATCAAAACTTGAAGGTGCCACTACTGCAGGATGTCTTCTGAAAGTGGACACTGGCAGAGATAATCAGCTTTCATATGGTAAACTGGCCATTGGAACGGAAACTACCAAGGCGCTAACAGAATCTGAGCTGAAGGAGAGTAACATAAAGTTGTTTTACACGGGAGTCAGAGACTTCTACAAAACAGCGGTAAAGAAACTTATACACTACTTGCCATTGGAAAATAAGCTGTTACAGGATCTCAAGATGATTATCACTAAGAACAGTTTTCATTGAAGCTTCAAACCTGATCTCCATTTTGAATTTTGTGTTGAAACCGAAAGTTTAGTTGATTTTACTGTGTAATGTTTGCCAGTGAATTTTTCTTATTATAGTTCTTGTAAACAGCCAACTGCACTGCAACTTACATATAGAACAGTTAGTGCTTGAGTTTGGAACATTATCTTCATAGTAAATCAGTACAATGTGGTAAAAGTTAAGTTCCACATGCTTCATATCATGGTTTGTGTTTGCTGCATCTACAAACCAGGACTATCTTAATACCTTGTAATAACATGGCACAGAAGTATTTAGGTTGTTAAAGCGATTATGCCTTATTCTGGCCAGCGTTAAACTTACAGTAATACCATTTATTCATGTATTACCATTAGCCAGGTGTTGCTTTGCTCTAACTCTCTGTCTCTACCATTTATTTATAGTTTAGTGCTAGTTAAGGCACATTTGTAATTCTGTCATTGCCAAGTCATGTAACCTATTGTTAGAGATAGGTCATAGCTGAAATCTGTTGTTCTGTAATTATTTATATAAATTTTTATTTTTTTTTAAGGTGCTGAAATATCAGAAACTGGAGGCTCAACAAGAATATCTCCACACAACACTCTACACATAATATCTGGAAAAAAACAAGGTAACAAATGCTTGCATATCAGGTAAGTTGTCGTGATTTTATACTTTTTATACTTTTTTAACAATTTTGATACTTTTTTTTGGTAAGGATTGATACTTTTTTATATAAATCTAGAGTGGCAGCACTGTAAATGGCAATTTTCACCTGACATGCACTACACACTTATCTGTCCAGCATTGTATATTACACATGCAGTTACTGGGAATTTTTTTAAAATGAAGCAAAATCAGCCTGGGGCATCAGGCATTCAGAAAGACAAGAACACGCCATAATGTCCTTTATCATTTGAAACAGCACCTGAAAATGGCAGATGTGTTTTAAGAAACATAGTTTAAGGAGTTTAGTTGTTGGTTTTTACAAGAACACAACAGCTGTTTAGTATTCTCCATTAACGGTCGCTAATAAGCCTTTCGTAGGCCTGCCAAAAGTAAATGACTGAAAAAGATAAGTGCCCCCAAAAAAAGAGTAGCTTTCTTGGAAATAAAAAAAGAGTTAAAAAAGAGTAAAATTAGCTACAATTCACCATTTTTTTCGTCACAGCCTGGATATAGCTGTGCTTCAAAGACCTAGTATGTGTTTATATATAGCTACCAAAGTAACAAAAGCGCATTGTTGACATCGTGAAGATAAGGATATATTTCACATGTTGTGACAAATTGATATGCTGAACATTTGCATAAAAAAAATGCAAAGTGTCCTCTTTCTGTGTCTGAACTAAGCAAGAGAGATAATGTATATCTTGTAACGCATTTATTGAACGAAGGGGGGGGATGTTGTGATGCTAAGTAAAAAGAGTATTTAAAAAGATATATGACAGACCCGTTCCCTTTTTCTTTAATACGCGGGAAAAAATCCTTCGAAAAATAACATTCGAATAGAAATGGTGCGTTCGAACTCAGACAGAGGTGGCAGAAGCGAACCAATGAAACTTCTGGTTAATTTTAGACCATTTTTTTGCTTTGAAATCCAGACGGAGGTCGGCAGATCTGCGCGGCCGCCACATGGGCTCCCTGCGATTTATGAACGACCCCCTCCCGAATCCCGCCTAAATTGTACAAAGTCGAACGTGCTTCGAGTGCGCTACGGGCCCCGGCTAGGCTCCTCCTGTCACCTCAGGAATCTGACCCCTGGGGTATATATCCCCTGCATTTTGGGACATTTTCCATATTCGGTGAAGCGGACTCGGGCTCTCGTGCCACCTTCTTCTGAGGAACGAGGTTTCCTTGCCCCCTTGGTTTTCTTTGGCAGTATCTTTGCTAGCCACTAGTACTGAGTAGCAGTGTAGTGCTCTTCTCTCTCTCTCAGACATAATCAATATGATGTGTTAAACTGTTTACATGTCCTATATATACTCGAGGCGCGGATGTCGGAGGACGTCAGGTAGGACGTTCAGGCTGAGCCCACCCGGGCCCATAAGCCATCGACCGAAACTCGGACGGCGCCCGCCATTATCTCGAGCGGGTTTAGCCCGACCCCCTTTGTTTACGGCCCCGGGCGATTTCTGATCACAAGTGTTCAAAAGGCACCGCCCGAGCCCCGTCCAATATGTGACAGGGTAGATTTTAAGTGAAAAAAAATACGGTCGATTCACCTGCGGGCCATGCTTGCTGAGTTAATGTAAGGGACACAGTGCGCAGGATTATGGGTAAGCCATACCCCCGAACAAAATCCCGTCCACTTAAGCAAGAAACTAGCCCCCCAAAGGAAATCACTATTGCAAGCGCCCCGTTATAGAATATCTTAATTTATTGCGTCTTTATTTTCTACATAGGAAGGTATTTATTTATCAGATTTCAATTATTCTATTTTTTATTATTTTGATATTTTAACTATTTCGCCCCATTTACAAATATTCAGCAAAGGCTATAAGGTTAGCAGTATTTACGATGGTTTACTTAGGCATTTGACATAAACCATATCCTGGATTTCCTGTTACCGCCCCTTTATTCCGAGCCCAATACATAAAATTAAGAAAACCAAGAAACCTCATAACCTGTGGTCCATCACCAATCGGAGGGCTCAACTTTTTATTGTATAAGCAGTTAATACAGCTGTCCGTGATTCCAACCTGCTAAAACGTATTTTGTACTAAAGCAGAACCCGAAAAGAGCGCATACCTCCGCCTTAACAAATAACCGTATTTGATCCGTCTCTTTATCCGGACTTCTCGATGGGAACGCCCCATCCTCTGACAAAGTTTCGCTGAAATAGGTTCAGTGTTTTGCTGGCCCTGCGTGAATAAGAAGCAAACTAAACTGCAAATGGACATTACAATGGATACATGCCTCTGCGAGAGGAGCAACATTTTCCAAACGCTCTGCGACACTTGACACCGCCACATCGATTTCCTCCGCACTCGACCGTGACCTGAACAGTGACCGTAATTTTTTTAATATTCCTTGATGAATCTAGAGAGAATGCAGGATCAAAACCAAAATGTAATTGATTCCTCCTTTATCCGATCCCGAAATGCCCTGAAAATTCCCCGAGATTCCCTTCAAGATTGCATGAGTTATGTTATGAACAAACACATAAACACACACGAACTGGAATTAACGCATACCCTACTGGCGCAGGCAACAATACACCAACAAACATACAGCGAGATTATGGAGAAACGTGGCTACCTTGGTGGAAGTAACAATAGAAATGATTCAAAAAGATGTTTACAATCGCCGAGCGATGAACGACAAAATTCCGATTTGGATGATATTGGGCAACTATATATGGATTGAGACCTTATAAATTAGGTCAACTTCAAGTGTTAATATCAGGTGCAAATGTATCATCAATAACTAAATTTGTTTTTAAATTTTCTTTTCAAAACATCAGCCATATTAGGGACCAAGCCCAAAATAAGGAAAACAGAAAGAAAAAGAAGAAGAAAACCAATTGTAATCGACGGTTTTTCACTCGGAGGCTCTAAGATACTTCAACCACAGGAATGTTGACCCGAATATTAGTAAGGAAATAAACTGATCAACACCTATAAGCCTCCTTAATGACTGGTCTGATGGCTGTATTTATACATGCGGCGCCCTATTTAACCTTAGGTGATTTTTGGCCTAATTACCAGTCAAGACTGTATAGGACTGTTTAAGAGGACTGGTTTAAAGTCAGAGTCTGAGAACGGATTTACGTCATTTTCCGGTATCAATAAGAATGCTTAACCCGCGAGATCCTGATATAAAGGGATACACCTAGCTGCTAACTCTTTCTTATGATATATGTAATGTGATCCGTTTTCACCATCAGATCAATATTAAAAGCCTCGCTTTTATTTCAATATCACTTCTTTCAAGTACATCAAAGGACAGCTTTACTGGTACTTCTACCTACCGTGTGTTAAGACGCTGGCCGTGCAGTGATTTTCATGAGGCTACGGTTGACCTTTATGTGGACCTCATAAGTTGTTAGGGATACCTCACATCGAAAGACAATAAAACCATCTGCATTAATTCCCCGATATGAAAGGGGTCAAGGGAATCATTAGACCGATGCTGTCACCTATTTGAATAAGTTCTCATACAAATATGTGTTCCTGTTTAAGCTCTACTAAACATAATGCGTATACCTATTCTACCCTGCGTCAATGGGGACAACAAATGATGCCCTGCAAGGAACGCCTTTTTTCTGTTCCACAAAGTCGTGTCTGATATCTTTGTATAAGGTAACTTAATGTAAAAGAAGAAACAAATACGCATTAATGATACTTGAATAATGTAATAAAAGGAGTTTATTATATATATATATTATGATTTACCATTTTTTTCATATTTTCTGATGAACTGAAAAATAAAATGTTTCCCTATATGAGTCGACTTATTTGTTTTATGTATATAGTTGTTGTCAGATGTGGCTTTTTTGCAAGTTGTCAATCACATTGACTCCCGTTGGTAAGACTGAAAAAATTGTTCTGCTTCGGTTTCTCTTATTTCAAATTATTATACTTATATATAGTATAATTTAAAATATTGTATGAGTCATTTTCTCTTGTTCCCAATTGAAATTGTTTTACATAAAACATGCACATAAGTATGCACAAGGGGCTGGAACAAATTTTAACTGGAATTGACTCAAATAAGGTATACAATGCCATTTCGTTTGATACATCAACTAATATTTTAAATAATTCCATTTTCTGGTCATGAAAAAGAATATTATGGCTTATTTTCAGATACGTCACGCCATTATGACTTTCGTATTATAAGCTGTTCATGTTAGTGGTCGTTGTATATGCTGGATTTGTTACAAACGAGTGAAGGAAGGATTGTAGTCTGTTATTGTATATCATAGGATTTTACTCAGGCAGGGTAATAAAGAAACTCATAATTACATTGCCATCGGAAGGAACCTTCCAACAATGAATTAGGGATCACC
The DNA here is from genome assembly GCA_026874595.1 of Sipunculus nudus. Lineage (NCBI taxonomy): Eukaryota > Metazoa > Annelida > Sipuncula > Golfingiida > Sipunculidae > Sipunculus > Sipunculus nudus. The sequence continues at coordinate 72,749,527 of CM049317.1, read as the reverse complement.
CTGTTTGCACGCTTCATAATTTCTATAAACAGCCCGATATATTTTCCTTTTTATGGAAACCTCTTTAGTTCCAAGCATGTTGATTTGACTGCAATGCATTTAAATTGCCTAAACCCCATTTTCCATTCACCTTCAACCAATAGTTTTCTGCCGACCCAATCTTACTTCTATATACTACATATATGCTCTTGACATTTTTTCATTTTTGGTCCTCTAAGATGTCGTTTCTGGAACAAAGACAATCTAGCTCGGCATGTTCTATTATCATCATATAAAAAAGGCTGTAGGAGTCTCAATACTTTCACCGCACAAGAACCATACCTTTCTCCGTAGACCATAAACTATTCCTCCATATACACTTAACCTGTTTGACGACACTGAATATTGACTCTTAATAAATACGAGTTCAAGTCTCACACCATCTTTTGCCGAGTGAAGGTCTAATGTTTTTTTTTGTAATGGAACATCTGATTAAAACACATATAAATCAAAAGGAAAAACCGCCTGGTGAAACCTAGAGAGAACTAGTGGCCCATGGGCCATGACGCTCAGCTAATTTTGACTGGGTGCTCATGTTTTTTTTATTGATGTTATATATTGTTTGTGAGAATAGCCTATGGCTAAAGTTAGTGTTGAAAAAAAATTGACAGAAAATAAAATTTTCAGGATTTCTAGGAGACCTGTCCAGGACCCCACTGGATTTCACAATAGAGTGTTCCAGGGAAAATAGATACAATTTGTACCCTGTCTGTCTGGATGCTTAAAATCATGTTTCTGGTCCATAGCTGGCAGAATATAGGTCACCATGATTCAATTTCAGGTACCCAAGGAGAATTGCCAAAGATTATCCTGAATTTTATGTTAAAAGATTCTAGGCCTAACTGATACAATTTGTGCCCTGTCTGACTGTCTGGGTGCTTATATGACATAATAGGTTGCTGAATATAGGTCATGGCGACCTAATTTCAGTTTTCCAAGCACACTGGCCAAGGATGTCTCAGAATGTTACATTAGAAGATTCTAGGCTTAACAGACACAATGTGTTCCCTGGCTGACTGGTTGGGTGCTTATATGACTTCTTTTCCTAAAGGTCGCAATAATAGGTCATGGTGACCTAATTTCAGTTTTCCACAGACATTTGCCAAGGACGTCTCGGAATGTAACATAAGAAGAATGTTACATAAGGCTAACCGATTCAATTTTTGCCCCTTCTGACTGTCTGATGCTGCCTTGTTTGTCTGGGTGCGCAAAATCATTTTTCAGCCCATAGGTCACAAAATATAGGTCATCGTGACCTAATTTCAGGTTTCCAAGGAGATTTGCCAAGAAACTCCCAGGACATTCTTTTAGAAGATTATCGGCCTCACAGAAACAAAATGTCCCCACCTGACATTCAGGATGCTCAAACGACATCTTTTCCCTTTAGGTCGGAGAATATAGCTCACAGTGAAGTTTCTAGGCCTAATGGATACAATTTGTGCCCCATCTGACTGTTTTTGTGCTCGAAATCATGTTTTCGGCCCGTAGGCCACAAATTTTAGGTCACCATGACCTAATTGCAGGTCTCCAAGGAGATTTGCCTAGAAACTCTCAGGATATTGAGTTAGATGATTTAAGGCCTTATGGATACACTTTGTGCCCCGTTTGACATTCAGGGTGCTTGAAATCATGTTTTCGGCCTGTTGGTAAATAAATATAGGTCACAGTGACCTTGTTTCAGGTTTCCAAGGACATTTGCCTAGGATCTCCCAAAATGTCAGGTTAGAGGTTTCTAGGCCCAATGGATACAATTTGTGACCCATCAGACTGTCTCGGTGCTCGAAATCATGTTTTCGGCCCGTAGGTCACAAAATATAGGTCACCATGACCTAATTTCTGGTTTCCAAGGAGATTTGCCCAGGACCTCCCTGGATTTACAGTTAGAAGTTTCTAGGTCTAACGGTTACAATTTGTGCCCTGTTAACGGACAGACGGCCGGACAAAGGGTGATCGCTATAGCTCAGCTGACTTAGAGTCAGCTGAGCTAAAAAATAATGATGTTAGGGTGCACCTTATAGCTGTCCGTGAGAAAATGCGATCATATGCCGGCGGCGGGACAAGTTTAACTGATACCTTCAAGAAAAATATGCGATCTCCCGGAAGACAATGAAAATGACAACCAAAGACGTGACTAGGGGCTATGTGTTGAGGATCTAGCCAAACATTTTGCCGACTTTTGCCTGAGTAAAATAAACAAAACAAGAGCATGTCTGGACAAATTTCCACAGTATCAGCCTACAAGAAAAGATGTAAAATTTTTAAATTATTTCAGGCCTCTATCTCAAAGAGAAGTTAATAGTTTTCAATGTAGCAGCTATGAAACAGATGCACTGCCAACTGTTCATCTGAAGAAAATGCTTCCAGCAGTGATCAGCAAATTAACAGACATTATAACATTTCACTGGTTAAAGGGAGTTTCCCAGAAGTTGGAAGAAGGCTAGAGTACGTCCCCTTCTAAAAAAATGGTCTTTAATTAATATCTTCAAAATGCAGATCTGTGAGTAATTTACTATTTTAATCAAAGGTACTCGAGAAAGCAGCCTTGTCTGAATTTAATCAACATACTAAGATCCGTGAATTAATGCCAGATTATCATTCAGCATACAGAGAAAATTACTCGTGTGAAACTAAACTAATCAAACTGACATATTATGGGCGATGGAACTTCAGGATATTACAGCAATGATAGCAATAGATCTGTAAGCCGCCTTTGACACGGTTGATCACTCAATTTTATTAGAAGTGCTATACAATAAATTCGGTATAAATGGAAAAGTTCTGGAAAGGTTTGTCAGTTACCTAACTCCGAGACCCTTATAAGTGGAAATAGTTGAGTTTTCAAGTAATATGGACCTAAATTTTTCGGTTCGACAAGGAAGCTGTGCAGGACCAATCTTTACCTGGCGTATACCAGGAAGTTATTCCAGGAGACATCCAACTTCATGGATATGCAGAGACCATGCAATAAAGTGTTCATTCAGTGCATACATTCGTCAAGCAGAGAACGTAACCATCCGAAAACTGGAAACCTGTGCGAAAAACATTAAAACGTGGATGGACTCAAACAGACTAAAAATGAATTGTTCTGAGACAGAATTCATTATGTTTGGTAAAAATGGACAGTTATCAAATTGCACATCATCTCAGATAAATGTAAACGGAGAACACATTAAACTTTCAGATACTATTAAATACCTGGGATTGTGGCTGGACAAGCAGCTTAAATTTCAAACATCACATTTCATTTAAATGTAGAACTGCATTGCATAATATTCGTAGAATTAAGCAGATCAGATCCATACTCACGATGGAAGCAACTAACATATAAGTTCGTGGACTAGTCCTGTCTCACCTTAACAATTGCAATCTATTTATTAATAGCGCAAGGCGATTTTTGTCATTTTCCGTATCTCCACTGATACCAGCGTACGGATTGCCATGATTTTCGACATACATATGCTCTGGTGGTGTCCGAAGAGATTCCACCCACTTTTATTTGAAATATTTGTGTATTACGTACATAATTAATAATTTTAATATTTGCTCCCCCGTGGGGGCCTCTTTCCTTTGTGTGTTCGGGTCCGGTGACACAATGGCCATAGATTGTGTCATGCTTAGACAGAGTTTTACTCCGGGGTCCTATCTGGGTTATTTGTTCATTTCGCGGTCACCGGCCCGAAATAATCCCCTAGAAGGGAGATCTTTGAAAAGAATGTTTGGCAGGCCTTCCTGTGACCGGGGATCACACGAAGAGGGCTTCTACCTGCAAACCCCCTTACATGACCTGGTATGCTTTAATGCACACGCACCGGGTCCAGGGCCTTGGACAATTGAGCGAGTCGCATGTGACTAAAATCATGTTCAACGGTCAGACTAAGTTGAAACCAGTGTTTATCGAATTTGGTTTGTCACACCCGTCTTTAATGTGCGATCAAAGGACGGCAACCATGAGGCAACACATGACACATACAAGCGTCAAACAGGTGACAATAAGTCGTTTTGTCTTTTCAGATCAAGATTTATATCTGTACATCTAAATGATATTTCAGTAAAATATAACATATAATTATGTTATATTTAAATTAAAATGGGACCCTACTCTCCTCATTAAAATAATTGTCCTGGCGCCCGGCTTAACGCTTTAATTTGCTTCCACTTTTAATGTCACGTTTTATTGCATCACATTTCTTGTTGCAATTTTTCAGTGATACACAGTAAGATGCATGTTGAGTGTTATTGACATGATGATGCCTCCCAATAGTTTTTCCCCATCAATGAACTTTTATACTCATATTTTGGTGATTTAAGTGAGGGATTCCCCGATTTCACGTCATGTGCGTTTAACGGATGCGTTCATTGCAAAAAAATCGAGCAAGACTCAAGGTCTGCGATAAACGCTTGCATGCGTTGATCGCAGCTGATAATCGTGGCCAGAGGTATGTGTCATGTGTAATTGAAAATATAGTGTCTAATATTTTCACATGGATGCGATGAACGGATGCAAATAAACGTTGGGATGTGTCACCAGCTTTGTACACGGTGCCATTTTGTCGCACGAATCATCGGAGGGCAATTTTTAATAGCGATGTTAAACAAAATACAACATGTATAAATTTTCATATACACATTATTTCATTTATCGTATCAACTTCTCCGAAAAATTCTCTGTCTAATCTCTTGGCTTCAGTACGATGTTTATGCATAACTCCATACATATAATGGATCTATATATTACTAGCGTATCGCGATTTGTGTGATTTTCAATATCTTCGGATTTCCGATACCACCGTCAGATTGTTTTGTTCGCCCCAAACCATGCGTAGCACGGGTATTTCCTAGTGGAATTTTATTTGGCCTATCAGAAATATCAATTAACAAGTGACCCATGCGTCATGACATTCAGCCGACTGACATGTTGACAATTTAACCTTGCACAAGCATCTAATTAAGAAAATGAAGACTGTTCATGCATACTGTCTTAAGTTCATCAAGACCCATAAACACACCATATTTGATGACAATCAGTCACTGCCGTTCCTGAGGAAACTGGCAATAAGTGTGTATTTTGGATTATTTCTGGGGTGCTGTGAGAAGTAACTAGCAGACTATAGGTCACAGTGACCTAATTACAGGTTTTTTAAAGAACTTTTGAGAAACTCTCATATTGTCAAGTTAGAAGATTCAAGTTATGATTTGTGCCCTGCTTCGGTATCAGACTTTCAATTAGTCTGGGGGGGGGGGGGTGTTTTAAGCAGAATCCTAATTTCAGGTTTCCAAGAAGATTTTTGTATGGATCTCCTAGCATGTCAAGTTAGAAGATTCTAGGACCAATGGTAACGAATTGTGCCCTGTTAACAAATGACCGCCGCATCTTTAAAGGTCTCAAAAATATAAAGTGTTCAAATTAAAAAAAAAAGATCTAGGTGGCGCCTCTAGTCTACAGGAAATGATGAAACACTCCATGATCAATATGCATACAAGGAATCATGGTAATAAGGCATTAGTGGATCAGATAATTGAGCTTTTGTATCAACTTTTCCATTATTCTTGCAACAAATTCTTAGCCCCATAGCTGGGAGGATATGGTAAGAGAGACCTTATTTCATTTTTACTAGGAGACTGTTCATAGACCTCCCTGTATTTCAAGTTAGAAGATTATAATTCCAGTGGTTACGAATTGTGCCCTGTTAACAGATGACCGCAACTGAGGGCCTCGAAGAGAAAATAAATGCATAAAAAAATGAAAAAAATACAGGTGGCGCCACCAGTATTGATGAAATACTCTATGACCAATATGCATGCAAAGAATCAAGGAGTTCAATGCTCGTAGTACCCCCCACCCCCACAAAACGGAACATCAGCTTTCAGTGTTTGTGTTCCTGAGGTGTTGAATAGCATTCAAGATGAACTGAAAGCAATATAACGTTTTGAACAATTTAAGAAGGACATTAAAACTTGCCGTTTTAGAAAATAATACACCTAAATATTTTATATAATATTTATTTACCAATATAATTATTTTAACTAAGTGTTATCAATAATTTAGTAAATGTGCGGTTCTTTTTTTAAATATGATGTTTAAGTTGTAAAGCGCCTTTGAAACATCCATGTAATAATTGCGCTATATGATATAAATATAGTTATAGTTAAAGTTATATATATATATGTGTGTGTGTGTTTAAAATGTTGCCTTAACTTTGATTCTCACTCCCAACCCGTGAAGATAAATTTACGCCACCGCCAATGTTGAATTTGTTGACCGACAGGATAGACCTACACAATATGATATTTCATTATTTAGAAAATGTCACTTTTCTGTTTATGCGATCATCAAAATGTGTACTTTCCAATCATAGGTTATGTAAATCTAACATTTATTTTTTTTTCTTTATTTCTTTCTTATTTCATTATGATAATTATTACTAAATGGAACACAAAATAAGCTTTACTGTATAAGAGCTTCGGGCAATAGCATAAGCGAACAACCGGAGACAGTAGTTGGTTATAAGTGCATTAGGCGGCTGTTAGATGATATGATAAAAATTTATTTGAATATCGAAGCGCCATTTGATAGCGCAGGCAGGAAACTGGAAACCATTTGCGATTTGCCACATGACACGAAATGTCAAATTCTCGGCTATTTTTGTGTTGCACATAACAATGGCTGATTTGTGATTGAAAGTACTGCTGAACATAGGTGGACATTGTTTGTGAAATAAATGTAGAAATCTGAAAAAAAATCCGCTTTAAACAAAAGACAACAGCTACACGCAATCTTCAGATTTCATAAGTGTAAGCAATATACCTATCTTCAGCTCATTTAAATCTATTATCTAATCTTCGAAGATTACATGAACCAGCAATACAATTAGTCCTGACTGGTGTTATGTATGTTTGTTGCCTATCAGACTTGTTTATTCTGTGAAATATCTGGCTCCTTTGAGAATTGAAATTGGTCCATTGAAGTCCATTATATCTTACTCTTAAGATTTTAGAAATGGGGGAAGTTATTTTTATAGTTGTGCTTCCAAAGTGCTACAGAGAATTGCCATTTATTTCCTAATACACCATCATAAAGACACAAAACATAGCTTACATAATCCACAAACTTGGTAAATATCAGTAAGATATGTCTGAGTAAATAAAAAACACTTCACATGCATGAAATATAGTGGTAGATACTTAGTAGTCGGTAAAACTCGTAAATGCATCAGTTTTCTTGGTTAAAAAAGGCCCTAATTTTAAAATAACGGGCTTTTTTTACGAAGGCGGTACTTGCATAAAATATGTGTGACGTTTCTCATGGTATATATATTGGTATATATACGTTCTAACTAACCATCTGACGAGGAAACCTTCGAAAGCTCTTGTGTTAATAAACAAGTTAGTCTATCTAAAAGGCATCATTTTTCTCTTTGCCTACACTTCGACTACAGACTAACACGCCTATTCCATTTATTATATATATATATATATATATATATATATATATATATATATATATATATATATATATTCAGTATTGCATTATCAGTCAAATGAAGAGCTACAGTTAACTGTATTTGTATTTGCTGTGGAGAAAATCATCTAATATTATTTTATTTTATTACAATGTTGCTGATTTAGTTTTGTTTCCAAAATCGTATCAACTTGATGTATCATTTTTGAATATTTACTTTGATATATATAAACAGAATTTGGGAAAAGGAGAGTCTGGTATTTTGCAACCAGTTCAAAAATTCAAATGCAATTTTTTTTCTGTTAGTGCAAATTCTTTGACCCAAATTGACCCGAATCACAAGAGCTGTTCATCGGTAACCTCAACTTATCAATTAAAAAGTGTGAAAAACAATCTAAGAAAATTGTTAGGGATTAAAATAAAATTAAAAATGAAAATTTATCACGAATAACTGGGGAAAACAGATATATTTGTAGATGTTACAGCTCAAGAGGGAGCGCCCCCCCCCCCCCCCCCCCCCTGAATCCGCCACTTGATCAATGGTCTTTTTCATGTAGAACATTCTAAAAACCTAGACAGTTTACAATAAGTTTAACCCCTGTAACTCTATACGAGTCCATTCCGGTAGTGATTTATTATGAGACTTCTTTGCTTTATAGCGACCCAGAGCACCTGCTCTCCTGGACGATGGTAAAAAAACGCCGAGTACATGTATAAAAACTGACTGATAAATTACAGCCCTCAAGAGAGGTATAAATTCAAGGCGGTGACGTTCTAACAGCTCACCTACGATCAAGTTGAGTAACACCGGGGTACTGGCTTCAAAAGGAGAAAAAGAACGTATGATCTATAAACAGTTTAAGTTGCAGTGTTGCTTTTATAGGTTGATGTCAATACACGCCATTGCGTGATCGGCCAAGGCAAACGTAAAATGTGAGAGTGGCATAATGTGCTCCCAAGAAATTTAGGCATCAGAAAGGGTGTTCCCGCCAACGGTATGGAAAAAAGCTCAACATTTTATTAAGACAGATAAAAGTTGATGTAGGCCGATATAATTATCCGTCACTAACAACAAGAATATTTTGCACCCACAAGCCCTGCACCGGTACAGCCCTGCACCGGTACAGCCTTGTGTATGCCACAACGTATCGAAATCTTACGAAATATTTGTGACGCTTACCCATGAATAAATCGAGAAAATGAAGACTTGGCAAATCAAGCATGGGTTTTGACATGTGGACATAACCACGTTTAATTGAAGCGTGGTCTAAAACACCTCTGGCTGCGGTGCTGATATGGTCATTACTGTCTGACTGAAAACAGTCCGCTAAATTTTCGTTAAAATTTGATTAGACTAGTTCTTCAAAGTAAGCTGTATAGCCGGGTGTATATATTACACTACGTCTTTGATGCGTCTTCTAACGTTTGCTATACGATGACATCGCGTACGTAACGCCGACGGAGAACTGTGTGTACACGGAATTACGCTGCGTTATCTTGGTTCGTAACGCAGACACATAAGGTAGATCGTGTTCTAAAATGTCTTAACGATGCACACACATATCGCAAAAAGAGTTTCTTACTTGCTATTCAATATTGTTTACAGAGTAATATCGTGCAACGTTATAGCGTTATATCTAAACCTAGCTTATGCAATTAACTATCACGGCAGTTCGCTTCATACATGCATAGTCTAAATGCAGTTTTAGTTTATATACAAAGGCGCACTGTGTATTAAGTATGGTATAATCTTTATTAATTTGAACAGAATTAACACTATAGAAAATTAGACAGACTTTTGTTCTGATTTGTTTAAGCCTGCCTGCTGTTACGGAACCTTTTATCAACAGATCACATAGTCGTGACGAGCCTCAATTTTGTTATGGAGATTTTAAAAAATCAGATTCTTTAACACTAGGCAGCGTGAAATGTCTAGGGGAATGAATAAAGAAGTCAGTGATTCTTTGCTAACAAATAACTATAATTTATTCTTAAAACAACCCTAAAATTACAATACACTAAATCAATACAATTACACAGTACAACAACAGCAAATCAATACAATCACACAGAATAATAAACAAAGTGCACAGTACCTGGATACCACCACTGTCACAGCGACAAGTCCTTTAAAATGTATAAGCCGGATGAACAGTTCACACAAATCTTCTCAGAGAATAACAGGCCAATGTAATTACAAAATCAATTGCCCACAACTGACTTACACGCCTCTATGTCCGCTGGAATATTTCTTTCCTCTCCTCTCGGCTCTCAAACACAGTCCCTTATTTATAACTTTTAACTCCAAGCCGAGAACTTTCCATTTCTCGAATAATCCACAGAACCCAATGGTGCACACGTTAAAGGAAACATCTAGAACAACGAATGCTGTGTTTCTGCATATCAGGATTTACAATTGGGCCTGCCCAGCTCGGCCAAGCGAGAAAGCCCCAGACTTGCATGACCGCTGTGTTTACACGTGGGCGCACCCGGCCAGCGAGAACAAGGAACGTTGTAGCATAGCAACGCCAGGGCTTGAGCCAAACACGAATCAGAATTTCAACAGCGCACAATAAAAGAGACATGTTAACAGCTCAAAATAAAACAGACATATGTAACACTGCTTTAAGTCAAGTATTAAATTACCTTTTCAAACTCTTTTGGTATTTCTCTTGGTCCTAATCAGGTGTCTTTACCAGACACATTTTATTTTCTCAAGACTTAACATTGTTAGCAGTGACCAGCGCACTATACCAGGTGTTACACCGTCAGAGCGTCTGTTTAAACAAAGCTCTTTGCCTCCTTATCCCATCTGGATAGGCATCTGGAAAGCCCAGACTGGTCATAACTTAATTATAACGTATAGTCGAGGTGTGCCAAACTATGCAGAATGTTGAACAGAACCTTAAATAGCAACAAACGTGTAATCAAATTGAATGGGGAAGAAATGTGAACTAAATATATGCAACCGCCAATAATTTGTCGACCCCCCCCCCCCCCCAAACTCCCGGCCCGCACATAAGCGAAAATCGGGAATACACTGTGGAGTGTACGACCTTGGGAATAGGGTCAAGGTCATATAAATATCATCTGCAAATTTGTTTTTCATGACAAACATTGTTAACGGTTACAGCTTTGGGAAAATAACCATATCAGAGATCTAAGAGCAAACAGAAAATGAAGGAAGAAAGAAGACACATAAAAATATAAATTGATGGTTTTGCCGTCCGGGGGACCTTAATAGGCCCACCCACCATACATTTTTACCAAAATACAAATATCAAGTTCCGGGGGACCTTAATAGGCCCACCCACCATACATTTTTACCAAATACAAATATAAAATATACTCTTATATGCATATATGCCCTCCCCGTGCTGTGGAAGAGGCTTAATTAACTAAAGCTATATAAAGAACTTGAACTACACGACTTTCTGATCCACTCGGTATAACCCATATACCACAATTTTCCCCTAAAATGAGATGCTTGGCGAGTCGTTTTGAATTTATAGGAAAAAAACTTACCTTTGTATTCTGAAAGGACAGACGAGAGTTCAGAGAAGACGAGTTTTATCACTTGACATAACCGTCATGCTTTGAAATCCTAATTTTGGCCTTACTTTAATGTCCTGACGCTGAAATAGAAAGAAATATATATTGATGTGAATTTAAAGAATACAGTTATAAAGGCTTTTTTGTCATGTAAAAGCATACGTGGATCACTATAATATAAAAAAAGGTTCCATGCCCGGAGATTGTGATCCAAAATTGTCCGACATTTTTTTTCACAGGTGGTTATTTTGATGACGTATGCACCTAAGGGCTTAGGGTTTGTTATCTCTGTAGTATAGAGAATCAAACTGTGATACAGGTCGGGCGTTTTCGGAAAGTATTTCATAAATATACATTTAGCGTGATGGCTGTAATACATGTTCAAGTATATGATATACTAATGTAATATATACAAAGGCACAACACATACAAAGTGTCCTTTGACTTGTATTTTAGAGGATAACACAAAAGAATAATTCTCTTGTCGAAAAATCATACTGCAGAAGGCTAACACATACATATATGTAACATTGCTCTAAATCATGGCTCTCCAAACAGACTTAACAAGAATCGTAAAGGTTATTCGTCATGTTAAAAGCATAAGTAGATTACTAAAATATGAAAAATAAGATTCCATGCCCGGAGATTGGGTTCCTAAATCGGGCCGAAAGTAAAGATTGAATTTCCTTGGTGTGATGTTTCTGTGTATAACCGTTAGTATGTTTGTCTTACTGATGGATGAACCAGCGGACACAATAACTCAATAATACAAGTAGGGCTGGGTATCGGTCCGCCTCTTCCGGTACAATACATATTGCGATACAGTTAATTCGATACCGATACGTATTGACGATACGTTTCATTTTTCTTTGTATATAATTTCTTAATAAAAACACGTTTCTTGCTTTTATATATTTCTTTTTATTTTAACATACAACATATTTAGTATGCTATGCACTTAGGCAGCTTAAGATTGATATTAAATAAATAAACAAACCAGTTGCTTTTAATTAAAAAAAATCTATCTTATCAAGACTTTCTTTGAGCCCTTAGCACCCCCCCCCCCCCCAGAAGCATGTTTTATTGCATTTGGTGTGGAAGATCATAGGCTTTTTTTTTGTCATGTAATTACACAGTTTTGTATAATTCTGTGAATATGAATCCCATTAGTCACTCTCCTGTTTGTACAGGATTTGTCCCCAGGCTTTAACCAGTTATTTGGCATCTGATGTCGAACGTGGGAGTTCCGAGTAAACTATGACCGGCTGCGAAGATAAAAAAAATAGAGATAAAATAGATTAAATGACGTATATAAAGAAAGGATAAATACGTGAATGTACCTTGTTCCTAGTAGCAATATATGATGTGAATATCGATTTCATTAATAAAGAGAAACGTTATTATCATACTCCTATTATCGCTCGTATGCGCCTGCTTGTCAAGGAAGTGCTGACGTGCATACGTATATACATTTATTAACAAGTCTTAAAAACCAAAGCAACAAATATATAGGTTGCAATGCATTTAGATTTATAAATCGTCATGATTATATGTAAAGTAAGAGTTAGAATGCTATTCATTAGCATGCAATTGATACGACCAATACACTCATGCAACGCATGTCGGTTATCGTATCGACGCCGTGTATCGATTCATATCGATATATCGATATATTGGTACAGCCCTAAATTCAAGTATAACAAAAATAAAGAATTTAGGTGGCACCATCCTTACTCCAGAGCAGGTAAATCAAGACAAAACATTAAGTAGTTCTTGAGAAATCTAGTCCTAAAGGTAGGTGTGTATTTTAGTTACAAATATAAGACACAGCGCTTTTGATTATTTCAGAATTCAAAATTCACTGGCTATTATACCAGAGAGATTCTCACAGCATCATTTCTTGTCAGAATACACTTTATTTTATTTAAATTTTAAGAAATGTCATGATTGCGTAAATTATGTTGTGAACAAACACACACACAGAAACACACACGAACAGGAATGAACGCATACTCTCCTGGCGGAGTCCATAATTACTACAGTATGATAAAAACTGAGATATAGCCGGCGACGTGTAATCAACAATTGGACATCCAGAACTTTTAAAAAACGTTTCCTTATTCTAATGTCGGAAGGGGGATCACGTGTGTCTCTCATCTGGTACAGAGAACCCTTTTTTCCGGAAAACAGAGCCAGCTTAATTAAGTCGCTTACTGAAGGTTTATTTAATGACATCTCAGAGGACGACCTGCTTTTATTGTAATCAACCTCCATCCGACATTCATTAACCTTTTCTAGACCTATACTTTTATCCTGAATCTGTAACAGAGACTTTTTCCCTTTTAGAAACTTTAAACGGTAAGCCATGGTCCAATTAGTTTTGGAGCAATTTGAATCATCATAAAAAATCATACAAGTGTACTAAAACAGGACTGCATCCCTCTCCCAGAATATTATGATTTTCTTAACATCCACCGCCTTTTACAGCGCTTTATTATCGAAAATTTGATTTTGATTTAAACATTAAAAACACTGGCATATATTTATGATAATACAAGGAGGCAACTGCCACAAGTAAAGTTCTAAATGTGCTCATAATTAGATGCTTATATATATATATATATATATATATATGCTTATTATATATTTCAATAATTTCTTCAAAAAGCTGTGTTTAGAAGAGAAGGCCTTATATTCTTATATTCCAATCAAAATAAATCGCAAGTTCATGTTTAACATCGTCTGACAGATCAAATGTGGCCCTGTTGGAATGGCCATTTTTGTTTTAATTGGTAAAAGTTTTATTCTGTTTACATGACGTCATCCACCAGCAGCTGGCAGCTAACGCAATTTTTTGCATGTGACCAATGACCGTGACTGTCATAAGTGGTTCTGATATTTTATAAATTATAGACTGTTCTCTCACAATGTGAAATAATAATGTTTCTTAAATAATGTGTAAGGTACGCGTTTCTTATAAGGCCCATCTTCAAGCCTACATTACAGTGTTCTCCTCGAAATGTAGCTCATAAAAATGTTTAAAAAATAAGACATGGGCATGAAGTGATACAAAGAAACATAATGCAATATAAAATGTAGTTCAGCTTCAATAAACTGCAAGAAAAAAGAACTGCAAGAAAAAGATGCGGGTTACATATTTAATACCTCTGCCGGCACAAAATCCTCCGTAAGCCTGGCACATATTTACCCAGGTGTACTGATGAAGATTGTCAAATTCACATGCAGCACAGACACCGGTGGCAGACAAGCCAACATCTGCCAGACAATTGTTATCTAAAGAAACCGGGTTTCAACACAAAAGGTAAACGTAGAGTACATAGAACGCAAGTAATAATGCTTTTAAATAATATTTATGTATTTCTTAAATTCGGGGCAGGGCATATGTCCCTCACTTTTCTAAGAGGGGTCAAAAAAACATTTATCCTTAACGTTTAAGGGAGAAAAAAAAACATATTTTTTTTCCTTATGAAAATTATAATTAATTATTATGTCTTCCCATGAACCTCAATAGTTTTTCGATTGCGAATATCATATTGAGAAAACGTAGGATTTGGCACTCGTTAGTTGTCTCGTTGAAAATGTAAGCCTACATTATAGTGTGTTTTATTCATGGCAGTCAATCATAGTTATTTCAATCATCTTTTGTAGAAATGACCACAGATTACGCTCGAATAACCAATGCATATACCTTATAATATATAGTAGGAGTGAAATGAGATATGATACTTATTTGAAGTGTGTTCCACTTGACTGCATCGATGACCGCCTGGTCGGTTTCTTTTATAATGGATTAAATTGGTTGCATCTTTTTATAATCGATCACAAACGGTTACCGATAAATATGCGCATTTAGCAGCAATCATATGTCAACAACCCGATCGTTACCTTTCAATTTGATCGTCATCATGCATTCTCTTGTTATTGCCTGCTGTTATCATACAGACCAGGACCTCACCATGTGTATGACTACTATGATAAGAGGATTGAGTATGTATGCGAATACTCACATAATTAACATACGGTTAGGAAATACAGGAAGGTTGATAAAATATTCGATCAATAATCAATCATTGGTCGTTATTTTCGTACAGTCATCGAATATATTTTACAACCTATTCCTACCATTAATATAGTAGACCTGCCGTTGATTGTCCCCCTCACTTTTTCTAGGCACACAAGACTGATGATTTCATTTTACTTTGTTGCCCGTAAAAATATTATGTAAAATAGTTTACTCCAAGCAACGTAATTGCTCTTTTCGGTTTATTGTTAATTATCGATTTAGGTAACATTTTAAAATATAAAATATCTGAATACATACTTCAGGTTTTCTATGGACTTGAGGGTTTATATAGATAATTACAGTATATAAACTATAAAGATTTAGATTAAGTGACATAAAATAACTAGAATTTCTTTATCCACCCCCACCCCCCACCCTTTACGAAAAGGCCCCCATCTTCAGCAGCATATACTGACATTTGGTTTCGATCATGGTTTCTTCCATCTAACTTGAAGACAATATTTTTCAACATATGGGAATATTCAAGGTCAAGGCCCATAACCTATATCTATGTATACGCATAATATGAAAGAAATCTGTCCATTAGTTTTTTTTATAATGCTCACAGTACTGTCACTTTACAATAAAGGGGGTATTAAAAGGGCGCGAAAATAAAAAAAAAGGTCAGCAGGTGTCGCCACTTGTCTTCCCCAGAAGACAAAGCTATCCAAGATCTTTGGTCATTTTTTGACCAGTCCATGCATCCCTTACTGAGATATCATAAATTTTGTGTGATTTTTACTAAATACGGAAACTTTCAAAGTCATGGCCACTCTCATAAGAAAGGACATGACCCCAATTTAAATATGCATCATTCCATAACACATATTTATGTATATGCATAATATGAAAAAAATCTGTCGGTTGGTTTTTTACTTGTGATGCTCAGTGTATTGTCAAGTGGCAATGATTGAGAATTAAAAAGCGTAAAAACAAGAAAAGGATAATAGGTGGCGCCACCAATTTTCGGTATATAACAACAATATTCAAGATCTTTAGTCAAATTGATTTTTGGATCAATCCATGCAAGATATCTTGAGATATTCAAGATTCAAGGTCAAGGTCACTCACCGAACCTTTGATCCGCTTTTTAAATTGGCTTCGTCCTCTTACCTGTAACTATGCACATGTTAAGTTTGGTTAAGATCTGTGGTTATATTTCGAGTTATCTCGCATGAAAGAAATCTCGGCGGCGGAGACGGTAGCGACGGCGCGACTGTGCCTAAACCATTGTGTCCCGACTTTGTCTGGGAATACAAATATCTTGTTAAAATCATTTAGCCACTAACATTGAGTTTAGCTTGCTTTCTATTCATTAGGTATTTATATACTTTGATCATAAAAATAAGCGTGCGAATACAGATTATTGTAACCCAGACATTTATCTGTTTGTATTGAGTACTATATATAGTGGAAAGATGCGCTGGGGAAGTTTTGACATTTGATTGGCCTAAAAGTCTGTCTTTATCCACTTATCTGGAACTATGACACAAACACCAATTTTGTTTTATTCTGTAAGGTTTTACCCGCGACTGAAGTAAGTGATATTAAAGGTAAAGAGTTACTTCGACGTAATCTAACAAAAAGCACATTTTTTTCATCTTTTTTTCAAGCTATACCCATCTATGGCAACAGCTCTCTTAAGCTAAGTATTGATTTTAACAAAACCATATTGTATAATCACTACTCAACAGCTATTCGTGTCACCATACGCACTATTCTTGCATTTTGTTTAAAGAAATGACATGGAGTATTACGTAACACATGATCTACTGTCTTCCAACATACCTTTACATTTTTCATGCTTTGGGCACACCGGGGACATTTTGCCAAATTGAATAAGTTTGACATAATCCAAAGGGAAAGTTTGAAGGTTAAACATAAAGGTTAGCCTAAAGGCTTTCTAAAGTTTTTGAACGTCCCTGATTTATGCCAAAATTGAAGTAAAGGGGAGTAACCAAAAATGAAGTTTATTAAATTTAGTAGATTCAAAAGCCTTCCTTAACCGTCCTTCTTTTATGCGACTTTTTATTGACTCTTAAGGTGCCACGTTCGTTCCTCCGAAATCAAGTTAAGTTTCTTGAACTTTTATCTGAAAGCCAGACCTTTAATCCTGCCATGAACGGTTAAACTAGAGTTGACATTTTTTCAAAGTACACCTGCACTAATTTTTCTTAAAGTTGGTGGCCCGAGTTACAAAAAGTAACATGTGACAAGTCTTATTACCAATGTTCAAGGACGTACTTGATTTATTACTATTGGATGTAAATTTCAGTGGTGTCGTGTTAGTATTTCAACTACACATGCTTGCATCATATTGGAATTTTTACACATTTTAATAAAATGTATTTTTAATTATGTTCTTTCCTTTAAGCCCATGTTAAATATACATTCGAGACGCCCATGTATTTTCAGAACACCCCGATATGTGATCACTTATCAAACTGCATTTCCATCTGCTCGACGATGCAAAGATTCTATGGACTAATTCAATTCATTTATGTAAAAAAAAAATAAAACCGAGGATACATTATTACATCTGTCCCGCAAATCAATGAAGCTTTTAATTCTTTTAGAAATGTATCATGTGGACGAAACTATCATATGAAGACTTCATGAGGAATTAGACAAAATGAATGATATGTTTTAATCAATTTTAGATAACAGACACTGGTTGAATAATCCGCGCAATTACTTGAAACGAGAAACTCTTTAAATTTGGCTTCCAGAGCCTAATTGCGAAATGTACCGTGGCACTACCTTGAACAGAACTCACGACCTTTAACGGCATTTTCCGACATGAAACGACAAGACCAGCCTGTCTCAAATGAACGTTTGCTGAGCAACCAAAATGTCCTTGCCTTATAAAAATGTCATGCTTTTATCTGGTATTTGGTAGAACCACGTCAACTGTGTGTGTGACATTTCTCACGCCATATGTACATCTCAGAGATTTCATTAAATGTATTTGTCCGTTGACATATAACAGTCGCTCAGATTTAGTTAACTTCCACAGCTCGGATTGGAGGCCATACAAATCAGGGATCGCCCCAAGACACTCGAAGGCAATAATAATCTTATCTGACTGCTGTACATAAAGTAAATAGAACGTCCTTTTTCTTTCCCACGATGTACCCACGTACGTCATGGACAGGGCCACAGTACATCTCATTGAATTGGACAAGCTGTACAAATGTCCTCTTCTTGCACAGAAGATAAATCTAGACTTATCTAACACCCCTACTCCAGCCTGCTTATACAAGACGTAGGTTATTTCGTTTCGACACATAAACGGTTAAATCTCCTCAATACAACAATAGTATTTTCATGATTAAGTTTGTCTTAATTTACTATTCCTCATGTGGAGGGGCCACATTCCAGGTCTGTTTAAATACATTAAATTTGATATTTTCTCAATATTATGTTATGGTCTTTGCCAATATTTAAAATGAACTAAAAGCTTGAGATAATACACATATAATTGAAAATGGTAATTTAATAGTTCATTTTGTCTGAAATAAATTAAATTTGGCCGAATGTTATGTTTCCAGCGAAATCATCCTGGCACAAAAACTTACCATCTACAGTTAACCTGTTTTATACATTTTTGTGGTTTTGTTAGTATAAATACAGTCTCAAACAAGGAAAAGATACATGGAACCCCGAAGAAACACTGGTCGGAAGCTAGCTTTATAAATCTTGATTTTGCATGGTATACGTATGCGCAATGTTTGATTTGCGTCACTGATCGCAGTGTAAAGGAAGGGGCAGACGGTTTTAGAACGAAATATTGACAGATACCATAATAACTTCAGGAGAAAACACGGTAATTCTTGTACATTAAACACATCTAGTATGTAGAAAAAGGACCTGTAAGTCTTATTCAAGAACCACAGAAACCAAGAGAACACACAAGATGTTTCGCGGAATTTCATGAAATGGATTCATCAGTTGTTTCATAGGAAATCACCCTCTTAGAAACGATAGTTTTACTGGTCTTAGCCTGTTTTTAAAAATGGTATATTTATCGTCTGATATTTCCTGTCTCTTCAGGGACCTCATGTCCTGGCCTTGGGGCATTTTCATCATTGTAACTTCTGTTTGCTCCTTAGAGTGTATACAACAGATACTGTAACAGTAGGTTCTAGCAGTTAATTTGTCGGAAGTTTTCCCTTAAATATTATCCGTTCGCTCCTCAGTGAAGGCAGACTCTTGTTATTAAGGCCTTGCCCGGGGTCTTCGAAGGAGGCAAGGGTCTAATGGCGGCACAAACTCACAGCTTTCAGTCAAATGTCCAGCACCTAAACAATCAGCGCCTACCGATCAATTGACACGCTACAAAACTAGGCAACACTAGGCTACAAATGGTCTTCACTGGATGAACCCGAGTTCTTACGCTTAAAGTTACTTTTTTTTATAAAAGTTGCATAAGAAAAATACTACAGAGCTGTGAAAGTGTTCAAATAAAACACGTGTAGGGGGGAATGGTGTCTAATTTTATATTGCCTTAGGTTGTATATAGTCTTCTTGGGGGGATTAGCGGGCGTGATTTGATGAAGGGACTAAAGAAAAAGCGGGACCCCTTGGCACATGCTTACAAGCACAATAAACTAAGATTCATTGTATTTACCATTTCAAACTAAAACCGAATACTAAAAACAATGGTAAAATTATAATAAAATGACACCGTTTGGTAGAATCGACTTGCGACACGGTGATCTTCAATTAATCGTTTATACTCACCTGTACCAATGAAAACATAAAACCAGATATCCAGGGGTCATATGTTCACTGTGTGGCATACACAATACGTTATTGTGGGTGATCAAGAAATAAAACTGTCAATGTGAAAACACCATTACGTAGTAGTTCAACATGGTGGCACCACCTTAGGCTCACATCTGCTTATAACTCGCATAATCAATAGTTAGACGATTCCTGCGATATTTGGTAACAGTTATTACATTTCCATAAAATTTGCTAATGTTCTTTATCTCTGCTTCCAATTTAACTTCCTCAAGAGAATTATTTAGCATGATATGGAAACAGGAATATTATTCTGTTCTGACTTAAAATTGAAAAATGGAAACGATCACTTTGCACAACATAGTTCAACGCATTTTTTAATAAATTGCAACATTGTATTGGAAAGAACAGACTAGACCACTCATCACTTTGTCGAGATCCCACTAGATGGCGTTATAGTCCGACGGTAAACCAGCTCTTTCACCATCAGCGACTATTATTAAAACATAACTGATGGTGTCAAATTTTTTGCTCAGCTCACTACAGGTCATATACGAGCTACAGCGACGAATCTTTGTCCGTCCCGTCTTGAAGGCATAAAACCAAGGATCTTCATTGCTTATAGAACTGCTATATACTAATAGAAACATCGGATATAAAGTTTTTGGGCGGCTCTGTTGCACGAGATATTTTTCTTTGCTCGCGAGTATCGATCTGTACTTGAATTATCCTAATCCTGTTGGCACCACCACTGACTTAACGACCACATAGCCTTGTATATTTGTCACCTTTCAGCCGAGAGTCACCGCCGAGTCCTCAGTCACAGAACATGAGCGAGAGGGATACCGACGGGAGCATGTCAACATGGCATTAACCATACAAAGCCTCTTATGCGTTGTACCTTGGGGTCCTTCATTATGTTCTATATCAAAATTAGTTATGGGACCAGGCAGTCACTTTTTTGCAAGAGTTATGAGCATTTTTCGAAGTAGGGATTACATGTATTTTGTGGAATGTTACCTCGAAAAATGAAGTGTACATATGAAAATTATATATATATATATATATATATATATATATATATTTATTTATATATATATATATAGAGAGAGAGAGAGAGAGAGAGAGAGATATTAACAGCCATGCTACTAAAGATGGGTTAAAGAAACAAATTTCAAACTGAATTTTTTTTCTCCCAGAACAAAGAATCCAGACAAGTTAGTCCCCACCACCCCCTGTCCCCAGCCTATAACAGCGGTATAGAAATCAAATAATCATACCCTAGATATATCTCCTCTCTATCGTTGGGAGGCGTATGCCTGAGTGTAATATAATACAAGAAATTCACTTCTAATTATTTGAGCGGGTAAGTTTAACGTTATAAAGACTCCGGGATTGGTTAACTGGTAAAGGATGCAAGATAAAAGAAAACCTGGATCTGAGGGATTAGGTGTATTTCATTTATGCGTGGAATTCTGATCTTGATAACAGTTGCACCTTATGAATCTAGAGTTTTCTCAGTCTGAGTGATAAATATAACGCCGTTTTACTTTAAGTCCAAGACAGGCCCTTTCAGAGCAAGGTAATTGCCTACACGGGTAAATCATAATGGGTATCTTAGTATATCCGTGTATTAAAATTCTTGTGCGATAGACCGATAGTCTTATATATGTAATGTCACCACAACAGTCTTTGTGCCACAACCGGCAAGATTCTGTGGCCAGTCGCTGTCGCAGGTGATGGTAGCTAAAGTGTCACTTGTGCTTGAGTGCAGATGGATGTTTTGGTCACTATTGGAACCATTATGGTACATTTCGGGTGTGGCTGTTACGTCTGCCCTCGCACTCATGTCTCTAAAAGGTGTTAGTGCAATAGTTCGCAGGAGTGGGCTTTAATACCCCCATTTACTCTTATGACATCATTGTACTCGCAATTATTCACACATGCGTCTTGATTTCAAAATGGTAACTAGGCCTGATTACACTCATTTCCCATTAAGGTCTTAGGGGATATGACTGGTAAGATAATCCTCAAGATAAGACAGACTGGGGAATTGGCAATTACGATTGTAACCAAAGAGTCTCGTGTATAATATAGAAGCACAGGTCTGCACACTGTAATCCTAACACGATTATGTAATTTAAACAGTGCCATTTATCTGAGTTATGGCCTGCATAAAGGCCATTAAATCCACTAATGAGACATCGGTTTAATTTAAAGACTGCAGCGATATGTCTTTCGCTGAAGCTCTCCATAGCACGGGCCGTGTTGATGTGTGTGCGTGGGTTGGGGGGGGGGGCATGTTTTTCACACGTTGTAACGGTTGTTGACGTAATTTATGTTTGTTGTGCACCTTATGTTTTAGGTAATAAACATGTAATTTTAGAATTTCGAGCTTGTTTCTGTCAATTTTGTCAGAGCTTTATTATTTTTTCGCCATTAAACTTTCAAATATTGAAAATTAATTAGGATTGCATGTGTTAATTGCCACACGAAATTGTCATAAATGTTAGCCCTGAGTTTTGAATGCTCATAACCAATGTAAATCATATGGCAGGAGAGGGGAGCGAAGAAATGATGATTTTCTGTTAGATTGATGTAGTTCTGCTTGTCTTGTCATAAAAGGGGTGCTTGTCCAGGGATTTTGACTGGATGTCCTCATTTCAGGGTGGGTCGGTTCCTCTAGCTCCTTGCTCTTTATGCGCAAGTATATATCATACGGTCTGAAAGCCTAGGATGATCCCTGTGGATTCCAAAATAAATTCGTTGCTAACAAAATTTTTACCAAAACCTTAACTTTGCTACTCAGGTTTTAACATTCATAGGAATGCTCACTGAAAATGTGATGACAGTCAGAACATATTTGGAAGCAAGAAAAAAACTTCTCATGATAACAAGTGCTGTGTTTAAGATTCTTCAATCATAAGCAAATACATACCACAGTACCAATAATTCTTAAAAATGTGAGGAAATATTGGATCAATTATATTTATAATAACGTATATTTAATTTATCCTATTCATTTTATACAAATATTTATTTGTACTTAGCGGAATCTTAACTATACTTTAGCGTGGATAATTTCGTTAGCTTGTCATGTTTGCTCACGAGCTGTGTAATTAAGAAAATAATAACAGAGGTTAATCAGGTAACCCGTAAGGGAGTGAGGGGACTCCGAGGAAACGTTCCATACAATCTGTTCATTCCAGACGTCTACAAATCCAGGAAACTGGAGTTAGAGTCATCTAAAGTACGTTTATCAGGTCGTTCACATGAAGTTGTGTCTCAACATGAACGTGAACCCGACTGATCATGACTGAAGCAGACAATACAATTCGTATTACATCACACAAGTCTGACGCATAAAAATAAACGGCTAACGACGGTGACGGAGGTTGTGTCTCCACCCATGCTTGTTTGCTCGTGCTCGCTGGAGTATATTTATTTGCGGAAAGTCTTTTAAACAATATTAACCGATTTTGAAAAAAAAAATATGAAAAAATGCAACTTGATATAACTGAGACGGGATTATCTTGAGCAGCTAACCTGACCGACTTAGATAAAGGATTTTTGTCAGGTGCACGTTTTCACCAATCGCAGTTGGCAAAAATCGTCAAATCTAGTGAGGTAGACTCGAGTCCGTACCTGGAATCAAATCCACTATCTAGGGACTAACACTTTGGCTTATTAATTTGGACTTTGAGGTAAGGTTTTAGAAATCAGGCCAAGCCTATCCCGGGTCTAGTGAGGGAAAAATGTTCACATACTATCGATAAAGACGTATACATGTGCAAAACTTACATACAGAAAATCACAAAGCAAACGAATATATATATATATTTATATATATATATATATATATATATATATATATATATATAAATATATACATCAAGCCTTAGTGGTAGCAACATTTAATAAATCATTAAAAGCACGGGTAAACAAAAATTGAAATGATACTTTCAAATTCCCATTTTAAACATTCTTTTAATTGGGAGATTTATACATTGACTACATCATTGTCTCCGTTAGAAAGAACTGGCCTTATATATTGGGTTCTTTTATTTCATATTTTGTTTTATAATTCACCAACTGTTTATTAATTACAACGATAAGACGAAAACATGCTTGAAGCTGTAGTCGTTGAACTTCGACAGTGGTGCCTCCTTGAGTTTAATCCAACTCGCAGGGTTGTTCATCGGTAAACATTAAGTGAACTCATAAAATTATAAAGGCCATACAAATGTACGGGAATAGGAACACTTTGGGAACATACAGCATCTCTGTGAATTCTATGGAGGAACGCTGGCCTTCAAAGCATTCTTTACGGTGGTATACATATTATATATCATGACTTTTCCCAGACTTGGATACATGCTCAAAATAACTAAAAAGTAGCCTCGTTTCGCCCACGCAGTTTGCCATGGTAATGTAATATATATATACAGTATACAAATTACATAGTCATATGTATAATGGATATCATACGAAAAACGTGGATTATCGTGACCTGGTTAGATTAGATGTCCCCAAACTTTTAAAGTTCAGCAAGGAAATTAATTTCCGAAGCAAAACTACATGAAAACTCATGAAGTGTTATGTAACACATTCTTTAGCTAGCAAAAATGTTTGACGCCACACGGTTTTCTACATATTATTGTTCGGTAATTACATTTCATGTAAGTTTAGTTAAGAAAATGCGTGAACGTTTTATCTAATGATCCATGCTTTAACCCCAGGCAGTTGTGTGTAAAACTTCACCTACGACGTATAAATCACCAATAAAAAGGGGATTTATTTTCTGAAAAGAAGGCGAGAAACATCACATATTATGCGACTGCAGTTATGGGACATTTTGTCGAAATATGATAATAAAGAAAACTCTAAGCTTCCAATAAAAAGGCTGTTGACACACGTGTCTTGAATGAAAACAGAAAACATCGCTGTTTTTCCTTAATATATCCTGGTTTTCCAATATCATCACTGCTGATTTTTCAAGCATATCAGGTGTGCAGGATGCCACTTGTAAATAAATGTAGGCGTCACAGGTTTATATTGGACAAGTCGTTATAAATGTGCCAATAACGGCTAAAACCCTTAAGTTTACTGTCTCTTATGTTAATTGGATAACCATATCTTAATGCTATAGATTTTAGATACATATGTTCCATAAAAAAGCGTAGTTTTCTTGATCCTAGCTAGGGCATCTGCTTTTCAGTATCTCATTATAACGAAGAACACTGGAAGCTTTCCTATTTTAAAATGTAATTAAAGTCCACACGATTCTGAATTTAACCAATCTGCAGTTTATGTTTTATTATAATACTTTCTAAATGCAATGGCGTCTGCCATTATTGAATAAATGTACCTTTCAGGACCATCTCTTGTAATAATTAATTTGTGAATGCTACATTTCCACATCCCAATCTTGAAGCCACACCTGTCCATTATATTTCGCCATTCAAATTATTGTGATTTATAGTTGATTACGAGCATATCTCCATTTTATTACTGCCGACTTCGACTAATTTCCCACTGAACTTTGGCTTTATATCTGTTGTGTGTTTATTTAAGTTACCTTTGTGAGCTCCCAGGGACTTAGGTAAGGTAGCTCCGTGAGGAGAGATCGAATGCTATCCTTTACTATATGCAAATTAATAAAACTCCAAAACCACTACAAACAACCAGATTCTATTGATTAAGTCTCCCTCCGTAGGGAAGGTAGGTTTATTGGGATTGATGAATTTATTTGTTCATCCATATTAAGGTTGAATTGTGTTTTTGGGTGAGAACCATGAAATGCAGTTTTTTTCTTTTATCCTTGTTTTGTTTTCTTTTTTTCGGCCTGAGGTCGTCTGCGATAGTTCTGAAACATGGCTGACTTTCTAAGACAGACCTTTGGGCAATATATTAGTCATAGATGAATAATTTGCATCTGCTTTAAATTTTGACCTTGAGCTAGTTTGCAAGGTCGTACACACCACAACTGATTCCTCATTATCGCTCAGTCGCCGGGAGGGCGGGGGTGTTCAGTGATCGCACGGCGATAGCAAACATCTGGTTCCTTTTAAACACAACAGGAGTTCATTTATGGACTGCGTTTATTAGGTATACAAGCAATGCAGTTTATCCTCCTGGAAACAAACGTGTTTGAAATCATTTCGTTCTGAACCCTTTCCCTCACACCTATATACAGAGGAAATAAACTTGCACAAAGCGCGATCAATTGCACGAAAGAAAAAAAAACACATCGTGCCTGACTTCAATCTAGATGGCTACAAATATTAAAAAAATATATTTGATTTCTGATTCATGACAAGTAAATGTTCCCTTCTTGACTGCATATTTTCGCGCAAGCACAAAATCGAACCTTGGACAAGGCAGTCTTATTTTAGTAAACAGACACACTTCAATCTAAGGGTATTTTTTTGGTGGTGAAAATTTCTTATAACGCCTTCTTGAAGGATGTATGAACTTGTTTATCATCAACATATTTATGAACACAGCAATGTTGACTAACGGTAACACACATGTAACCTAATTTAGTAGGTTGCATATATGCGGAGGGATAAATTAAGGTCCCTAGTTGCAAAATGCCATTTTCAAAGCTCTGGATACGCTCCCGAGGCAGCGGAAATCTTGCGCTTCTAAAGAAGCAACTGATCTTCACGCTGCCAGCTCTGACCGTTTATGGTATATTTAGACACCAGATGGCGGTTTGTTGTCCACTGAAATAAACGTGCGTACGATGTGACAAGCAGCCAATCAGATGCCAATAAACAAACACTCGACAGGCATCCTGGCTCCGCCCATTGTCGCGCTTCAAGCGCCGTTTGATGAGTTTCCGGTCGAATTTAAATTGCTCCCTCTGCATTCTCGCATCATCGACCGATTCGATTATGACATTATGACTGTGTTAGCGTAGCCATGTATCTGTTGTCTGCAGAACTGAAACCAGCCAGCGAGGTGTGCACACAGCCTTTGTTGTTACGTTTCGTTTGAATTACAGCTCACCGGCCGAGCATCCTATGTGCCCAAGGCCCTAAGCAAACCACGTCAGGGGCAATTCTCTCTGAGCCTGTGGCCTGTTTAGACGGTTACGCTGGGGGATGAGCTGTCACTCAAAAAGAAATGAATATGATTGGCTCCGTGTATTCCTCGCTTGGCTTTGTCTTCCAGCACAAAGTTTCATCTGATTGGACAAAAATACAGTGCTCCCCTCTGGTGTTGCAAAGCAGGATACGAGGTCATAACAAACAGCGCCTTACGATATAGGAAGTAGCCCTATAGGTAAAGCGCTGTGTAAAGAGCGTAAGCTCTGGATTAACTGACTTGCTGCCAGATCCCCTTGTTAAAATTGTTTTGATTATTTTTGCGGGCCCCCACATATTATAAACACGTTGATATAAACATAATGAGCAGCCTGTGTACGGTGATATCCACGTTTTCTGGCCTTTTTTTTATAAAAGCTCCGAGGGATTATCTTGAATTTTTAACGATCAGATAGTTGTATAGTCCCCTTGAAATCATCCTTTATATCCACGATATAACCAGCTGCCGGAGCAATCACGTCGATCATAAGTGTTCAAGCCGAATCTACAGTGCAGTTATAAATTAGATATACAGCATGGTGGCCAGGAAACGACGTCTTTCGCATGTCACAAATGACACAGCTTGACAGGCAGACTACTAAGGAGCGAGATTGTTGTTGTCCACAAGAACACCTTTTTTAATGCATGCTTCACCTATTGCTGCATATATCTTGTTACGGGGTGACATAAAAGCGGACCGATCTGTCTTGCTAGTGAAGCGAAGCGGTTGGTACGCCGGACTTGTGCGCCGCCTACATGGGTTCGAAGCCGGGATCGGCCCGATGTTTTTCCCCTGAGCAATTTGTCTTCGTAAAAAAATGGGGGCTCGTCCGGGATGGCTTTAATCTTTGTGGCCCAGGGAATAAGCTCACCAAAGTGTGACTCTAGGGATAATTAGTCATGTTCTGATAGCAGAACGCTCTTAAGAGGGGTTGTGTTATGGGGTGACATAAAAGCGGACCGAACTGTCTCGCTAGTGAAGCACAAGTCCGGCGAACCAACCGCTTCGCTAGCAAAGCAAGCTTCACTAGCGAGACAGTTCGGTCCGCTTTTATGTCACCCCGTAACAATGAAAATAGCGTTCAAGTTGAACTCTCATGACTAATATTTCAGGTACAAAGATTACTAGAGGATATGAACTAAATAAGATAAAAATAACACGCACGTGATGAGTACAGCTGCAACAAGAGAATGCTCCATTAAGCCCACTGAGCGCTCACCCTCCTTAAAAGTCGAGATCTTGTGGCTTTGAGCCCTTTGCTCTGTGCTTTCGCCACAGATGCCGGTCGCAGAATCGCATTTATCTCTAACTTCTTGAAAACGCAATGTGCTTCATAAGACATGTGTAAATGACCATGTATACGTTTACAACAATCGGATTAGGGCCATAAAGTCGCTGACGATTCCTAAAAGTCATTTGATACCAGCAGTTTCGGAAGCGGATCCATGGGCCGGACCCCCCTCCCCCTTTTTTTCATCAGAAACAACGTTTTTTAAGGGCTTCAGACAAAATTTTGCCGCCTGGACACCCCCCCCCCCTTTCAGACCTGAGGACCTTTTTTTAGGGTTTTCATTTGTCCTCCTGGGTTGGACCCCCCCCCCTTTTTTTTTCCTTAATCCTGGATCCGCCCCTGAGTTGGAGATAGCTTTTGTTTGTTATACTCCGGATGTCATTAGAATATTTAGATCTTTTGTACCCAGAAAACTACCAATAAAATATTACCTATAATTGAATCTGGCGAAATTATTTAGTAACAATAGCATCGCAAACACCCGTTTCATATCTCGTAACCTGTTACTTCATTGAATATGCGTGAACATGCTGAGATTGTGATTCGTATGAGGATCTATATTGGTTAATACTGACCAGATTCAGTCAGATTCTTGGTAAGTCAGGGTGGTGCCACCGACGTGTGGTGACCTCTGACATCATTAAATATGCATGGATTTGCAAGAAATAGAACTTAGGTGAATTATTATACTGATTAAAATTCTATTGAGTTTTATAAAAAAAAATTCATTATATTCCTTGTACGTTATCGCGTCGACACCTCAAATTGGCCAGTACAAAGCATCCTGGTGACCTCTAACATCATTAAATATGCGTTATGTTTGCTAATACTTCAATTGAGGTGAGAAACTGTATTGGTTAATATATGTATAATGAGGTAAACTGAACACTAAAAATCAATAGGATTTTTGGTACGTCACTACGGTGCCTTCAAAGTGCGGTGACCTCTGACCTCTGAATATGCGTGGATTTTGCTTGAATTCAAACTTAGGCGAGATGTTTTATTGATTAACATTTCTCTTGAGTGTATCAAAATACATCATATTCTTTTTAAGTATACGCGGCGACCCCATAAAGTAGCCTAGTGACCTCTGACCTTATTCGATATTATGCGTGGATTTTGCCCTAAAAAGAACTTGGGCGAGGTAATCTATTAAGGATAATTAATGCTGAGTTTCTTAAAAATCCATAAAAAAGCCCCATACCTTATCACGTGGCACTAAAAGTTTACGGACGGTCGATGGGTATACCATAATACGTCCCGTCATCCCGATCATGAAAATGGCTGCGAACGCTATCTCAAATAGATCCGTTCTTAAACGCATTCATGAATAATTGCGTCGTGTATAATGGCCAACGGAACGTTAAAAGGCAAAAATACCAAGAAGCCTATAGATTGTCGATGCTGCCTTCATGCGACTCTCGGCCTGGGACCCTCTTTGGATATGCCATGTCCGCACTCTTTGGTGTACAATGCGTCTGGCCACAGGCGCTTGAATCCCTATTTGTGTTGATATTGGCTTAAATAGTGTTCAGTTTACCTCAACAACAATCCCCTACCGTGTAATGAGCTGTGACCCATGATATATTGCTTTGCCGGTACTTGTTTATTACAGGGTTAGGGTAATCAATAGCCAATCAATGACAAAAGACCATTCCGTTGTATACCTCGTGAAACGTATAAACGTGAACACATGGCTGATATTAAAGCAAATTCTGGTTGAGGTTTGTAGGCTCCGACTACATAATCTAGTTTGTTAGGGATTACGGAATATAGTTTTTTAATAGAATCCCTATAATTTTTAAGTTGTAATGATAATGTGTTTTTATGGTTCATGGGTACTTCTCTACAGACAGCGGATCTAAAAAAAAATATGTGTGACACCCCCCCCCCCCCCCCATGGTATTTAAGTCGTAGGGCCTCTTGAACAAATTTAAAAAACACACATGGATTGACCAAAATTTTAAACAATGGATAAATACGAGCGAATGTATAGAAATCAACATACCTGCAACCCATAAAAATTTTTAAAACGGTGGCAACGTGACTGGTCTCAGTCCCCAGTGTTGACCAAAATGAAGAGCCCTCACACTGAAAGCGGAGTCGTATGGTCTTTGGATTAAAATTCTTTACTTCCTTCCGAGAGAGTAAACTTCCTTTTTGAGGCGTTATAATGGATATGGTGATCAATGGGGATTATAGTGGACCCGTGTGACCGCGTATTGCACAAAAACGCTCTTTGAACAGGACATGCGCTCTGACCATGGTCTTAACAGGCCAGTGAGCTAAAAATCCAATAAAATCCCAAAGGTACCTCCTGAAAAAGCGTGACATGCGTGGTAGACCTTGAAGCACAAAAGAAATATTAAAAATATTAATTACACAGCTAAATAGGAAATAATCCAGCAAAGAAAAAGGACGCATATTTTAATCCTAAGGTTTTTGCAGGAATTACTGTCATGTGTTTTACTTATATGATATAAAGATTACTTCTGTAGAATTTTCCAGGAACACCCTCCCCGAAAATATGAATATAGAAAGGAAAAATATTCTATTCCAGAAATCACCCAAAAAAAATAAATTTTACGAAAGAGATTTGAGGATTAAACAGCGAAAATGTGAATATGTGTTCCGCGCTTGAATTTAAAATCTTTACTTTCTTTTGACAGGCGATATAATGGAACAATGGAAATGGGGTTCAGTGGTAGACTGGCCCAGTCAATGAAATAGTTATGACTTTGTTGTTGCAATTGACAGAGAAATCAAACGTTCCCGCGTTGTATCGCACTTAGTTTCGGTACCGCCATCTTGCGGCAACTCATATAATTAATTTGGCACTATCTGACCCTCTTATTTCATGGACTGGTAATCTTTGCCGATTCCCGGACGGTCAGCGCCACACATCAGCGTCTCGCTGAACTTAGGTCTTTTCCAGTGACGTCAGCTGTGGTCCTTCCCAGAATCTTTTTTTCAAAACCACTATGGTTCATTCAGTCATCGCCTATTCTGGGATTCCAACTGGCTACTAATATTCCCATTTAATTTGTCTTAATATTTTTAGGCCGTCGCTTATGTTGAGTTCGGTGAGACTTTAAAACACTATAACTCTTAGCCTGAGTGTTAACGTTTATCGGACCACCACTCTTGAAAGTTGGCCTGTTTAAACAAAATGTTGGCATAACAAACTCTGGCTCAGCCTATCAGCGCGAGATATTCAGATGCACACGAGACGAGCGCAGTCAAAATGAGTCCGCCGACTGAAACGATCACGATTCACGTGCCAATTTGACAGTTAATACACGGGTTCAGACAAGTGCTGCCACCTGTTCCTGTCATCTCGGCAGCGGGAATTTTACTGGACCTGTCGGTACAAAATTGTTGCGATAGTGTCTACAATATGCACTTACATTTGGCCCATGGACCGTAATATTCGTTCATGAGAGACATATCATAGCACACGAGGTCCATGTGTTGACTGCCTGAATGCATGATTTCAATGCGAATATTACCAAGCGGGTCGAGCTGTGGGACCGCTGTTTGCGTTCTCATAGCAACGATGCCACTCCCATGAGGCGTGACAGCCTGATATGCAAATACGGGGGAATCGTAAGGTCCTTAAAGAGCCTTGTTACGGCTGAATATGCAAATATCAGGGATTCACCATACGGACTTTACTGGGCTTTAGTGATAAGAGCTGGCACTGAGTCAAGTCTATCGGTACATGGAATCACGTTTTATTTTAGGCATTGTATTAGTAAGCGCAAATACTAAAGCCCAGGCAGGGCTAGTTCAGTGGGGATTACAGGTCGCCTCCTGTAAAAGCGTGACAGGCGAAAAATGTTTTGCTGAACATTTGTAGAGGGTTAGGGTAAAGACATATCAATAGTCTATTTCATTTTGGAGGTAATGAGAATCACCACAGTATATATTTTCTTATGAACCATTATGATAAAGACCATTCCTTTATCCCCGTTTGTTCTGCCACTCGCAAGGTGAACTCGTGTTACTGATGCATGACAGTGTTCACACATGAAACCGTGACTGATATTAAAGGAAATTCTGGTGGAGGTCTGTGCGCCTGCAGATTCTAGTTTGTTATCAATTTAAAGATGTACTGGTGATATTTTTTCCTGTTTCACCGTCCCTACAGACAACGGATCTTAACAAATATATGTGACCCCACCCCCCACCCCCCCGACCCGAATGATAATTGAGTTGTTGGGCTTCTTTTTGAAAAAAAAATAACTTCATAAAACACATGACAGGGCCGAAATTTTTAAACCATGGTTATCATGGAAAGATACAACATACCTGTAACCCATAAAAAATTGTCAAACGGTGGTCACATCACTGACTCAGATCCCAGTGTTAACCAGACTGAATAGCCCTCGCATTGAAAGGGGAGTCATGTGGTCTTAACTTCCTTTCGAGAGAGATAAATCCTTTAGAGGCGTTACAATAAATATGGGGGATCACTGGGGATTATAGTGGACCTGCGTGACCGCGTATTGCACGGAAACGCTTTTGAGCAGGACATGCGCTCTTGCCACGGTCTTAACAGGCCAGTGAAAATCCCCGAGGCGCCTCCTGAAAAACAGTCACCGGCGTGGAGGACCTTGCAGCACAAAATATATAGGGGCACCTAATGGGGAAATATTAAAATCATTAATTATACAGCTTAATAGGAAATAATCCCGCAAAATAAAGCAAACTTGTCCTAGAAGAGCACACCACCGATACGTCTGCCGAATTTGGAGAGTCAAATCAGAAGGGAAGCAGGTAAACCGTGGTCTACAAAAAAACCAACTCCGTATCTAATACCTAAAAATTGGAATTCGGTTCACGTCTGTTCGCAATGTTCTCTAAAACCGCGTTGTGTACAATAGTGTGCCTTACATCATTTTAAAGGTTATTATGCCCGCATTGACATAGGCGATATGAGAATAAATAATTTTTAATGTACATATAATTTTGAGTGATTTTTCCGTTTTTACTGACTTGCACAGAGTTAAGACCGAGCACAGCCGAACTGCCTTCGGCTTTGATCGGAATACATGCACCGTGGTCTTTCAACCTCAAACTCTACTATTGTTCATATGAATAATGCTTGCTTTCAGTGAGGGATTTGAGCCTGTCGGGCCTTTCATTTGGACGAGGCTCTCACCCAGGTGCGGGGCCGGTAAAAGAGAAAAAAACACGTTTCTCGTTTTATGAAATGGAGAGTTCAACCCAGGAGGAATAATGACAAAAGCCTAATTCAAGGTCCCAATTTCACGAACAGGCGTGGGGTGGGATGGAGTGGTGGCGTGGGTTTCAGGCCTCAAAGTTTGTCTGATACGATGAAGAAAAAAGGTTGCGGCGGTTGAAAATGAATACGGACCCTCTGCATGGAGTCCCAGTGGGTCCGCTTCTGATACTTACGAGGTATGCATTTACTGTTTCTTTCTTCAGGAACAGTTTCCTTGCAACGTACATTTAAGACATCTTTAATGTGTTCCTCACATCAACTTAATCTATATACGTCCAACGATAGAATCCAGTCAAATATCATCGAAAACCTGAATGCCCCCGCGTCTAATTCCGGTTCGCAATGTAAACACCATCACTGACCAGGTCTTCAAGGTAAACATAGCGGGATATACATTTCTTGCCACGAGGACAGCCCCACAAAATAAATGTTAAAAATATTGGAGCGACTGCAGGATCACTCACGCACTGTCTCCACCATGTTATGAGTTTATATGGACGGACGGTATGTTTAGGATTCATGTAATTTAAAAGTAAGTGGCAAAATTAGGATACAAGCAGCTGGACATAGAAAAAATTTTTGTTCACAGAAAGGTGCGTTCTCAGAGAGGTGCGTGAGTTATTCTGCAGTCATGCCAAAATGTGTATACATATCTTATGGAGACAGTTCCCACTGAAAACCTATATTTTCTGTTAACTTTTAGAAAATAAATAGCCAACATCTCACATCTCAGTTAATAAATCCCCCCAACCCCGGTAATAAGCCCGGTATACCGGGTCTATCAGCTAGTTAATTAAATAGATAAGACGACCACAGCAGATCTATAACAATGGTTTCTTCAGAAAGTTATTTAACTTTTCCACAAAATAGCACGAGATAACTGTTCCTTCTTCAATAGTGGGATATATATATATATATATATATATATATATATATATATATATATATATATATATATATATGATCAGATAAGATATACTTTATTGATCCCGAACGCTTGGAAATGTCTATATTGGCCATTGTAAGGTTAGATTGCTCTCAAAACAATCAGCGTTTGACCTGAAGTGGTGGGCCATTTCGTACTTACTGGAAATCTAAAGGGCAGGTGCGTTTTGATGCCTTTCAATCTTCCAAGATACCTCGTACTTAATTTGCTAGTAAAATGTTACAGGGCTTCATTGGGTAGTATATATATATATATATATATATATATATATATATATATATATATATATATATATATATATATATATATATATGAGTGATGCATGTCCTATTAACATATGTCAGTCAGGTCCCACCTGCTTTGTCAAAAAGTAAATGAAGAATGAAAACGACTTCTTTAGGCGAATTCAGAAATGTTAAGATTTATATCGACCAATCAAATAAATGAATTTCTGTCTGATGAATATTTCTTTCTTTATGCAAACTATGTATATATGTAGAAAGTGTTGATAATACGTGTGATTTTCGGAACGTTCTAGGACACGATATCAGTAGGAGTGGGAGAAAACACGCAGCATAAAAGATACAAAAATTGCTGATTGCTGAAAAAACAAAACATGCACGTACTGATTGAATATAGGAACACATATACTCTAATCATTAATCATACATTTGTTTGATTGTCAGGGCCGGATTTTGAGGGGGCGCTTTCCGACTCTTTCCAAACCTAAAAAAATAAACTAGGAAATAGTATAATACGAGCTTACCCCCGAAAAGCTCCGCCGTAAATTGCGTGTAGCACCCTTTACGTTTGCATACGAGGGTATGTCTCCCATCGCACTTGTTTACCTGTAGCAGGGTATCCGACCCTTACTGTAATTTGGTTTTAAGCTTCATTTGAGTTCCCCATTGATTTCATCTGTAGGCATCTGCCGTTCATTTAACGGGTATAAAGCGGGCCTTTTGAAGTATTATCTGGCCACTGAATTGACTTAGTAGTGGATCTGGTATGACCCAAGGGCACCCAAAGTGTTATAGACCCGAAGATTGTATGGCAAATGAACCAACTAGAAAGCAAGTGGCGGATAATTGAGTTAGGGCAGATTCGGTCACGGACTCAAGGGTCTTTGCCGTTTTTGCACGTCTGCACTTTGCACTAACTTGTACATTCGTATGACATCATTCCTAACTATACAGCGCTTAATCGACGACAAAACGGCCTGGACTAATGGTGCCAAGTAGGGGGTATAAATCTTTGTCATGAGTTTGCACAGTTAACAGTTCTCTTTTAAACTCGCAAAAAAATAAAACGTTGCTCTAATCGAGTTAAGGTCCAAACAAAAATCCAATATTTATTTGATTTTAGTTTTATTATGCGGTTTTGTTATATTAGACATGCAGGGGTTTCTTATTTCTAGTTGAACAAATACACTAGAACACCTGTTTAGTTTTCTATAGTATACATATAATTTCATGACGGATCACACGAGTGACTGATTGTTAGTCGCTACAGGAGCAGTTATGATCACATGGTTAATTCTGTGTCTGATCTAAGGATTTTTGTAGTGTCTCAAACGATCGGCGAACATATAAACATATGTTTGCAAATAAAACCGTTTTGTCTAGTTAAGTCCGCGGGTCAAAGTATAAAATACAATGGCATAGATTGTTCCCGGATTTAAAGAAGGTGGCCTTACTTATACACCAAGGGACTGATAGGTTTTAGAATTAATGAAATTGCTGCAACCTCCCAGCACCCCCCTCCTATCCATCCGTAATAAGTGTGCCATTTTTGGAATTTTATTTGAGCAGATGTTCGGTTTAAATTCGACAATTATATAACCTTATAGCACATTGAAATGGATAATTCTAAATTAGCTGATAAGGTTACCGAAGAAATCCCCAAAAAAAGTTAACAAGAAAAAATAAAAAGCGAGATTAGTCTACGAGGGAGAAAATGGTGACCATAAATCCAACCCTTTATTAGGAGTAAAAAGACAGTTCATCTTGCTTCACAGAGGATGTAGGATTAAGTCTGATATAAAATGTACAGGGGTAACCACCTTGGCTTATACAGTGCCAGAAAGAAAGTATGCCTCACAACGGGCGGTCGGTGTAAAACCCGTGCGTATTGTAGGCATAAAGCTTGTCCAGCTTTAATGACACCGCGATAATCATCCCTGTGTAAAGGGAATTGTGTAAGTAACCGCCAAAAAGATCTTGTAAGGTAAATAGGTCTAATATGTCTTTGTTCACAAACAGCATGCCGAATGTAAAGAGACAAAACATTGCGACGCGTCTACATAACAAAATGTCTCCAACTGAGCATCGCTGTCCAGTGACGTTGCTTTTATGGTTGACTTACTGTTATTTACCATTTATTTTAAAGCATCATTATTTTCCGCGATGTCAGTGACGACACTTACATGCTGTATTCGCCCGGTGGGTCTATGTAACACAATTATCCCGTCACCGGCCCCAGAAGCTGCGGTGAAGGAATGTAATCCTCACAGGATAACAGAGAGTGACGGATCCTGATCCCGACCAATCAGGAACCATCGATCTGTTTACGAGGAAAAGAATACCTTTACCCTGACCTGATAAACAGCTTATACCGCACAAACCGACAGTGCTATATATAGATAATAATTTTGTATTTATCTTTTATTAATATTCATATTCTTAATATTATACATTTTCTTTTGTATAATATATAGCTTTTATATATTTTATATGATATATACATATTAATATACATAGATGTATTTGTTAAATATCGGTATATATATTTATATATAAATACCCACACACATACGTTTATATATATTTATATTTTTTCGTTCTAAATGACAAAAAGGTAACACATGTTACACTGAAAATCGAAACCGAACGCAGTACTCTAATATGACATCCAATATTTTTAAAACAAAGAATAAAGAAGTATTGCAGGTAAAATATAACGCTTTTACTCGTTTTTATGTGTAAAATTAACTCCATATGTTTAAAACTATTTGTACATATATAGTATTGCCTTTATTCGAGGTACATGTAGTGCCATCGCAAACGAGAATCCTCACGCACACAGACAGCACATTTCTACCAACTGATTAATACGCTTTCATTGATAACAGAACGACCACCATGACTCGCTGGGACTTGTGATGTGGCTTGTTGTACGACCAATATACACTCTCCGGGATTCCCTATCTGTCAAAAGATCACCTTAATGACCAATCACTGGAAATGTACGACTGTCGCACGGTAGTCTACTGCCAGTTCTGTGACTGTGACCACCGGTCATCACCAAACGGTGGATGATTTGGGGGGGGGGATCTTGGAAACAGAAAAATATACCATTCTGATAAATTCATTTTGTTGACTTTCTGAGTGCAAGTATTAAAATGTTATAATTTTGCAATATTTAATTGTTAAATTTAAATTGTTAACATGTAAAATTTCTTATTTTCATTTATATTTTTTTTCTTCTTCTTTAATTCTTTTACTTAATTTGTCCTATCTGTATATGCTATATGCATTTTTTTAAACTTTGGGCCTGAGGCCTTATATTAAAAAAATATTTTATAAATTCATATATATACGCTTAATATCGACAATCGAAAGGTTTACAACGCTCGGCTCTATCAGATCCCCGGCGGTCTTTGAGCTGGTCTGGGTGAGCTGTAGTGGCACGTCCCAGGCTGGTGCTTGTCCTATCACTGTGTGACTGGGTATGTCGGTAATAACTATGATGTGTCGTTCGAGATCCATTTATAGCAGCCTTTTTTTAGCAGAAATTTTGTAGCATATTTTTATAACTTATTCACAATGATATATATAATGACATTTGAAGGTTTTATTTTCTTTCATTTTTATCATTTCAATACGTATTTCTGTTTTGTTTTAAAGAGTGCTTCTGATATCAATGTTGTTTAATAGCGCTACAAAAGCGAAATTTATAATTACTGATGATCCGAATAGGCCGCAACCGTTTACCTCTATTATCATGAATATATACTCTTTTAAAGGCAGGAAAGCCATATAAAGATTATTAACCCGCTCGCCTATGTACCACACATAAAAGCACCACCATGCTAAATTTGCCAGAAGCAGAAAACGGAAAGTTCCTCTGAGGGAACACCTGGTCTAACAAAGATTTAATGTATAAAACGAAACGGGAAATGACAAGAATGTGACGTCAAAGGACCAATTCGATCTGATGAATTATTTCATAAGCAGACGTTTCTTCAGAGTAGGAAAGCAATATTTGTTTCAAGATAACGTCATCAATTGTCTTGGGCTCAGTAATATCTCCATTCCTAAATTAAGTGGTCTTGTTACATTCGTTATATACTTATTTCCTTCAAATAGTGCAAGCTTGTAATGCAATAGAGATGTCCCCGCATATCGCCACCAGGAACATTTATGTTAGAAACCCACGATTCTCTTTAAGAAGTTGATCATGATTCTTAATATACATAGCACCTGACACAATTTTGCCGCGTCGTATTGTACTTTCGCAAGCTCGTCTGAGCTGGCAGTCGTACAATTTTCGAAAATAACATCACCATATTAAAGCAAGGGTCTATTAGAAAATTTACAAAATATAATTGATTTCTACAGTATTCCTCTTAAGACGATGTTTCAAGTGAATCAACAGACCGTTTTTTTAGGTTACCGCCTCCTTATTTATGCTCTCTTATCTAATTCTTAATCAAAGTATGTACATCTGCAGAATTCCATTTTGATTTGGACTACGTGACAGGGCGGTAGCAAGCTTCCTTTCATATTAGTTTTGTATCCTGGTGTCACCCAGGCCAGGTGTCTACCGCATATGCTAGTCCTAGGTGTGATATCATTCCAATTTCTGGTTCATAACACCGAATAACACACTCGTTTGTTAGTGAAACATGGCTGTAGGGCACGACCTTCCCATTAGGGCTGTAGAGCGCTCACCCTTGGTTGGGGCCGATCGTAAAAACCTCACCGCCTTGGCTGAGATTTGAACTCACAACCTCCCGTGTTGAGTCCTGTGCTCTACCTCTGAGCCACATAAGCCGGTCTAGCACTTCCAATTTATAGGTAATACCTTTATACCATACTTAATCAAGGCTTTGGATGCATCCAAGAAAACCATTCTTACATCTGGCCTACATCAAGTGCGCGTTATATTTTATCGCGGTAGCTCGCGAGAGAAAATAACCTATATCGTCGGGACCAGTCGCTTTATTGTCTTAAAGTTTATTCAAGATGGTAAGAAACGACCAGCGATTTATATTGACACGTAAGGAGTGAATGCAATTAGGTTACCGATGGGAAATTCATCTTCATCAGATGAAGGTGTTTTTTTTTTATTTATTTATTATTATTTTTCTTTTTTTGGAAGATAGAGGCTGCTGACTAGAGCTTATTTGGGGAGAAAACGGGGTATATCCTTTATGCAGCTTATCACCACTGATCAGTGTTTATCAAACGACATTTAAAGTGAAAAACACAGCCGAAGTGTATTTTAAATATGCTTTAATAAAAAAAATTCTTCGATTTATAATTGATATATTTTTAACTGAGATACCATAAAGATATCTTTATTGAACTTAAGTGGAATATGTAGTTTTCTTAAAGGATCTCCCAGGGCTCTCGCACAGCGTATATATCTCGATTATATGCCCAAGTCAATGCATTCATAAAAAAAACACGGAGACATTCTAACAGGGGGGTATTTTACACAAATGGTTGTCCTGAAAAGGAGCAAGAAGACTGGAATAGTTAGCAGTAAGGGGAGACAATTACTATTCTGCCTGACTGAATGGAAATAGGACTCGCATGCGCCAATGGCTATTGGCAGTTTGGTCAGAAAATCTTTAGACGTACAGAACCTATTTTTGCAGACCCAAAATCATCTTCCGCCACCTGCATTCTAAATGATGAAACCATACAGATAATCTGTCAGCCAGCCATAATTCCTATTATCCCGGTGTTTTTCTTTCGCTTTTAGCTCTTCCTAATTTTTTCCTGCCGTAATTCAAAGCGTTGTTTTAAAAATATAGAAAATCCGTCTTGCAAATAAAATATTACAAAAACACGCATGCCGGAGATATTTATAAATGAATTATATTTCCTTTATAATATATTATATAATATATGCGTATCTCCTTCAATAGAAAAGCTCATTTTTAGGATGGCATTTTGGCAAGCCGTGAATACACGACTGTATCGTTTATATTAGGCTGATAAGCCTAACTTGATTTATTATACAAGCCATGTGGGTGAATGTATTGCAAGGGCCACCTATCCTTTTGCATTTATATCGTGGTAAACAACCGGTAAACTTAATAACAGGCTACGATTTATGAATAAGCGCACATTAATACATGTGAACTCACAACCCAAACTGAGAATCCGGCTATTTGTATGGTAATAATTCATGTCCTGTATCGCGTACGACTTTACTGCAATGCTTGTAGTGAACAAACAAGCAGAGGGATTTACCAATATGCTTTTTCTCGCACATTGTAGGTATTGTAAGAAATTTGCTAAACCAGTTAACGAATGGTTTGATTTAAGTCAAGTGACAGCGAATTTGTAGGCCATGAGGCGTTGTCAAAAAAGACAAAAATATTTGAATATTCATGGAGCCTTAACGTGTTGTCTTCCTTGAATAATGTAATGGCACAATCATATGATACAGGGCCGAGAAAATGTTGATATAAAAATGTTTAAAATGTGTCAAAGCGTAACTCGCATTAAGCCGGGTGTAACTGTGCGATCACCTTCGAAATGTATAGCCGACGTCGCGATATAAGAACATACAAAGAGCATCCGATTCACATTTTTTCTCTGTAATATTTCCAGAAATTTTAAAACATGTTTTAATTTTTGCGTGGATGTTACGACCCACAGCGTACGCTCTTTTACATATACTGCTACATTCGATTTCCTCGTTTCGCAAAAGCATTGCATATGTATCGTTGACAGAGTAAGTGTTATATGTACCCATACCTATGTGTACTAAGTTAAATGCAGATCACGTAAAAAAGCGTCACAGAAAATGAAAAAAAAATCCAGTCTCTTTTTCTTAAAATGTTACAGTACCAATTTCAAGAGAAGACCATGAGCTTCGTGTTTAAATTTTCGTCTGACATGCATTGATTATACGGGAAGTCCGTTATAAATGCTTATACTTGATATAATATTTTTGTTGGCGGAATCTTCCTTGTTTTTCGATGCCTGCTCAACTGTTTAATCTATATATACCACTTTTTTCTTCCCTTTTAGTAATGGACTGTTTGAAAAGGGAATATCTCACCCTTCCCCTCATTTATAACCTGGTATCAGCAAAGCCCAGTACATACCGCTCCTGCGGATCATGTGTGTAATCATCACTCCAATAGCCTGGTCATAACACTGAGAATCTTCCAAAATCCCTGTGATAACAAAAAATGTATGTGGGCAAATAAAGCCAGTAAGGACTCAACTTGGGTGGGGGTCGACCGTGGAAAGTCTCACCACTCTTCGGCGGAGGTTCGAACTCATGATCTCCAATGCTCTCCTCTTTAATCACGGAGGCCGGAAAAATTCGGGATTATTGTGTGACGTTAAACAAATTTATAGCTACATATAATGACGCCTACAGCTCGGAAACCTTTGTGTTGATCTGGGGGACCGACATGTTATAACAAATAAACTCAAGTTCAGGTAAATATACCAATATAATACCTATCCCGAACATATATCAGCCAAGGTTTATGTTTTTATTTACTTATATGACAGGCTACTTACTTCTTACAATAAAGGGATAACGCTATATACATTATCCATGAAAAGTACCTAGATATGATATTCTAACTTTACACATATTTGGAAAAAATACTCCCCTTCTTAGGCCCTCTTACGCAACTTATCACTCAGCCCGCACCTTGCACATTTTGCCAAGCCTATGAGGTATGATGTCTCAGTAGTAAAATACATATTTTAAAATTCGTAAAAAAATATTTTCCATGCATTAATAATTTGAATCAAGTAAAACAGTTCCTCTACCACTGATACCATAGAAAAATAAAATATTTTATGGTATAGATCGATCGGTTATCGGATCAGAACAATGTTATGGATTGATGTATCGATCGAGATATCGGCCAGATATGTAACTAAGTAGACTAAGATATACTTGTGCAAGTGTAATTACCTGTCGGCCAATCCTTTCTCTTTTGTATAGGTCTTTAGCATCATAGTCCACCCTTGAGCCAAAAGGCAGACTATTTGCCTGCCGCTTCCAGTCTCTGTGATATTAATACAGTTTTCAGAGGATAAAGCGCTGTTGGCCCGTCAGATTAGAATTGGTTGCCGAAGATCACAGCTTTGTCCAGGTAACTCATAATTGCAGCAAACAGGCCCGGCCTCCCTTCAATGCGGGAATGACTTTGTACTGTGACCAAAATATTATTGCTGCCTGACTGCGTTGGCACTATTGGGTTAGACCTGATGACACCAGAACGGATATGTAAGCAAAATGGACATCGGCGACATCCGCTTTTGTCACACGTTGAATTAATGTTTCCCATGCCATTGAAGAAGTGGCCATCAGTCACCAACAGTTTGTCAAAACGAGTTGACATGGTTTGGAAATAAGCTCTTATATTAAAATGAAAAAAAATCGACTCATTGCTGCTTAAGTGGCTGTATAAAGATTAAGAGAGATCGATTCAACTGAATGGTTCGTAGTATCCACAAATCTGTCAATATTTACTAAACGTGGCATCTACGAATTGTACTTTCGTATATCACAGTAAGCCTGGACACAAGAAATCTCAGATGTCAGGGTGTCAAGACGGGTTATAAATTGATAAATTCAAAGTTCAAAGGTTATCCTCATCCGTACTACAGGTGACGTCCACACTTTCAGTTTCAATGTTATCTCG
Source organism: Sipunculus nudus (assembly GCA_026874595.1). Taxonomy (NCBI): domain Eukaryota; kingdom Metazoa; phylum Annelida; class Sipuncula; order Golfingiida; family Sipunculidae; genus Sipunculus; species Sipunculus nudus. The sequence continues at coordinate 72,706,156 of CM049317.1, read as the reverse complement.
TGAATTGAGAGGGGTTTAAACAAGATTGATCAGCCGGTAGGTTGTGGGCACAACATCACTTCCTTAAGAACATCTTACGATAGATACATTTGCTTCTGCCTAGAGGATGTAGGGATGTCTCGCCTCTGGTAACATCTGTCGTTCTTTATAACATGCTGAATAAAAATGGAAATAAGCTCATGTAAATGTCTGTCTAAATGATAAAAGAATGATTTCTGATTTATTTTGTATCACGACCGTGTGATTATTTTATTTTGTCGCGATATGCAACCCGGGGAAAATAATGAGCTTTTTCTGACTCTATTTGTAAAATGTGATTTTCACAGCCATAAGGGAGGGATGATGGGTTGACAACTTTTGCTATGTCATAGCTCACTATGAGTTTATGTAGCCAGATAAGATTTCTAACGTATAGGTGCTATCCTAGATTACTTTAAAAAGGTTTTTGTTTTTGATTTTAGCTGTGGAAGCCAGTAAGATCTAATTGTCACTGGGCTTGCCAATGGAATTTTAGAGTGTTTAAATGCATTTAAAAAAAGTTGCCTTTTCAAGAGATTATACGGTCTGTTTAATGTACCATTTTTGTTATATGATGAGTTTTCTACATGTAATTGGTATGCCTCCCTGTACATTTTTATACGCTTTTCAAACGTTAACATAGATATCGACGCCATATTTTTTCATTATGTTTGCATGTTAGCCAATAGACCTATGCAAGACTCGCAGATGTATTGTAAAAACATAATTTTATTGAGTTTTGACCAAATGCTTATCCTCAAATTTATGACAAACCAATTAAGTCAGAATAAAAGAATGCAAACGGTGACCAAAACAGCCATTGGTCTTTATGTAAATAAAATTGGTTAAAATCCATAGATCACCAAAATATGACTACATGATAATCACCCACTGTATTAAATGCCTTATGGCCTCATAACAGCCTTGAACACTTAAACGAGTTATTTTAAGAGTTTTGATCTTGGACAGTTGAACATCGCACCTGCCCTCAAGTAATGTCCCATAAATTTAAAAGAACGGAAATGAACTTTGTGAGGTCGTAAATATTTAACACACATGTATAACTTGGACGAATGTTCTCCAAATAAAGTAATAGACAACTGGAAAGAGGTATTTACACTCCCCTGGTACTCTTTAATTTCTTCAGTTTTCCTTAATTTCTTCATCTGTCATGACAGCTCATTAGGGAACCCGTTTCCTCCCATCCACGCTGTTTTGGTCGTTACTGCGTGACGTATGATGATAAAGAAAATAACTTCAAGTCTTCTTCAAAGAGACAAGGCGCCTATGCGAGCTAAAGAGTTGCGTAGGATGGTAGCCAAAAGGTAACTGGAACTTGACAAAAAATCATATATTTAATTAATAATTAATAATTCAGTGTCCTTGCCACACTGACGTATTTATATGCATTTCTATTTTTACCTCCGAGAATATGTCAAAGGTGCACCATGAATATACAATGGTTATTTTATATACGAGATTTATATTTTCAGGGTAACATTTTCCCTGCAGCCGGCCCGAGTATCACGTTTGTTATACGAGACATTATATTGTTGTCATCGTTTTTTTGGTAATGAGGTTTGTTTAATTGTTATTAACATATTTTGATGACATTTTGTAAGGGGTTAAGCGTTGCCCCAAGCGACCAATCTACGTTAATGTTAATCACTACATTAATGTTTTGTTCAAATTATCCTTTACATCGAGAGAGAGAACCATTTATTAATCCCGGTAAAGTGCGGGAATCATCCAATGGTACACGGGGCCCCCTTTGTTCCGATTCCCTAGCCGACCTTTGATGCAACCATCTAGTTGGCGAACCGTGATATCTATTCATATATTTTCTGTTTCCTATAATAATTTGAGGACTTGAACGGTATTCTCTAAACTTGCCGATTCGTGTCCCTTGCAACTAAAGTCACCCCGCAGGTACATTCTCGACTGGACGGCCACGGAGTGCTTCCTTCTACCTTACCTTCTACGTGTTCTTGCTCGTTATAGGCTTATCTTTCAAAGTTTCACGGGGGCTGCCATTTTGCGCACAAACCCGGATGTTACAGGTCGCATGTCGTAATTATGGATATACCCCTAAGCCTGAGAAATATGTCTGAGGAATCCATGCGGCGGAGGTATGTGCTTTATATTTCGACGTTTTATTATTTAATAGCTACTCATTACTTTCAAAAATATATAATCAATCAGGCAGTGAGACACATACGGATTAACATGCCTTATAAGAGTTCTGAATAACTGCTTTAAAGTTTTTTTTTTTCTTCTTAAATTATCTTTTTCATCAGAAAGATATCGTCTATATCTTAACCTGTGTCGCCATTTCATTATATTGTCAAATCATATTTTCCTTTGAATTTCGCATATTTTGCCAAGCTGGATACTGTAGAGAACTAGCATTGATCCTCAAGACGTTGGATTTACGTTAAGAATAAAACCTCGTTAAGAATAAAAAGGACATTACCCAATAACCTATTTTCATTGACATATGATACCCGTTTTTGTAATCTAGTGGCCCATTCCCATGCCTTCGTTCCATTAATATACTCACTAAGCTTGACAAAGAATCCTTCACTCAGGGAGAAAATTACTTTTAGCATCCCATAATTGAGAGATACTAGAGTAATTGCTGCACCTAAACGGAAGGCCTCCCTTTTGTTTAGGGGCTGATAAATGTGTCTTTACTTTAATTGTTTTTCGCTATTATAAACGATTTGAAAGAAAATGTAAATCAATAATGAATATATGAAGCAATAATGTATTTTTTTGCAAAATTCTATGCAGATCATGAACATGATCACGTATACATTGTTTATCATTCCATAACTTCACAAAGGAGCCTTTATATTTATTTCGGATGTTTTTATCCACTGAACAACGTGATACCGGAATCAGCCCTAGTTAGATCTAAATAAAGATCTACCCATCTCGCTTGAACTGTTTCATTTACCTTGACAACTACCTAAAAAGGCCCTTAACAGCATAAAATATCTGAAACAATCTGCTCCGCAAATTTGTGATTATATCTTTTTAAAACATACATCATTTTATTAGCTTCTGTTAAAATAGGAACAAGCACTGCTTATTTGAAAACCATTTGTTTAAATAAGAACAAGCACTGCCTATTTGAAAACCTTCTGTTTAAATAGGAACAAGCACTGCCTATTTGAAAACCTTCTGTTTAAATAGGAACAAGCACTGCCTATTAGAAAACCTTCTGTTTAAATAGGAACAAGCACTGCCTATTTGAAAACCTTCTGTTTAAATAGGAACAAGCACTGCCTATTTGAAAACCTTCTGTTTAAATAGGAACAATCACTGCCTATTTTAAAACCTTCTGTTTAAATAGGAACAAGCACTGCCTATCTGAAAACCTTCTGTTTAAATAGGAACAAGCACTGCTTATTTGAAAACCTTCTGTTTAAATAGGAACAAGCACTGCCTATTTGAAAACCTTCTGTTTAAATAGGAACAAGCACTGCCTTTTTGAAAACCTTCTGTTTAAATAGGAACAAGCACTGCCTATTTGAAAACCTTCTGTTTAAAAAGGAACAAGCACTGCCTATTTGAAAACCTTCTGTTTGAATAGGAACAAGCACTGCTTATTTGAAAACCTTCTGTTTAAATGGGAACAAGCAGTGCCTATTTGAAAACCTTGTTTAAATGGGAACAAGCACTGCCTATTTGAAAACCTTCTGTTTAAATAGGAACAAGCACTGCTAATTTGAGAACCTTCTGTTTAAATGGGAACAAGCACTGCTTATTTGAAAACCTTCTGTTTAAATAGGAACAAGCACTGCTTATTTGAAAACCTTCCGTGTAAATAGGAACAAGCACTGCCTATTTGAAAACCTTCTGTTTAAAAAGGAACAAGCACTGCCTATTTGAAAACCTTCTGTTTGAATAGGAACAAGCACTGCTTATTTGAAAACCGTCTGTTTAAATGGGAACAAGCAGTGCCTTTTTGAAAACCTTGTTTAAATGGGAACAAGCACTGCCTATTTGAAAACCTGTTTAAATAGGAACAAGCACTGCTAATTTGAGAACCTTCTGTTTAAATGGGAACAAGCACTGCTTATTTGAAAACCTTCTGTTTAAATAGGAACAAGCACTGCTTATTTGAAAACCTTCTGTTTAAATAGGAACAAGCACTGCTTATTTGAAAACCTTCCGTGTAAATAGGAACAAGCACTGCCAATTTGAAAACCTTCCGTTTAAATAGGAACAAGCACTGCCTATTTGAAAACCTTCTGTTTAAATGGGAACAAGCACTGCTTATTTGAAAACCTTCTGTTAAAATAGGAACAAGCACTGCCTATTTGAAAACCTTCTGTTAAAATAGGAACAAGCACTGCTTATTTGGTCTTTCCTAAGCATTTATGAATAATGTAACTTAACTAACCACTGAGTTTAAGGCCCAGACAGATGGCGTGCCTAGTCTTGTACTTATGAACATGTATGTGAAATTACTGAAAGTTCGCTGACAAAAGAATACAGAAAATACGAGGATAAGAATACACGTCCTTCCGCCATTTTCACCTTGATCATAAAGATCAAGGGGACCTAAATCAAATTTAAGTGTCAATGTTAATAAGTTCAATAACCCCAAATGAAGGTCATTCAGTCTTTTCGAAAGATTATTTGAAAGAGTATTTGTAAACGGTTCACTCAATTATATCACCGGACAAAAGAGATTTACTCAATGCGGTTTTCATCTTGAAAATGTTTGTTTTTCGTTAAAAAGTTCTCTTTCAAGAAAATTATATTTTACATTTATTTACCGTGGAGGTAGCCGCCTTTTTATTGCTGGTTTAATTATGTAGGTATTGTGTACATTTGCAGAACTCTATTTCGGTTTAATAATAATAATAATATCTCAAAATCACAGGCCATCAAAACAGGCCATGGATCTCAGCTTGTCTAAGTCCCATGCAATGATTATGAGTTGCAACACAAATGCTCTTTTGGCAAGTCCTGATCAGCTGATCTGAGGCATCTACCTGGTGTGTACGAATTAATGAGTTCTTGTAAGTAGACCGGGTCTGTGCGATGTTTTGTCTTGGAAATTAGTATTGCCAACTTAAATTTACTGCGGTGAATTACGGAAAACCAGTGCAGCTCACGACGTAGAGGTGTAATGTCGACATACATGCCACATGCAGTTAGTATAAGAGCTGCACTGCTCCGCACTCGCAGAACTTTGCGACAGGGTGGAAACACATGAAATTCCTAGAGTCAACCTGGCACGGTGGAATGCCGCTGGGGGTCCAAGAAGTTGGGGTATAGGGGTAACACCGATGAACCGAAGAAAGGAACATCGGTGAGTGAGTGAAACAGGACTGAAGGGTACAGTCTCCCGATTAAGCCGATCTCTCATCTACCAATTGAAAAATCGACAAGTCTCCCCAGCCGGTGAATGCCCGCATACTGACCGATTTTTCCTGCAGATTTCTCTGATCATTTTGATCGTTTCTGATTACGTCTCAAGGATTATAATTGATAAACTTATATTCAAATATGACAAAAGAAGGAAATGGAGGTCGGTAATCAGCTGATATTTTCTGTTCCGTCATCACATCTACTGATTTTTTTTACATTGTCAATGGTCTGGCAGCCGGATTTTTTCGCTTGCCGGCAGCACCCTCATATCTACCGATCCATCCATTTTTCCGGCCGGCAAAAAGCGGGGGTAAAAAATCGGGAGATTGAAGGACGGCCTGCAGAGGACTCGCCCTTTCTCACCGCTCCTCGGCTGATATTCGATCTCATGATTTCCCGGGCTTTGAGTCTTATGCTCTACCCCTAGACAACGGATTCCTGTTAAGGCAAGCATATTTATCATTTATTCGTGATCATAATATTTTGTATGAGAGTATTATTCTTCCTGCACATCTGTCCTTTCTGTTTATTATCATTCAGATCAGATCAATGGAAACAATTTATAAAACGATAATATTCTCTGCCAGTATAAAGTAATTTAGATATTTTATCTCTAAAAATAGATACCATCAAATTGGGAAATATATCTATGAAATCATTTTATTTATTTGATAAATATGATCATGTATAATTTTGTTTATAGCCGTCGTGCATGTTGTGAATATGATATATAAGGCGTTATTATTTTACATTGGGCGGTATTTTTAGATAATGTTTCATCATAGTTGAAAGGAAAATTTGATCCGAGGTATTAGGAACATATTTCAACATGATAAGCTCTGTCATAAGATAAGAATCATAAGTTTGCTAATGACATACCTTATCTTTAGAAACCTTGTCATATTTCATGTGTATAAATTATAATTGACATAACAAGCATATCCTCATTTGTATTCTAAGTTACTGTTTGCTGGCTTTCATAAAACTTCAAACAAACCGAGGCCGGGGAATCCTTCAGTTCAACCAGAGAAGTATTGGTGAATACTAAACAGAATAAGAGATTCATCGTTTTATGTTAATAATATATTACATATCATTATTATTATATGGATTACGTTTATTTACATTTATTGCACACTGCCATTGTTAAGCATGTCCTTTGAAAATGTCTGGAGTGGATTTAGAGTTGGCGCAGGGATAAAAATTTAGCGCCGGATGTTTGAACCTTGTCCAGCTTCCTTGAATATCCTTCTTAATGCGATTATAATGCCTTGAGTTTGAACTAATACTTCTTGTCTGTCTGTACCTGTATGCTGTACCCCGGCCTCCTCCCCAACGGCAAAGGCAATTGAAGTATATATATATATACTATGTTTTAATTCCAATTAGAATTATCCGTTGTACAAGATGACATTTTTTTAATATCATATTTGTAGGACCAAACAATATGACATGTAGAATTATCAATAAATCATACATTAATTGTTTCACGTGCAATGCTTAATATTGAATTACGTTCAAAATCTGCGGACACCAGTAACTAAAATAACATGATTTGTTTTAGAAAATTCATGTATTATTAGACTAAGCCCCACCAACCCCCCCCCCCTTTTTTTTTAAGATTCCATATCAAGCCCTTATATCTTAAGGTATCATACCTCTAAGCTATCCGATGGTTCAAACATTCGGCAAAGATATATAAATATATATGGCGATCGTGATAATTTGTCCATCATAAAATCTGACAATTACAGCTGAACAAGACAAAACTTAATGATTCTACGGACAAGTCTGAGGGTAGGTATAAAAGTCTGAAGCTGGAATGGAACACTGCAGATATAAAATTACATAGTTAAGCAAGCTTTAAAAAATACAGGTGGTTACCTCCACAAAAATACTGTGAAAAATGTCAGTTCCTAATGCCTTTTATTCTGACAGACTTGCTCAGCTGGTGTGTTAGCGCTTTTTCAGGGACTTTTTGTGATACCGCACATACGGTGGAGGATTTATTTGTTAAGATTATCAAGACAGATTTAAAAACAATTGTTTCCATCTTAAACACCAGGGGGCGCTTGACAGCACCATTACAGTCAATAACAATGATCCCGTCAAAAGCTTAGTACTTATTTCTTATGATTCTGTAGTTATAGTTATAGTTTATTAGATTATTCAAACCGTCTATACATATAATGCAATACTCGACAGCGGTTTACAAACCAAGAATACATACGTCAAATGAATATTAAAACAATGATAAATTATCACTTTTAATGCAGGATACAGAGCATTGAATACCATTCAAACAGGGTTTATAAAGAGAAAGGCAAATAGAATATATGCATATAAAAAAGATATTGCATATAAAAACTAAGTAAAAACATGCCCAAAATAATAGAGCCAGCTGTCTTAATATCCTCAGGCCGTCCATTTCAAACATTTGTGCTGCATGCGTAATTAAAAGCACGCTTTCCGTTAGTTTCGGTGTTTGAAAAGGAATGTAAACCAGGTCCCTAAAATTTGACCGAAGAGTTCTTTTGCTGGTCTTCTCCCTTATCAGTTCCCTCCAGGTACGATGGTTACATTTTGTATTAGAAATGATTCTTTTCAAATATTTGGAGGGAAATTATGATAGAGTCACGTTCTTTCTAGAATGATGGTTATATGATCAACCAGTCTTATGGGTGCTTCGAAGTTCAAGGAAACATCATATCAGCTTTCGCACAGGATTTGTTATCTGGGTGAAGAGAAGTTTTAAAGGGGCCCAATCACCTATCTGACCTTCATAAACTAAAGGTAATCCCTTGGAGCTTTTATAAAAATAGGCCGGAATACGTCGATATTACTGCACACAGGCTTCTTGTTTTGTTTATATTAACATGTTTATAATATGTGGGGGCCCGCCAAAATAATCAAAACCCATTTAAATAGGGACATCTTGCGGAAAGGAAGATAAGCCAGAGCTTTGCAAATAGCGTTTTGCACAGGTGACCTTTCTACCTCTACATATATGCGACCAACCACCTTAGGTTAGATGTTTTTTCTAGTTTGTCAACAAAGCTGTGTTTGCATACATTTTGTAAATAAACAATTTCATTCATCCTTCTCGGAAGCGTTATAAGAATTTTTCAATACCAGAATTACCCTTAGATCATTAATATATACACAGTGGAAGCCAGAAATAACATAAATTCTTTTTCAAAAGGTAGGTTGATGGGCTCCTTTAACTATATTTATGTCTTAAGAGACATAAATAATATATCCCTAACAGGGAAATAGTTTATGTCCTTTGAGATTAATCAAATTGACTGTAAACATAACCGGTAAACCTGTCCTCACGTATATACAATTCCAGAACAAGATTTATAATTCCACCTCGTATCACACCGTCGAAAAATGAGCGGGGCAGTGGTGTATTGGTTATGGTGCCTGATCAATGCTCGGGAGGTTAATCTACCGTCAGAAAATAAATAAAATAAATCCACTCCATAAGCTCATGCTGCCTGTGTTCTTCCTACTAAACAACTTTACTTTTGTTATACAGTATTAATAAGGAAGCCTAGTACACCAAGGTGATAAAAATGCCTTTCACCTATGGCCTTGTGTACAACGCTACGATCTCAACTGATGACGAGTTATAACCGTCATAATGTAGAATCCGGAAAATTTTGCGAGCATGTAATTTTCGTGAATTACGCGAGGTTACCTTGATATGCGAAAACTGAATACTCGCAAAAATTACATTGCATACTACGTTACACTCACGGAAGTAAGCATGCCCAGTGCAAGAATGTGTGGTTCAGTTTATCTGGACCTCTTCAAATTAAATCTAATGTATATTAGTTTAGTGATATACACGTCTTTGAAAATATTTTTATTGTTGAGAAAAAAACACACACACACACAAACATATTTACCAGTCTGCATATAAGTGTTTAAATCAGAATAAAACAGGATGAAGAGATGATGACACTTTAAACATCAACGCGATGTGTTATCGTTATGACAAGCCGATAATTAGTTTTCTTCACGGAGTAGTTATTGCGAGGGCATTGTTTGAACACTTATTGTACGGGGAGACCCCACAAACCGACCGTCCGACTGTGTCAGCTCAATTAAATGTATAACTGACTTGCGCAATCATCCTTAACCAAGCGTGGCTTTTTAAAGCTATATTTGTAATCTCAATTTATTTATTGTTTGTGTGCGTGAAAAAATTTACCACAAGCAATTCGCGAAAATTACATATATACTCGCAAAAGGTATGAACTTGCAAATTCGCGATAATTTGAGTTTCGCGAAAATAACAGGTTCAACAATATTACGGGACCAATCACAGTCTAGATCAGATTACAGTTTCTATATACAGTGATCATACAATAAATAGCCATTCGGACATAAGATTGACTAATATTTTGTATTTTCTTTACGAGGCGGCAGAGTGTGACTCCATTTTATTCAGTTTATACATATACGTTTACTGTCATTTCATTGTTAAACTGCAGGTAACTGAGCGACATTACAGCTTACTAAAAATACTCTTGTGCATAAATGCGCGACAAAGTTTCAATTATAACTGATCTTTTATAAAACTTCTATATCTGATTAATTATAACAATTTTGTTAAAGCCATTGTCCTCAGTAGCCGAATTATCTAATCTTTAAACAGTATTTAATACATTAATAATTAAAGTTTCGCTAAATCCCCCTCCCACAATATATATATATATATATATATATATATATATATATATATATATATATATATATATATATATATATATATATATATATTGTTACAGGTGTCTCTTTTATTGTGCGCTGTTGACATTCTGATTCATGTTAGGCTAAAGCCCTGGGCGTTGCTATGGCGTGTGGAGACACAGCGCTCGGTGTAATCCGTACTGATTAACTTGGCGTGCAAAGACAAGCGTTTGTGCTAATCTGGAATTTTCTGGGCTGTTCGCATTCTATGGGCGCGTGTGTCTTTTTGTGGGTTTTTTTTTGGGGGGGGGGGGGGGATTGTTCTTGAAATAGAAAGTTCTAGGCTTTGGGATGAGAATTTATAAATAAGGGGCTGTCTTTAGAGCCGGGGAGGAGAGAGAGAAATATTCCAGCGGACAAGGAAGAGTGTGAGTCAGTTTGTGGACCTTTCCGATAATTGCAGCACCTATAGATCTTCGAAATTTGTAACGGATTTTATATAGTCTTCAGTTTGCCTTTGGGATTACTACCAGAACTTCACTTTTGGATTACAACAAATTGTTTTCGGGATTACATTGACTATTATTCTCTGAGAAGATTTACGTGAAAAGTTCATCTGGATTGTATGTTTCAAAGGACTTGTTGAGCTGTGACAGTGGTGGTATCCAGAAAATCCTAGGATCCGGACACTCTGGTACTGTACACTTTATTTATTATACTGTGTAATTGTACTGATATATTGTTAAACTGTTGTTATACTGTGTAATTATATTGATTTAGTGTATTGTAATGTTAGTGTTGTTATAAGAATAGATCATACTATTTGTTAACAAAAAAACACTGACTTCTTTATTCATTCTCCTGCTGCCTAGTGTTACAAAATCTGATTTATGTTTATCTCCTTAACAAAATTTATGCTCGTCACGACTACAGGATCTGTTGTTATTAGGTTCCTTTAACAATATATATATATATATATATATATATATATATATATATATATATATATATATATATATATATACAATGAAAACTGGTCTAACGGACACCTCAATAAGGCGGACAACTGGCTATAACGGACAATATAGTTAAGTCCCTTCAAAATTCCCTATTTGTTATGTATAAGCGGAACCTCTATAAGGCGGACACCTCACTACTGCGGACAACGGACAGCGGATTTCAACTCAAACCATCATTCAAAGAGTAAATGAACCTGACAAATACATACACGATACGCCATATCCGGCGGACACTGATCACTCGCCCCGGACAACATCTAAGTCCACTGTTACTGTTGTTCCCGGGACTGGAACATAAAGGACTGAGCAATCCCCAGTTGTTACTTAATGCGTGTAGGTGTTCATATCACGGTGTGATGTGCTCATAGGATAAACACAGCAAGGGTGAAGCGGTAAACATCCTGTCACTTTATTTCACGGTTGATCATTAACATGTTGCGAAGCTGCATATTATTTGCTCGACCGCGGGATCATTAAAATGATTAAACGGCTGCCGATTACCCGTGCGTCCATGATTTCACCACGCAATATCTTACTGTAAACTAGCAACTTTGTTGTAGCAGGCTGTTTGATATAAATTAATTAGTTTTGCTCAATATATCTCAAACTGATCTGCTCAGTGTCAACCATGTGCTCGCTTTGTAGTTACACGTATCGTGCCGCCTTGCACAAGCTCCTCGGGGTTCGTTTTATCTCGGGAGCCAAAAGAAAATTTTATTTAAGGCTAAAGCTACATTCACCTTTAAAAAAAGAATGTTCCCAGGTTCGTAGCCATAACAATCTTCGCATTATCAACGCCGTCATTATTTTTGAGATTATCTCATTGGGGCAGCTGATCAGGATAGTTTAGACAATGCCGCCAGGTGGCACCACGCATACTTCAGGCGGGTGCTTATGCTATCTGTAAAGCTTATTATCGAGCTTATTGTACTTGGAGAAGAATTTATGAACATTTTTTATGGATGATTTCATAGACCCTTCTCCTCATATTGATTACTACTTGACATAAGTAAAAATAATCACAGTTTGTATATGACTATTGAATGCATAATGTGTGCATGAATATGTTGTACACGTACATGAAACCTGATATAATACAATAAACACGTTTCTTGCAGCTGTTCGTCGTTTTTATTTATAATCACTCAGTTATCAACCATGGTCAACCTGCCTAATAAGGACACCTCATTATTAAAGACAAAATGATTGAGTCCCTTGACTGTCCGCTTTAGACAGGTTTCACTGTATATATATATATATATATATATATATATATATATATATATATATATATATATATGGCTTTTTATATTATTCTTTATCTACTCCACAGAAATTCGCCACTACTTTTTGTTCCAAAATGAACAAGAAAAACCTCAAAAAGGTATATATGTTAACAGAAAGGTGACAAATTGCTTTTGGTGCTGTTTGAAGACGCAAAAGGTAGTTCCGGATTACGGTTATTTGCTGGGGCAAGGCTGACGGCGTTTTAACACATTTATCAGATATAATTTAGCGGTGTATTCTCAACAGGTATTCACTTCAAGGGTATAAAAACAGACAGGATGCAGACATTCCCTGCAGGGGACTGTAAAAGCTCTCGTTTTGGCGGAGTAATCTTTCTGATAAAAAGCATCTACCTCCGGGTTTAATTTGTTTAATTCCGTCCCTTGGCTTTTCGCAGCTTTATTGGAAAGGATATCCCAAAGGTTTATCTAAAATATATAGCTGTATCATCATCAGAAAAGGTGACAGCGTTTATCTGTTAGCTCAATTTTATGCTGACCAGTTTAAAAAAAAAATAAGTCTTTCATCTGTTAATAGATCCTTCATCTGCAACTAAAACCACGGTGAAAAAAAGTGTCCATCATTATAAAAATCAGTTATAAAAATGTATGTATAGTCTAGTCCCTTTAATTTCAACCCGACAAATTAAATTAATTGAAATAATTTCTTAGGCATTTTAACTTCTTTAAATATTGTGCCCTGGAATGAGCTGCTGCAATTAACCCTAAAGATAAGTAATTTGTAAGATTTATTAACTCATCATAGGCGGGCACTCAACTAGATCAGACGTATTTATATAAAATATTTGGGTTCCTTTTAGCAGAACACTCTCACATTTTATCGAGTCCGTGGAAATAATTAAAAACTGTAAATGAAGGGTTCTTGTAAACACGTCTCGGCACTTTCAGGGGTCGGCAGACGTCTGCAGTCAGCTCTTTTGGGTAAGACTGTGACTGGGCTCGTCTAACTGAAACCCCTCACATATAACCTGTTAAGTTGACGCCCATTTTGTTATATATATGTCCAGCTTAAAAAAGGCTAATACTGACAGTATGTCGTCTTGTCGTCTGGAGCTGCTGTTTAAAATAACACAGAAACCTAATAAGAGGATGGGGACATTCACCCGCATTTTACTGCGGAAACTGAAGAACTTGACAAATTTTGAGAACGTGCTTGGCTTTTTGCTGGAATCTAATAATTGAAACTAAGAACAAGTAAACAGACTGCGTAAAACTATATGAGCTGTAAATGCCGGAAAATCAGTTATGGTGCGCCAGAAAAAGACAACCTTCAAAACCATTAAACATTCTTTGTTATTGCTAACAATATATAATAAATTCAGCCAATAATTCGTCGATTTTGGATTCACCATGTGGGCAACTCTTTTGTAATTTTGTATCGCCGCGAGAAAAATAATAAAGAGCTTTACGTCCATAGGGCCGTCAGTACAGGGGGAGTGGGGGTATATAACCCCCCCCCCCCCACTTTTAAGCAAGTGAGAATGATTAATGTATTCGCCCTCCCCCTCTATATATATAACATATAGACTTATAATGTTTATAAAATAGTAATCCCAACTTGGATGACCTCCCAGTCTGTGCGTCATCCCTACCTTATAAGATACATTTAGCTTAGAAATTATTAAAGAAATAGTTTGATAAATTTCGAGCAATAATTTTCCATCTTTTCATCGGTTTCAGCCCATAAATGCGTGAATGAACTTTCCTTCACCAGTATGCAACATGATGAAACACAATCAACACTGAACAAGACTATATATGAAACCGAATAACTGTTATACAATGTTGAAACATTATAAACTGCCTCGTTTAATGGCTGCAGTGCACTGTTGAACTACTGTCCGTCAATATCAAGTATGCCTCCAACTTAAGCTGTTTGACAAAAAATAGCCTTCTCATTACCTCAATCTATCCGGGGTCATTTTTTTACTTCAAATTCATACAACTTATATTTCCTTAGAATATTTGTCGGTGTTCTTGTTAGTACCAAGGATTATCTTCACCTATTTAACCGTATATTTTTTTTATCTCATGATACAATTATTATTTTATTTTACATATATTTGAATATCTTTCATTATATCCTGAAACCTGTATTTTATTTGCCTGTTATGTTGCTTAAAATATTGATTATATTTTGCTCCTGCCTGAGGACCTTGTTATAAAATATCTACACTCTTCTCGTACGGACTACTTTGAAGAATAAATAATATGTAAACGGAACATGGATCTAGTTCATCCCGTGTTTGTCTTGTTCCAAGCTGCTTATTTCCGCTTCGCTCTGCTGCTCTACATCAGCGTCTTGAGATTGACCCTTATGAAAAGGCCGTGTAAGGTTCCAAACAGGAGACCCCTTTGAAATCGTAAAGTGACTTCTGGGCGGTGTCAACATAAGATAATTACCTTTTCGATGCATTTTGATTTTTTGTCAAACTTCTAAAAGGTTTAAGCACAAATGTAATGCTCAATTGTCCCACATTTCCATAATTTTACCAAGAGCCCTTGTGTTTATATAGAGAAGAAGTCGCCAGTATTGTATGAATTGTCTCACAGTCCTTTGCAACGGGATTTAAACCCAGACCCCACTCTGATCTTATCGCTGTTGGAACTAGGAACTGTTGGTGCAGGGAACCAGTCGTTCAGTGTCCGCTCACAACAAGTTCATATAGTTTTTTATGTTTAAATTATGGCAAGCTTACAAGAATCTTTAGGAGATAATGTTACATGAGAATATTTAGGCAAGAATGTTGTTATGTTGGCAGAAAGACCCATTTACTACCAAAGACATGAGCGGATGTATTTTGATGTGTATATTTAGCAATTTAAGAGTTTTTATGACCACAGTAATATCACCATTACACAGCCTAATCGTAAAGGTCATCAAACAACTGCGATGGTATCACAGTTGTGTTTTCAGCAATAAATCCGGTATACATGTACCATTCTCTCAGTTGAACGAAAGATTGGGCCTATTCCGGTATTTGATGTCTATTAAATAAACATTATCAATTCCATCTTTTAGAGAAAAATAGGCAGGAAAAACCGCCCATTAATGCAAACAGGGTGCTCGTTCCCTCTATATTAACGCATTTGTAACATGCGGGGGCCGTCAAAATAATCCAGACATTGACAAAAAGGACATCTCATGGTAATTCAGACGCACAGGGGTGTTACAAAGGAGGTTTGTAACTAGTGACCTGCAAATATCCAACCAGCAACCTTAGGTCACATGGTTTTTCGCTTTGCCAACATTTGCTTGTAGTTGAGCAAGCTCACACATCCGTCAGAGAGGCATTTTAAGAATTCCTCTCGACATACTTAAATTACCAGTTGATCAATGGGTACGCGGAGTAAGCCAGAAATCACATACATTATAGAAACAAAGCAGAGGAATGGCTTGCTTTATGGCAACTTTCTCTGCTATCTTATACAACAGAAGTTAATTCTGCAGGCAAGTCTAGTGCATTGATTCGATGAGCCCCACGCTATCCCAGACAGCCGCTGGTTTAACACAGTGGATAGCCATCGTATATTCCCGGAGAGATTGCAGCTTTAAGTCGCACAGACAATCTTCTCGGGTTCCAAAATGGCGTACCCGCCCGCGACCCCGATAAGGCTAGGCCTGTCCGATACCATCTCCTCGATATTTTCCTGATTATTTTAAGACTCTGGATGATAGTCCGGCATAGCAAGACACGTGCCAAAGTCAGGTTTGAACCCTGACCTCCGCGCTTACCTGTTCAGCAGCCATGACTGGTTCTGTATAATAAAAAAAAATTCCAATGAATCACATGTTTTTCTTACCTTATAGCAAGATAACACATTAGTCCTGGACTATAGGTAATGCAGCATCTGCCTTTCCGAAATGCAAGGTCATCAAGTTCACTGAATATTCTTTCATCCAAGAATGTGCTTTGAAGATCACAGGCTATTAACATACGAAGGCTCCACTACAGGTCATTGAATAGTAGCAATACACAGTTATTGCTTTAACAAAGGGTCACTTAACATGATTAAAATATACTACTTAATGTGATTAGTCTCACATTTACCGCAAGACTCAGGACGATGTTATATCACAATATATACCAGCGCACATGTGGCTTTGTATGCAGCAATTCGTAAATAGAAGGGCCATTTAGATGTCAATCGATTCTTGGCAGTTGATTTGTCGTAGGTATATAACGTTGCATGATAAGTATGTATAATAATGTAATATTAAAATATGAGTCATGACCTTTCACAAACCTGCCGGTGAATTGATACACCCTCTTCTTTGGCCATATATTTTGGGATATTTTTAGTATGACTTCAACTGATAAATATTTTATTTTCTCATCCACTTATGCCTTACATGAACATAACATCAATTCCTAATAAAACACAGTAAAATTAAGATGGAACATACACTGATTTAAAATCCAGTTTAATTAGTACCCCAACAAAGCAAACAAACTATGCTGCTGACCTTACAAAGTTCCATGAAATGAAATCTAACAACCAGAATCGTCGATTTTATTTCACCACATCCACACAAGACACATTTTCTCCGATATTAACAGAAAAGTCACAGTACCTGTATGCATCACAGATCCTTGCGTCCTTGCGCCTCAAGGCCTCAGTCTGGTTATGCCTTTTAAACCCTGTTATGCTTTTATAAGATAGGGTCTCGGGTCTTTCTTTGCCTTATTTAATCCACAGACAAAAAAAAAATTGACATCATCCCTCATATACCTCATCAGATTATCCTTTGTTCACTTGTGCATGTTATTATAAAACTGGCATCCAACGAATGACAGAAAATATCCTTTCTTTGGGAAAAACGCTCCCCGTTTTATTAAGAGAAAACCTTATGATTTGAAACTACTTTAGTCATGAGCGGAGTAAAGAGATAAGAAAGTTAAGTATTTGAAGTTCGATTGCCTTTTTTTTCTAGTTCTAAGAGAATGTGATTTTTTAGACCTTCAGGAGACTCAATGTCTCAGACAGAAGCTTTGCGCAGTGCCTTCTCTCGGTTGATAAGAGACTTGAATTTCCACTATAAATGACCTTTCTTCCCCCATTTTTCTTCATTAAGTGTTGATATATTTATAAGAATAACAATGCCATCCACACACAAATAATAAGTTGGGCTGGGTGTTGCCTGTAATGTCGTATTACAATATATTGTTATATATTCCTGCGTATATTTGCATTGTATCAATATACATTACGTGTGTACTTACAAGCTTACTCATTGTTAAGAGTACTTAAAAGAACATTTAAACAAGAAGAGAATGTTTATTAATCTTTACAATTATTAAATGAAAGTTTCCTTTGAACCTTACATGTGTAACTTACTTTGCCATGAGAGAATTCTGGACTTTAATTACGAACAGGGGGACATATGGCATGCACAACAGCAGTCGTGTATCATAAGACAAAGCGGCCGTTCTTGATCAACAATACTCTACAGGAGAAACGATATTCTTGCAAAAATCATAAGATGAAAGGAGAGGATGTTTATTAATCATTGAAAGGTATTAAATGAAAGTTTCTTTGTACCTTACATTTACTTTGCCATAAGAGAATTCTGGACTGTACTTTCGCTTAGAGTGGGATATATGATGTGCTCAATAAAAGCCGTGTATCATGTAACAAAGTTGCCGGTCTTGGTAAAAAAAAAAGACTGTACACGTGACACGTTATCCCTGCAGTCATCATAATGTGAAATGCGAGAAAGTATATCAATAATTAAAATTGGTTATGACCGTGTTCGACACATCCTTCTATTCCTGTGTAAAATATGTTTGTAACATTAACCATCGAGCAAATATTCCTGGGATTGACCTTTTATTATATGCATGTTCTGTCTAGCCTACTTTAACATTTCCGAAATATGAGCTGCTTTCACTTTGAACCTTTCACTGATGAAGACCATTATGATGTCCAAATCTATACCAGAAAACCTATTCTAACTACTATATATACAGTTTAAGTCACGTTTGACAAAATATAAAAAATGTCGATATTTGAAAAAATTCAGCGATTATAAATATACTGTTCGTCGTATCCTGATACATCGATATATCGCTAATTTTGCGCAGCCCTAATACATTTATAGCGGACACCCTATATTTACTACTATAAATACAGTTTAATTCACGCGCAGTCATAGTAAATAGGCTTCAAATTGTGACTAATTACACCACTTGTATTCAACAGAAAAAGTTTACTTGGCTGGTTCCGCTAGCAAAAACAAAAGTTGAGGGTTAGATTTTTTTTTCATATTGCCCTATGCTTCATGATATATTTTTTCGATAATCGTAGAAAATTATAGAACATTATGCTATCACGCAGCATACAATATATAACAAAAAGACCATACGATTGTCTGTGAGCCCAGGTTACGATCTCACGCACCAATTTCCTTTGTTTTAATGGCTGCTTTTATAGCATATTTTTCGGAATGTTTCCACTGGGGCCGGCACATCAGACCTACGGCGTGGTATCGCATTGCGCATCAAACCAACGAGCCCAGGCCGTAACAATTTGTTTAAAACCGTGAAACAAGGTTGTTGCGGCTCAAAAGGAGAAGGGGCCTGATCCCCTGACCCCCCCCCCCCCCCCCAGCCCCCCTTCCAGATCCGCCAGTGAAACCACGTTCTTCTGTCGCTATCCATACACCCGATACCGCGTTCAAACTTAATGTCGCTTCAAACAGCTTTTACCAAATATAAGTAACTGAAACACCTCTAGGCTAGACTATTGTTTAAAAAAAGTCGTAATAAAACATATGCTGTAAGGTTTAAGTCATGTGTCTAACAATGGTAACTAAATGATTCATGTATAATTGTGTAAAACTGAATTTGGTTCACTACATTAACAGTAAATTATACATAAACTAAATCTGGAGGGTCTAAACACCTATCTGGTATGCGGCATCAATGATGTAGCTAAACCCACAGAGAATACTCAGTAATCACATTCTTCATCATATATATATATATATATATATATATATATATATATATATATATATATATACCACGTCTAAAACAACCCTGTATAATTTAATTGCTATGAAACAGGAAATAGCGGGACTTGCGTCTCATGCCTACCACTGATTGAGTTGCTATTTATATAATTACCTAACTACAGTAATTATTTTATCGTGTGATTTGCTGGAAGATAAATCTGTTTCACCTGTTTTCAGTTTATTGTCAGACGACTAATATGAAAGATAATTATGTTTAATATCCTCACTGTTTGTTGGTTCCGCCCGTTTTTATCTAGAAATACGGGGAAAACAAGTTCTGGTGCAATCAAATCGAGAGCGGAAGGAGTACCACTTCAAGATGTAAAAATGCAAACTTCTAGTTAAGATAATTTGACTAAAACTCAAAATAAGCATATTTTTAAAGGAACGTTAAGCATTTCTTACGAGAAATCAATAATTTATAAAATTGGACAGAGCTTTTTATCAAAGGAGCCGTGAATGATCCCTGTAGAGCCAACATTGATGATTGTGCAGGCAATCTTACTCAGACTATATTGATGATTTTTAGCGAACCTGTGAGCACATGCGGTGGTGTTGCGTCGTCCGTCGTCTCAAATACGGAAGGATCTAGCATCATCAAAACATCTGTCATCTAATAAACTTAATTTTTTATATCTGCATTTACTCAGATTGTATAGGGAAAAAGCTAAAAAAAAAATCTTTTACTCCAAAACAGACTAGCCAAATTGTTCAATATTTCACAGAAATAATCCCTGAAACAACCTCTATAAAGATTGCTCGAATGGTTTCAGTTCGGTTAATTTTGACCGAGTTACAAGAAGCTGAACTAAGTGATTTCGCCAAAAAGGATACTTAAATTACAATATCAGAAACGGCTGGAGCTATCAGCACCAAATTTTATGCGAATGCTGGTCACATGAGTAATATTTGAAATTGAATTTTTGGTGACGCCACCTGCATCGACTTTTTTGTACGGGGGTCATCGGTTATTAGTACATTTACCCATAATTTCTCAGGAATAGCAGGTGCTAGCATCCCTAAATTGTATGAAAAATCTTTCACATGTCAAATGTTGTGGGTTTGAGCTTTTTTTGTGGCGCCATCTGCATCAACTTACATTTTACGGGGTGAAAAGCTTGAACACCTTTGAAAATCTTCTTCTCAAAAATCATTCAGCCAAATTGTTCAATGTTACACAGAAATGATTCCAATGACGATTTCTCTCAAGATTGTTCAAATGGTTTTGTTTGATAAATTTTGGCTGAATTACAGGAATTTGAACTTAGTCATTTCGCCAAATAAGCATCCTAGCATAACAGTCTCAGAAACTATAGGATCAAGCTTCACCAAGTTTTGTGCAAATGTTGGTCAAATGACTCATATTTGAAATTTAGGTTTTTACGGGCGAAAAAACTGATAATTTTAGACTTTCTCAACTTAAAAATGTTTTATGATTAAACTTTCTAGCTGGCTGGTTAAATTTTTCACAAAAATTATCCTACGGTAGAGTTCTTTCAATTGTATAAGGATAGATTGAGTTCATTGATTTTTGGTAGAGTCATAGAAAGCTGGAGTTGGTCTTGTAGCCATTTGTAAGCCTATTTCAATCTGAGAGCTGCAAAAGTCTTCTTCTGCAAAACTGTTGTTTCAACTTCTGTAACATTGCGCAAAAATGAGGCTAAGGTGGCCTTATTCCAAGTTTACTCAAATGAAAATGGGCAGAATTATTGAACCTTTAACAAAGAAAGGACTGCTTCTTTTATTATTCTAAACACCTTGATAAAATTATTTTGGATATGTCAGCTTGAAAAAAGCATTGTAGCCAAAGTCTTACAGTATGTGTAAAGAGAGTAACCAAAATGTCAAGAATGTGTCTGTATCTATAAATAGCTTGGCAGGCTGCGAACTATTTCAGATTAGTCAACAGACCAAAGGTCAATCGTGATCTGTTTATAGTTTTTGGAGACTGTTAACTGTATCAGATAAGGCAACACGTCAAGAGTTCACTCAGTGTAGCCATGTTCATGTCAAGAGTTCACTCACTGCAGTAACTGCAAATGCAATTTGTTCTGGTCCACTTGGGGCAAATGCCTTCTTCACCTGAGCTTGCTGAGCCCAGGGCATCTAACTCAAGAGAAGTTTATGTATTGGCCTGATATTTTGACTTGTCCAGGCATTTGCGATGGCTTTCTTGTACACAAGTCTGGTGTCGCCACCTACAATGACTTTTGCACAATGTATTTACGTGCCTCTTTCTCAGGAGGGATTCGATATATCAGCCTGAAATTCTGCATATCTATACATATCAGATAGCTTCGTCATATACGAGACTGGTGGCGCCATTTTAAATATTTTTTGCACAGTGTATGTCCCTGCTTTTTTCTCAGGAGAGATTTGATATATCAACCTGATATTGGGCATATGTACAAATCTTGGATAGCTTCGTCGTATACAAGACTGGTGGCGCCACCTACAATAATTTTGCAGTGTATATTCCTCCTTATTTCTCAAGAGTGATTTGACATATCAGCCTGAAATTATGCATGTCGATACTTCTCGGATAGTTTTGTTGTATACAAGACTTGTGGCGCCACTTACCATAGTTTCATGCATCTGTGCACATAGCCAAAGAGTGGTTTATAATATTTGCCTGAAATTTTCATGTCCATACATCCTGGATGGCTTTCTCGGAACAAGACTGGTGGCGCCATCTACAATCATTGTTTTGTTGTTTGCACCCATGCCAGTATTTCAGCAGTGATGTTTGTGTAATTGGTGCTTGTACTCGGGTTTAAAATGATCGATACTTGCATTGTACATATACATGTCACACGTGTACGTGAAAAGTAAGGGTCCAGCATGAAAGCATTATACCTGTTATAAATGCCATTGCACCCATTAGGTCTTAAGGCCTTAATATTAATACTCTTGATATTGATTTCCCATTCTCTTTCCCAGATGACAAGAGGGTGTAGTAAAATGGAAAATCTACGTCACATAACACGTCAAACATGACAAGGAAGGGGGATATGGGCATAATTGTAAAATATCATAAAATCCATCTCCTCGGTATGAGGGATATTTCGTCATTTAAATGTCGAATAAAGGTATCTTGATATGGGAATTCTATTATCACATATATATATATATATATATATATATATATATATATATATATATATTCAAACGTTAAAATTAATCATGAGAAACCGAGGTTGATGGCATGCTGAAATGTGAGTTTTGGGTATTGGGCAGGAAGCGTTTTCTAATAATAGAAGTCTCGTGGTTATTGGTTTACTTAGAAATGACAGAAAACAGCGTTTATTCTTCTCCGGAAGAGGACCTGGCAGTAGGTCCCGTCACATGGTTAATGTTAATCACCTCTGGTGCTGGGACTTCAGGTATAGACACTTTGCCATTATGTAGCCGCCTTTCTTTAAGTAGTACGTTTCCCCAGAGAAACTTTAAAACAAAGTTCCATAACTTAGCGCTAGGCCACACTGAAAAGTAATTCTTACGGACGCGACGCTGAAAACTACAAAACACTTAATGTTGTAGCCTCGCAAAAAAATACAAATGTTCGCTTTAATTCTTGACATGGTAAATATAATCCACAACAAATGAAGTCGAATTTCGAAACATTACAAAAACTTTGAAATATTTTACATAAAAGCAAAAAAATACATGACCGCGGACCCTGATGACTGGTCTCCGCAAAAGGCTGGTATGTTTAGCTATCACAAAACGTGTCTACCGACAGAAAAAAATGCTGATTATCAACGTCTCAACTCACAGTTATTTATTTCTGAGAGGATACCAATTTTGCACCAATCTTCGCCACATTCATGAACGAGAACTTTTATTTATTAAAATCCAAGAAAATTCATTACTAAAAATAATATTTGGGAACGGTATACAGAATACCTCACCTCCGGGTTACCTCTGGTATTCTGAAACTGATCTCCCATTAATCCCGGGAGCATGGGGAGGGGGTAAGCCTCAACCTGGTTTCAGGTTACCCTCTCATTGATAACATTACCCTCTCTGTCTCATTGATTTAGTTAATATGATTAATTTATGGAATAAACGTTCGGAAGCTGATCTAAGTAACAATGTATCAGTTCATTATTCCATAACATACAGACATAAGATAAATATAAATTTCAACCATTTATTTTTTTTTATCAAGGAGAACCAGCACTTAAATGTCTTAATGATCATCCGGAGGTCCTGCAATATAAGATTTTGCAATTTTCACTAGGTGCGTGTAATGAACTTTTCACCAATTAAAGATGTTTTTTTCAGGTAGACTCACATGCATGTTCAAAATATGCGTAGAGCTTGTAAAGGCGACACTCGGTCCTGCTACATAATGCTGACAGAATCAGAATCATTCAGGAAATGATTTTGAAAAAAAAGTGTGCATAACTTAGCATAAATAGTAAATTTCAAAATTATATGAAGAAAAATGAAAAGTTAATGTAGTAATTATTGTATATATAAATAAAATAACTAGCTGTGAATTATATAGTATTATATATGAAGAATCCACTGACACGAAGACAAACGGAAGCGGTCCAAATAGTGGTATTAAGTGGGTGTAAAACCTGGATGGTCATATTGATCAATTACAATTTCAACCGGGCGAAACCAATTTGGACGTTTAGCGTGTGATTGGTAATATCCCATCAAGTGGTCATCCACACTGCATGCGATGAATCACAAAAGTATGACAGCAGGTTTGGAATGGCGGGCTTTGAAACTCACCGCAATGCGCCGGGGCTTCCATACGCACAGGCGGCGTGGGCATATAAATGTAAGGAAGAGTGTACGTTGGTCCGTTCAAGTTAACAGCAGCCTGCCACCCAAACGTCAGTTTTTAGTTAACAGAAGACGTTGAGGTGACAGTACAGGCTATAGGTCACGTGGTCCTATTTGTTTACATGACCTTGGGTCACCAAGCCCTGAACCTGAAGGAGAGAAGTGAATGGTCTGGTTTTCTCTGGTTGGCTCTAGCCATCATGTGGCGGAGCATCAAAAACACCTCATTGTTTGATTTTTAAGCATGTTAAGCATAATTTCCAATAAAATTGACAGTATTGATAAACTTTTAAAAAATCTGTGGCCAATCAAAGAGGTGTTGTCCAAATGCTTGTTTGGGACTGCTTGGTGGGGTATTTTGGGCTTCACTGCATTCGGGCCAGGATGGTTAAAAAATGAGATACACAAGCCCCCTTTTTCTTGGTCTTGTTTGACTGAAGAAACAACAAATTCTCAGGTAAAAAAAAGTTTATATCAGAATTTATTTTGAAAATTATTTAAAAGAGGCCCAAACCTCAGGTGTTTTATAGATGTTATATAGGGAAAATAAATACAGCCACGTGTCCTATAGGGCTCGGTATAGGTAGATGTGCACGCCATTTCTGACACTACGTTTTCATTTTCATCTGCTTGAAGAACTGTCATTTTCCCGAGGTAAGTAAAAAAATGACGTTTTCTGCTGGAAAATAATAAATGTTACATTAAAGATTGATTTACGTGTATTCATGCATCATTTAATTATAACGTGGCTGGTTTTATCCGGAAAGTTTGTCTCTCCGTCCGTCATTACGGCTTGACAGAGGAAACTGCGGTGACCAAAACTGCTTCAAACTTCAGTTCTCGCCGCCAGGGTAACAACCACAAATTTTGTGTAACAACATTTTTTCTTCATAATTTAGCAATAAACCCTGACTATAAACCCTTAGAATCGGTGGTCTTTTATGACTTGTATCATGAATCGCAGATCTCCAATCAGTTTATTTTGAAACGGCCTAAATGTCATGCTGTTACTGGCTACGTTCAAGTACGCTGTAAAAGAATAGTCTTAAGAGTGACTGTGTGAATGGAGATCACGGAATAAGTAATATTTTGAATGTGAAATGTAAACTGAAGGTGTATCCTTGAAAGTAATTTTGATTTTAAAATGTGACAGTTGATTCTAGAAGTACAGGCCACCCCACAGTGCCAAACTGGAAGAGGGTTGAGCAGAAACAGCATCTCGCGGAAGGGTGACGTTGGCCACCAACAGGGCTCTTGGTCGTGATACAATGATACATCTGTGATCTGTGGCGGCAAAAGATGGTCGATGGTCGTTACAGTGGGGTGGTTGTGTTAGCGGGACGTATTTTTATATCATGGTTTACATTTTCCCCTAGAAAGCAAAAAAAAATTAATTAGCGGGTGGCCATAGTTGTAGGGTGGCCTTGATAGCTAGGTGGTCGTCAAACAATAACATACTCTCAACATTAAATGATGGTTTGCCTAAATGTTCATATCTTCCCTATGCTTTCAGCTGAAATAAACCCATCTATCTTAAAAGTCAACGGTTTTTCAATAAAATATGCCAGACACCGCAGATATCCGATTTACACCTTGCGTTATAATGCTTTTACATGTCATGGTGATTGGCAGCACTTCAGGCCTTACTAATAAGACTTTTTTGACCCAGAGAGCCATTCTCATATGCCGACTTGTAATCCCGCGTGACCGCACGAGGACTTCTGTCATAACCTCATCATACTTCACTGTCTAGCAGTAGAAAGTATGATCAATCCCTTCCAGCTTAACCCTGGCTTAAAACTTGGTTGAAACAAGTTAAGAAATCTAATGAGCCTGACAGGGACCTTATTTTCCATTTTCCCGGGTACTCTTTAGGGCTCGGTCTTGACCGTAGTGGTGTTTGTTCCGTGAGCGCTCTGCCAATAGCCATTACCAGTCTCATGGATTTCCATCGTATTATCGTGTTATCTACCTATGTTTAAGGAATCTCAAGTTATGGAACATGAGTTTTGCTGCTTGTTAGGATAGGGTGCCCAGAGTAACTTTCCGCTTTATACGTAAGACAAGGGGCAAGTCCGTCCAATAAACACCATGCTACACACCCCAACTTAAAGTGGGGTACGATTCTATATCCTACACACATCTTGAAAATAGAGCCGCGAATAATAAACCTACTTTGTGATAGTTAAATTGTCCTGTCCAGACGGAAGACATGGCTGTCAGACAAGGAGACAGACTAAATCCTATTAAGTCCGAAGACTTACAAAAGTAAATCAACATTACACACACACACACACATATATATATATATAGTGAGAGAGAGATCTATATTTATATTTATAATTATATGAAGTGTGTGTGTATGTGTTTGTGTGTGCCTCAGCGATCCTGTTAAGAAAATACCTTATGTGACGTACTTTTCCCCTGTAGGGGCTATTGCGCACGGCCGGAAGAGGAGGGGGTATTCCTTACTCATATTTTCTATTTTTATGCCGTACATCCAGCTAGTCAACATAGGGAAACATGAATTGTGCGCAAAATGGACGCACAAATTGAAATGCGTGTCCGAACATTAACGCAACACAAATAAAGAAAAACGGGAGATACCAATTTAGGGATCTATGTATGCCATAGAGCCACTTAATCCATATTTAAGAAAACTCAGAAAGCAATGAAAAAAAAGTATCCAATATCAGGTATTCCATATCAAGGTTTTTTTTGGTACTCAATAATAAGTGTACACCGAAGAAAAACAACTGAATCTCTGTGTTTTGAAAGCTCTCAATATTTCACAGAGAACTCCATTACAATACGGTAAGGCACACTGCTATATACACACAAAATGGAAGCCAGGGCTGACAAACAAACACATCTTTGTTGACTTGTTTTATTTCTAACATTTATGTTTTCGTTCAGGTTGAACATCATGGTGTACGCCCAGGCGACACATATCTCCGCTAATAACATGTTGATCCATCACATTTTCAAAAAACATTCAAGCAACCATACTTTGTTTCCTCTTCTACGTGTCCACCAGAGTTACAGTGTCCGTGAATCAGACGAACGTCAGCCATTTAATTATAACAATGTACAAACGAATATATGAATAAGGAGAATTTAAATCCATAAAAAAATACCATGATATACAGGTTAAACTATACGACAATTATGTGAGAGACCGACGTACAGCATATTACAGAATTATTCAATATGAGATATAATTGGACATTTTCATGAAATATGGAGGAATGATGACATATTTGAATGACTTAAATATCTCGAAGTGGCTGAATTAAAAATATGCCTTTATGCGTGTCGAAAGGGAGGGGAGCAAAAGCTACATCGTCCCAAAATATATATATAAACAGTAGAACAGCAAACCCCACACATTACCTTCATCTTGTTCCGGTCCAGTTAAGGATTGTGGGACGGCCGGGACTACTTATCTTAACTGTCAAACTTCAAAACAAATCTTTGTCACATTTCAAGGAAAATACTGTTTTCATTGCATATGCGCATGCTTGGTAAATATTACTTATTCCGTTAAAGTCCTTACAAAACATTGATGTTCACATAATTTTCCTTTAAACACTTGTTATCCATCGTATTCCAATCCGCTACAATATCGTTTTGACTACATTTTTGACTACATACCTCAGTGGATTGTGGGGAAAGAATTTCTTAAATTTACTCACTATTTATAACCATCAGTTTCGTACCTTTGTGAGTACGATTCGGCACAGTGTGGTACCTATTACAAGGGCAGACAAGTTTGACGTAATAAGAGACAGACATGATTGGCGCCATTAAAATCACGCCCTACATGACAGACAATTAGTTTAAAGCAATGCCTATAAAGTGCAGGCCGTGTGCATAATGCATGGCCATCATATCAAAGTGAGAGCTTTGATTTTTCCCTATGGGCTGAAGGAGATATATTACACTGGACCTCCGATCAGTAGAAATAACCCGCAGATGGTTGGGGTGTCCCCTGTGTAATGAAAGTTAACTCGGAGATCAGAGCGGGTACACCCGATTAGTCTTACTCATCATCTCACGCCCCCAGTAATTGCTTATCTAGGGTCCGCGTCCTTGCGCTTTGCCAGTGTGTAAGGTTCAAGCAGAGTTCGGGTGTGATGGTGGGTGGTTGGTTCGGGAGCTTGGCTCTTAACGGAACAATTTTGATTCACATCCCGTTCAGACCGGTTTCCAAACTAAGATATCTGGAAAAGGTCTTTCGCAACGAATATGCTCGTAATCTTCATCAGAGAGATAATACACGATCTGATCTGAAAAATATGGTCTATAAAGCCCGTAGATTACACATAAAAATGCTTATCAAATGTTTCGTTGGCATGAAGAAACGTGGGAAAATGAGGTGAATAAGCACCAGCGATCAATGCAGACATGTTGAAATAGACATGTTACATTTACCTTCATGTGTGTTACTCTGATACATCAAAGTCGATGTTTTTCTTAGAAGTTACAGAAACAAGACCACTGGGCGAAAAATACCCTGCCTTGGTTGAGTTTTTGTTCAAAGAGTGTTAACATTCTAGCAAGCAGTTTAAAAATGATCTGACAACTCCTACGGTATCTGCATCCGTTAATAATAAAATTTAGCTTGCTTTTTGTGACCATAAAATAAAAAAATAGTGAAATCCATCATTAATGTAATAAACAAACATCAAACAGATTGATTGGTATAACAAGGGCATCAACACAAACCTCAACCCAGAAAAGTTATAGGAGGTAATATATTATCAAGGAGATAAAATATCATTGTGGAATATCAGCAATATGATACACTTTGTAGGGCACATTTGGGAACATCCGGAACCTCATAAAATATTAACGTTTTTGAATAACCCGTAGAAGCAAACCACTTTTTAGATCGCTAACATCAAACTACATGATCATTTCTATAAAAGGGTCTTTTTCCTCTACCATGTTTTTATTTTTATTATTTATTTATTAATTATTTTTATTGAATCAAAATTGAAAATTTAGTTTTAAGTTAGAAAGAAACTAGAGAAAAAGCAAAAATATATAAGGTTTTCAGATATTGTCATGTATTTTCATATTAGCCCACATAAAGTGCTTTACTGTATTGGCTGCTGAAATTTTTTCCCATTTCAAAACTTTAAAGTTTCACAAATGTCATATTATCATGTGGAAACAAATGTAAATTTCTTTAATATGTTTACTCAAAAGGAATTCTTTATCAAGTTAAAAATGATATTTACTTCTTGGAGGTTAATAAGCATTTGACATAACTTTTGGATTGATTTTCTTAAATATAGAGTTTTTGTCGGGTATGCTACATCGTAAGCAAAATAAGTTATAGCGTTTACATAATAATAGATTACACATATTTTTATGCTCCATGATTCTCATTAAAACGCATTGGCTAGAACAATACACGTTCATACTGGAAGAATGAAATACCGAATGTCTTATCTAATTTAAATATTATTTATAAAACACAATGCCAATAAGTTCCTCCATCACGGCGTCTTCTTTGTTTCTTGAACAATAACTTCAGGTAATTATGTTATGCTATTCTTACACAAACAACGACGTAACTTTAAAAAATATGAATTCTGATATTTCTATGGATGCTTTAATGACATACCAAGCGATTTGTCTCTACTGCTTGTCCAAAGGGACTCGACGGTCAGAAAAGATTAATGAAAAAGGAAGTGACGTCACGGAGTAAACAACCGGGAGGTTGTTGGACATAAATGACACTAATGGTTTAGCGTATGCGGTAAAGCAAAGTATCCAATCGAGGGCACATCTGGGCGGCCATCCTGAAGAATGATTACATAACAGGTCTCTAGACCATTAATCATATATGTGTGTGCAGGACGGGAAAATCAGAATTATTCAAGTGAATAAATATCATCTATCATATTCCAAGTATTCAAACTATAATGTCATGAAAAAGAACTTGGCATTAACTACGATAACTAAGTATTCAAATATATTTTCAATGAGACCATCAGCTCCCGTTGAAGATAGATTATATAATATATACAGTAAGTTTTAAACCCAGGGAATTATAGAGAAATATAATTTAGAAAGTTACTTTCCTACTTTTATCTTAGAGCGAAATTTAGTGGATTCAGGGGCGGTGGCCTGCCGCTTGAGACTTACAGCTTTGTCAACATTTAAAAAAAACACGCTCAGAACAGAAGAAACAATACCGGTTGTGCTAAAGATCACACCCTTACTACCTAAATGTAAAAAATATATATGAAATCAGAGGAGGATACCCAATTCCCTTTCCAAATCACGCCCTCCCCGGACCTTGCTGTATGAGCCCCCAAACCTCTTATCCTGAAATCATCTATCCGTTCAAGTTACGTCATATTAAGTTCATACTTATTGTTTTCTTATTCCCCTCTGAAGGTCACTCCTGCTGAACACACTGAACATCCGACACGAAACCGGCCCGACCGGACTAAATCCCATTCAGATTAAACAACTGTAAAATCCGAGCTATCGCAAGGGAAGCTTCCCCTGCACCCCATACCCTGTCCCTAGAACTCCCAAACCACACCCTCTCCCACCTTTGCCAACTTGTTACCCGCAAGTGAATAAGTAATAGGGATAAATCGGATAATCAATTTAGCTTGGAAAATAGTTTAGGTCAAAAATAAATATCAGGTGAAAATCTGTTGTCTGTAACTATTATTCTGACCAGCGGTCATCTTCGTAACGGTCAATGATGGAAATACACATGTAGGCAGAACTGAGCGATAATAGGGAGTGCGAACCAGAATATTAGGTCATGGTCAGAAATAATTATCAGGTGCAAATCTATCAGTTCTTTTTAATATTTGATTCGGGCAAGCATAAAAAAATATCACTGTAAGCCAACCTCCTAACGGAATAGGCTCTATTTAAAGAACGGTCCTGTCCAGAAAATGTTGTGCGTCTCGCTCAATGAAATCCAACGGAAAAGCCCAATCACTTCCAGGGATACCTCCGGATACCACATGCATTTGTTACAAAGTCACGGGCAATCCTTAAAAAGTCGCGTGGCATTTCACTGGTTATTGCAGGGCAGCCGCGGTCGAGATGAGATTCTCTGCATATAAACTTGTTTGTATCGGCCTAGTTAGGTCGTGTGCATAGTCACAGATAATCATAACATGGTTATAAAATCGAAGGCAGCCTGTCGTGCGAAATTCTAACTACGGTCTAATCTAACTAAAGTTCCAACAGTAAATGTGTCTGCGATAGCAATTGGTCACATGTCTTGCCGGATGTCTTTTGACAGGAAGGTATTACTACATGTAACTACTACACATGACCCGTCACGGCGTTAACCTCCTCCCGCCGTCCGCCTGCGTGAAACATTCTTATTTTCAGTGGGAATTTACAAATTTTGAGCTCGATCAACCCGCTCGGAATTTTTTTTTTCAAACTTACTTTGAAAATCAGTATCGATTTGTTTTTATAGTAAATTCGAAATGTGAGTGTGCATTTTACTGGCCTTATATGACCTCTCGCCTATTGATCTTTGACAAATTCATGTGATCGGCATGCAGCCAGACATTCACACTGCGTAGGATCGTACTCACAATGGTTCTGAACAGAAACGATATCTGGCGGAATGATGACCTCACATGAACAGGTAAATGTGTAATATTTTTTAAGTTCGAAAAAGGAAATTGATAGGTGGTACAAAAAATCAAAATCTTTCAGGAATTTTGCTAAACCACGTGACCTTATACACATTCAGGTGATCTTCAAGCTGTCAGCCATTTTGCAGAAACATCGTTTTTTATAGGTAACATATACGAGCAGGTAAATGCAGAGTAATTTCTATATTTCTTTAGTTGAAAAATAAAGTTCAATGGTAAATCAAAATCCTTTACGAATCGTTTTAAACCTTTTACAAACTTTTACATATTCATGTAATCGAAAAGCTGTCAGCCGTTGCAGTATCATAACAAAAGCAAACAGGTAAATATTCAGTATTTTCTCCGTAGAGAACGTAATAATTATGAATAAATAAAATATATAAACTAATTAATTGAAACATCATAAAAAAACTCATCATTGTTAAAACTCATTCCGAAAGCTCTGAAGAATACGGAAAAGACACACAAGCCATCCTATAGCAACTCATCATCTTGAAGATTAGCACCCCGCTTATTTGAATAGCCCACCTAAATGAATATTATCGATAGAAAAATAGGATATTCAATTAAACGGGATCGAATGTATATATATCATTACAGCGTAATGACTCTAAAAGCTTTCAACTTTTATTGGTATGTTTATTTTTTTTTCTTTGAAATGTACACTTAGAACTTATTTGTTTGTATATCATTATTTTAATTTTATAAGTTCTATCTTATTTACGGCTCGAAGAGTATAGACATTCTGATGCCCGAGTTCGTCCGCAGGTACATGTCCGTATAAGGCAAGATCCTGAGAATAGCTGCAAACTTACCAGAAACTTTTAAAGTGGAATGACCGAGCTATTCCCCTTATTACAGTATATTATAAAAAAATGTACAACTGTTCAACAAAGCGAGCTATAAAAGTATATTAAGTTATCCTGGTTCGAGCAATTTATCTTACCGCACTTTAGCTAAATGTTGTGACCTTAAAAAGCAAAACCTTCAGGTTTTATGAAAGTTATGTGATTTTAAATTTGATGGCCCAGGGTTGACTTCGAGAGTAAATCAGAAGAAACGCTGTAGATGTTTTCTATAAGGTTTTAGAAATCATCTGTGACAGAAACCATCCGGTAAATGTATTCTTTAGGGTATTATAAATCATCTGTGACGGGAGTAATGTCCACCGTCTGCTCCGGTCAGTATTAAATGGGAATTTTTTTAGGAAAACCTGTCAAAACACGTGACGTTCAATACATTTTATCACGGAGTACCGACATTTAAGGGAGAGGATTTAAGGATATATGCCAGCCTCATAGGACCTTTCATACAATGTGCTTTAAAACCATATAAACCACTGACCATTTATAACAATAAACATTCGCGGCACAGTCAAATTATACACCAATGGATAACGTAATTGTATAATTATGGATAATATAATAATTATATTAATTATGCATTGTTTGTTGCAATAAGAACACACACACTGAGGGCTTGTATATTTTATCTAATCCCTACTGGATTTGACATAACCCGTGTTTAATTTACTAATTTAAGGACTTAGAGACGATACATGAAGTCTGATTAATGCCATATGGCGAAAAATTAATAAATTACAAATACTCGTTGATATTATATTAAATTCTACGGCTTCGCAATTCCTCAAAGCAAAGCCAGAAAGGTGAGTTTGTATTTTTTTAAGAATTAAAGAGCTTTAATATATTTTCTCTCTCGTGTTCTTGTGTTTTTCTATGTGAATTTGATATAAAAAGACTGTAAAAAATCCGTTATGGACGAAATCCGTTCATGTTCAACAGTGGTATACAGAACGGTTTAGACTTAACTACACGTGTCTTTAGGGCGGTTCTTTTCATATTTTCCCATAAGGTTTGAAAAATATAAATTCTCAGGCCATCTATCAGAAAAAGCGCGTATCGTGTGTCACGCAAGAACTCGCTCTGTGAAAAGCCTAGATGTGGCAAGTCAGATATCGGATCTGAGGGAATAACGCTAGTTTTTTTATAACAGCGGTCCACACATTTTCAATGCTTTGATCTCATTTTTCATTCAGTAAAAGAAAATTTAATACACACCTTGGAATTAAAACATACTGATGAGGTAGAATATCACATTCCTGTCATGTGGACATCAAAGAGTTGTTTCAAACGCAAATCCTAGATGGCGCTACCAGCCCATGACGTAATTTGGTGTTTTGGAGTCTTTTATTAATACTGAGCAGTCTTTTATGCGATACTTTCTGTGAACAACTGTAACACAAATATTTAAATTTATCTGCCTAAGTGCAGGTATGATTTAAATATTTATTGTAACATCAAACGAGTTACAGAAATAAATGAATCCGGTCCCTTTCCTTGTGTAATGAGGATTTTGATCTTTAAAAAAACCCGTCATATCTACTTTAGTTTTATGATATTTCTTCATGTTTCTTAATTATTTGATTTCGAACAGGATCAGATTCTAAGCCTTAGATAAAATCCCACTTTGATTACTGTTATTTCAGTCAAAATCACATATTTCACCGACTGATGTGATCCGAAAAACATACTTCTGAATATAAAACATTAAAAACCACCTGCCTGTTCTACTTTCACAATGAATATACATACTTCAGTACGGGCCATTCCATTAACGTTCTGTTACATCCTTGACAGTAAGAGAGCCATGCGTCACCTGCACAGTGGCATCTGCAGCCCCCCCCCCCCCCCCCCCTCCGGACTTACTTGTCCTAAACATACCACTATTATTCATATAAATGTACATTTTTGAAAATCTGATACACTGAAAACCTGATCAGCTGCTCTACCAGTCAATGGTTCTGATCCCGTTTGTATACCTCGTGCCGAATATCTTGATTTGTATCGATGAGGTTAATTGGCAGAGTGCTACATACCGATATTTTTTGCAGAAGCGGTTTTAAAGGAGGCGAAGGGTACCCCTTTTCAGACCTAAAAACGAAAAAAAAGAATATACACGCTTGACACGTAGAAGCAGGGCTGGATACTGAGTTGCTACTTCTGAGAGTTATGAATAAACTACCATTCCCGGCACAGTTGTCTAAATGTTTTTTTTTTTAAAGGAAAAAATCTATTCATAATATCTGGTGATAATACTGCACGTTTTTAAACGCGAATTTGTACGTCACAAATAATAACATTAATAATAATAATAATAATAATAATAATAATAACAATAATAATTATTATTAATAATATGTACGTCTTACTGAAAGATGGTCATATGTCGGTCAGCATTAGGGTACATACCGCATCTCACGATACACCTACCGAGATACGATACACAAAGGTAGGACTTTGCTCAGTTTCGCCATGCCATATAGCATCCACTCTTCATGAATGATGTATAGTGAATCTTGAAACAGCATGATCAGTTGGTTTGATCGTGCAGTGGTTAGCTAATCTGATGAAGATTTACTGAAACCTGATCAATGCCTCTTTGCCCTGCAGGCCCTGGGCGGCTGACACTTTTTAAATGCTGGAGGTCTTTCTGTTGGACGTCGGATACAGGGACATCTGACATGTTGGACATCAGATACAGGGACACCTGACAATGTCGATACGATAAAAGATGTATGGGTCCGCCCCTTAGTCGTTACAACCCTATATATAGGCAGCACACAGCACGGATATGGGTGGGTTACATTTGTGTACATTAAATTGCGGGTAGTAACATCATAACGCACAGTTGTTGTTTTATTATGTGTTTTTCAAACCTATTTTATTTCTAAAATGCGTTACATTTCCCGAATATATAATCAATTCGTCACACCATGTTACACGTTAGTGTATAATTTTGCTGTATCATACGCTGTGTGAGGTTTAAGGTACCCTGGAGGAAATAGGGACAAACGAAAGATCATTTTGCTCAATAATTCTCGGCCAAAAAAATAAGTAGGCAGCTACAAGAGTTCATTTTACAGTGCTTCTGGTGTTCGTTGGCTGGCCAGTTGACAGCATGCTCATAAAAACTAAGGGAGCTTCATTTATCAATCTCTGCACGGCCGCTTTATTTCAGCCTTTTTTTTTCCGCCTTCAGGAAGGCCTTTGTTCTCTACTCATTAACATTCAGGCTGCTTCCACCGGAATATTTGGGATCCCACCACCCCGTTAGCAAGGAGACTGTACAAACCTGTCGGTGGTACATTCAGCTTCAAACGAAGTTTCACGCCGCCAGATGGCCATACAAAAAAATACCCACGAGGGATATATCGATCACCATGATGGATATCTGACACCTGTTACCATACATGCTTCAGGGTACTCTCTCTCTCTCTTTATAACTGCCAAATTCCCACCTGTCAATAAGCATCTGTCCCATGGCTGAAGGTTGAAAAGGAAAGGCTTTTAAATAAACTATACACTGGAGCATTACCTGTGTGGTTAAAACGGTGATGGAAATGTAGCGATAATTTTGTTTCACAGAAAGGACGCAAGGTGGCGATACCTAAACATTAATATTATCTATATATTAATAGCGTAAGGCGATTTTTGTAATTTTCCGTATCTCCTCTGATACCACCGTACGGATTGCCGTGATTTTCGACATGCATATGCTCCGGGTTTGTCCGAAGAGATTTCACCCACTTTTATTTGCAATATTTGCGTATTACGTGCATAATTAATAATTTTAATATTTGCTCCCCCGCGGGCGTCTCTTTTCTTTGTGTCTTCGGGTCCCGTACGACAATGGCCATAGAGTGTGTGATGGCCGAACAGAGTTTTACTCGGGGGCCCTATCTGGGTTATTTGTACATTTCGCGGTCACCGGCCCGAAATAATCCCCTTCTCAAAAGGGAGATCTTTGAAAGAATTGTTTGGCAGGCCTTCCTGTCACCGGGATATCGCACGAAGAGGGCTTCTATCTGCGACCCCCCCCCCCCCGTACATGACCTGATGTGCTTGAATGCACATGTACCGCGTCCAGGGTAAAATCGTGTCCCATGGTCACACAAACCAGTGTTTATCGCATTTGGTTTGTCGCACCCGTCTATCATGTGCGATCAAAGGACGGCAACCATGAGGCAACACATGACACATACAAGCGTCAAACAGATGACGATAAGTAGTTTTGTCCTTTCAAATCAAGATTTATGCCTGTAAACCTAAATGATATTTCAGTAAAATATAACAAATAATTATGTTTTAATTAAATTAATGTGGGATAGGACCCCCCCCCCCCCCCCCAACACACATACATGCTTACAAAAATAATTGTCCTGGCGCCCGTGCTTAACGCTTTATTTTGCTTCCACTATAAATGTCACTTTTATTGCATCAAATTCATTGTTGTAATCTTTCAGTGATACATATATATAGTAAGATGCATGTTGAGTGTTATAGACATGATGCTTCCCTACAGTTATTCCCCCATGAACTTTAATACTCATATTTTGGTAATGGAAGTGTGGGCTTCCCCGATTTCACGTCATGAAGTGGAATCCCCTGTGCGTTTAACGGATGCGTTCATCGCAAAAGTCGAGCAGGACTCAAGGTCTGCGATAAACGCTTGCATGCGTTGATCGCAGCTGATAATCGTTGCCGGAGATATGTGTCATGTGTAATTGAAAATATAGTGTCCAAAATTTTTACACGGATGCGATGAACGGATGCGATGATCGGATGCAAATAAACCTTGGAATATGTCACTAATTTTTTACACGGTGCGATTTTACCGCAAGAAAATTCGGAGGGCAACTTTAAATAGCGATGTTCAACATAATATATTTTTATATAAAAATTATTTCATTTATCATATCAACTTCTCCGAAAACATCTCTGTCCTATCTCTTGGCTTCAATACGATGTTTATGCATATCACCCTACATATAATGTATCTATATATTTATAGCGGATCGCGATTTGTGTGATTTCCGTATCTCCCAAATTCCGGTGGAATTCCGATACCAACGTACGGATTGTTTCGTTCGTCCCAAACCGTGCGTAGCATGGGTTTTTTCTAGTCTATTTATTAATAGCGTCAGGCGATTTTTGTAATTTTCCGTATCTCCTCTAATACCACCTTACGGGTTGCCGTGATTCTCGACATGCATATGCTCCGCGTTTGTCCAAAGAGATTTCACCCACTTTTATTTGCAATATTTGCGTTTTACGTGCATAATTGATAATTTTAATATTTTCTCCCCCGCGGGTGCCTCTTTTCTTTGTGTCTTCGGGCCCGGTAACACAATGGCCATAGAGTGTGTGATCGCGGGACAGAGTTTTACTCCGGGGGCCCTATCTGGGGTTTTCTTATATTTCACGGTTATACCCATCGGCGATCCATCCTCAAAAGGGGGATCTTTGAAAGTATTGTTTTGCAGGAGCCTTCTTCGTGACCTGATATGCTTGAGTGCACATCTACCGGGTAGCAGGAAATTGTGATGGATAGGCCAAAAAAAAGGTATGGTTCTAAGGCACTTAATTTCAGAAAACTGTGAGACCGGGCGATATTTTACCTTTGTTTTGTTTGTTTCAATAAAAATTTCATATGATCCGGGAAACCATGAAAATAACAGAATTGTTTTGTTATACACGCAAAAGCACTTCATAACACAGGAAATCTGATCAAAATTGTATCATTTTATCTTCTTGAAAGATGAAAATCAAAATAGATTTTTTTTTATGCGGGAGTGGGGGGGGGGGGGGGAGTACAATTGATGCGGGCGGTGCCTGAGAACCATACCTATAATTTTTTTGGTCTTATACACTCGCACTTGGTCGCACGAAGTCCAGGGCCTTGCATGCGATTTAGGTCCTTGACAAATATTCACCAAAACGTGTAGGCCTACTATGGAACAGATGTAAAGAAAATGTTAACTCAATTTACGTCGTGGTTGGTACAGTGTGATGTGTCAATGTGTGGAGTGGCACCACCAAAGTTGTAAACTATAATATTGACTTAAAATATTTTGAAAATCGAGATTTTTTTCTTATTACTGCAGTTACAAATGTGTAACTCCTGTAAAAATGTATATTTGATACGTTTGTACTGGTATTTGTTTCTTTTACATGCATATGCCACCTGATTTTCAATAATGTTTATGTAATACTCTTTGTTTTTAAAGACTTAATTTTTTCATTCAGTATGTATGCTTATTTCGTATAAGTCATGGCCATCAATGACACTATTTTCACAAATAAAACTAGTATTTTTGCATTTTCCTTTTTAGGTCTATTCCGTGGACGGTTTCTTTTGTATTTATATGTAATCCTGTTCATCAGTTTCTCATGTCACAAGGTACATGTGTAGGTGACTATTTGTCAATGACCCCGACCACATATTAAGCACTGGCTTCGGGGGACCGTGTGCGACTGTTCGCTGTTCCGAAACATGTTCCGAACGCTGTTCCGAAAGATATTTATCCACAACACCATACATATAATGGATCTATATATTAATAACGTAACGCGATTTGTGTGATTTTCCGTATCTCCGGATTTTCTGTGGATTTCCGATACCACCGTACGGATTGTCGTGTCAGTCCAAATCGTGCGTAGCACGGGTATTTGCTAATTATTGTTATTATTATTATTATTATTATTATAACTATTATAAAAAATTATGAACAAATATGCATGAACAAATATGAATAATATTTTTTTTATCAATTTTCCTTTTTTATTCCTTATTATATCTCATATTGTTAAATTTCATATTGCTTTAGGCAACTAAGCGAAGACCAAATATTGTTTGTGTAATAAAATATCTGAATTATACATACCATATTTTGTCATATATATTAAGTATTATTGAAATCAAATATATATGTATATATAAAAGAGTTTTCCTTGTCGCCTTTGTGCTGCAAATAACCCGTCACGTGCCTATGAGCTGTAATGTGTGCAGGTGTAGCTCCATATACACTGAGACAGACAGCGGGCAGACGACAGAAAGACGCGGGAACCCCACCAGACAGATTAACAATGACGCCGTGTATAATAACAGCCAGCCGTCCCGGACTCAGGCGCATAATGACACCCAACAGACACACCTGACTCCTTTTGGGATCATCCTTGATTTAATGGCACTAAAACTGCATTCAGAGGAATAAGAAGTTATGGCTGTGGAAGTAAGAGACACAATCATCCTTTTCCCACTATTTTCAACTGAGATAAAGTGTGGTATACTTATTTAGATTATTATATTCATGATTCTTTCTTCAATATTCTCAATCTTAATATAGTGCTTTTATCCTTGTTATACTTGTATTTTTAAAATTTATAGTGCTTAATATTCTAATATCATTGATAATAAATCCGACCAATCGATAAATATATGTGTAGTTTTTAACAACACCTACCACGTACGAGAAAAAAATACTAAATAGGTAAATCTCCCCTGCAATGAATTTCTGACCGCTGTATAGCAAAAACTTCTCGCGTGGGTTATTGGACGATAGCCAACTTGTAAACCGCACATAGTATAACCGTGTATTGGTTACTATAGAGACGGTTCTAAGTACTAAGTATTTTTTTTTGTAAAGTCATCACTCATTGCCTAATGTTAAGATTAAAGCTATTTACAACGGTATCTATAAAATAGGATGGATGGCGTT
This sequence comes from Sipunculus nudus, assembly GCA_026874595.1. NCBI lineage: Eukaryota > Metazoa > Annelida > Sipuncula > Golfingiida > Sipunculidae > Sipunculus > Sipunculus nudus. The sequence goes on along the minus strand of CM049317.1, from coordinate 72,665,669 downwards.
GTTGGTGCATTTACCCGTATGACTTGTGTTACGACTCAAGTAGGCCTACCGGTCCAATATAAATGCCTACCGAGTCCTGTTTTCCAGGCTACCCCAACACCACAGCAGCCGGCGAATTCCATTTTATGCATCGCCAAAATCCATCACCGTGTATTTCATGCGCTGCACTGATTACGAGTTGTTACAAGGAGAAATAGGTATCGATTATCTGCCAAGGTCGGAGACATTATATTTGCAGGGATCACGCTTTCTATCGATATATATAAATCGATGCAAAAAAAATACTAATTATCGACGGCTCTGTCAAGAAAAACCTAAGCTAACGATGGGATAGTGGCTTGTCTTTTTCATACATTTTGTATATGCTAGTGGCGACACAGCGTATATATGAACATCTAAACATATAATGTCCGACTTTTAGTTATAGCCTATCAAGTAAATGTCGCTGTGGCTTTTTTAAATACACACCGACCAATATTTTTTCTCTATTACAGTTTCTCTTCGTTCAGACTGCCACATACTGTGTTCAAATTGAACAAAACCGGTCATTCAGCAAATGCACACTAGTGGTGATTTCAAATCTGTCAAGGACAGGCTAAAAAATCAGTATACTATTGATCTGTCTGACAGAAAACCCCAACCACGGGCTGACCAAAAACATTTTTATATCAGCACCAATACATTCAACTTATATGGAGTGTACTTATTAAAAAGATAATCAAACTGTGGTAGCATGTATGTCATAAATATTTTCAACTTTTGTGAGCTTGTCTCCTTTTATTTATTTCAAATCAGATCAGTGCAGTACATAGTCACCGAGTTAATATATCCAGGTCAACATATTTTCCCTTGGGATACATTTATCTTTTAACATTAATATATTCCTTAATGTTCCAGGTCTTATCGCAAGTTATACTTCCTCATACTTTAAAGAGATAACCTAGTCGACGTATGTGTTACATCCTTATGAGTTTATAACGTACCAGGCAGTTTTGCATGTTTAGCTTGTTAATACATGATGCCATCTACAATTCAAAATAGGAGGCCTCTGGGTAGTTAAGTTTAATTGACAGGAAGTCGAAACGTATGTTTTCGTGATAACGTAATGTTCATTCAGATGAGCAGCAAACCCACATAATTTATGATTCTCCTAGTGGGGGAGCGGCCGATGAAAAAGAAAGATCAGTTTTAAGGAATTCTCCATGGGTTGGACAAATGTTGAACGATTCCCTACAAGTGGAATAAATCCAAAATAGAAAGAACAAAATGCCATTCGGGTAATTTATCTAGCATGTTTTCATCATGGCGTAAGGTCATACGATAAAATAGCATGACAAGCACCTCGTTCGAAATCCAGCAAGCCTACTTCCGATAATCGATGGTGCAATGAAGAAACTTTGGCACCTCTTTTAAAACTCTTTTGGTAACGCGTAAGAACAAAACTGAGGCTTCAAAACTCCAGAAATCACAGAAACATGTCTGATGTGACTGAACATGCCAAGGATCAGACCCTTAAGATTACCGTTCCCTGACAGATGGAAAAGCCTAAAGAAGCTAAATAATTTCGTATTGCGTATGTTTTGAGGGAATTGCTTGTGGGCACAGATGTTCCAGATCAGAAAAAAATGGACATAGATTTTCACACAGAAGTATTTTATGTGTCATTTCTTTCACAATACTGGGGCTGGTTTTTGTTGTATCTTGAGTAAACCTCCAGTCAAAGGTTTTTATTTGAATATGTTTCTTTTTATTTTAGTGAATAACAGGTTTAAAAATTTCAGTCTGCCCGCTTTTGATGGATGAACGCAATAAAACTTTTCCCAATCTAGAAGTGTTTTGATGACGAAACTTGCTTTTAGTAAACATCTAATATGATTTTTCCTTGCATCAAGCAGCTTGTATGGCGTCCTTGTAGGAGAAATTATTCTTTTTTAGCTTTCATTTCTGTATAAGAGAACACGGCAATATGAAGCACTAGAACATATCACGGGACTGATTGCATGCCCCCGTTCTTATATGAAAGAGTCAAATACCTCGCGTAAATATTTCACAGTTTTAGTTGATGAAAAAAGTAACCTTGCAGCTCATGGTAAAGGCCTTTCATCCCTCGAGATTAGAAAAACAAGAAGTTTTTTTTTGTAATCAGATATAACTTCAAATTTGAATCTTTCATCTGCTACAAATCTATAGGAAAGCTGCGCGGCCAAATCGACCCTGCCAGCTCCTCATAGATAAAACAGCGAAACCTAAAAAGAACCCCCCCCCCCCCCCGAGTTTTTCTGTAAGGTGTTTTCCACATGTTATGACTCCTGAACTATTCCTGATTCTTTATCATTACTCCTGAATCTTATATCATATGAATACCTAGCCATTTCATTCTTGAAGCTTGATAAAAGTAATGGTTTCCTTTTTTTAATAGAAAACGCCTCAGTTGAAATAAATGATGTTAAAAAAATCACAGGTTTAAGGTTTCTATAATGAACGGCGCTTTAGCTTTGGTTTACTGTTGTAGTTGTTCTTAATAAGGGCGAGCTTTATGTGACATTATGTTATTAAAACTATAATTGTACTTATCAATTGGATCAGCCATAATTCAATCAGAAGCGACCGATAAGTGTATAGCAGAAATTACCCAACAAATTGTAGTGCCATAGTTAATAACAGGTGTAACATTTTCAGTCTGCCCGCTTTTAGGTACAACCCCCCCCCCCCCCCACTTCTGCTTATTAAGGCCTTTTTCATTCCATCCCCACCCAGCTCTGATTAAGCTTTACTTATTATTTTATGGGTTATTTTTTATTCATTTATTGAATGAAACACCTGAAAGATATAGGATTATATTAAGCTTGCCATAGTATCATAAATATAAATCCTCCAACCCCGGCTATCTGAATTTAGAATATCTCGGGGGTAATCTGAAACAAGGGTGATCTGAAACCGCTACACCGGAGTGTCAGTGAGGCCTCAACTTATGTCTTCAATAATTTTTATTTTCTGTGTCACCGGAGACCAAGTCATCATTAAGGCCACTGTAATGAGTTTTCCCAAAATAGCTGCATTAAGAACCTGATTATAATTTGTCATAATAAACAATGTAACATGGTGCTATGTCAACAAACATGACAGGGAACGATGCATTCCATCACAATCGATTAATAACATAGTTATTTAATGACGTAAACGATACTTTATACCACTACGGCTGACCGAGCTTGGTATTAATTAGTCAAGTTCCTAAGAGCTTTAGCGTAACCCATGTCGATAAAAAATAAATGTAAGCGTTAGGGTTAGGAATAGGTAATAAAGTCATGTTGCATGATTGAAAAAAAAGGAAATAAAATGTCCAATGATAGATTATTAATCGATCATTTTTGTACCGTCTATTTATCGTGAAATCTCCTGTATATAATTATATTTAAATATTGATGGAGTATACTCAGTCTGATCTGTGTATACATCACGCTGAAAGGTAAAGGTCACAATGGGTTAATGGTTCGTTTTTGCTACACAAGATACCGTTTTTAAGCTGTTTGCTACTTTTTGTCCCGTCTTTCTCATTTGTCCCGCAGGGTAAGTTTCTTTTGATAAAATGACATCTTTTCATGTACATATATAGTCGTTTGTAATCTATTGTGGAAAATGCAATAAAATTAATCGATAACAAAGGAAAACGACCAACTATCGATATTATTGATTACTGATTACTATGTAAAGTTTGGATGCAACTAGTATATGCAATGTAAAATTACATTTATGCTACAAATTTCCAGTGTCTTAACAGCAACCTTCACAATCTGAGCAAAATAACTCGGCTATAGTGAACTGGTATCTTTACAGATTGCATGTGTATAAACACGTAATAGAGTTTCACCTTATTTTTTAAGCGTTATGATTTTAACTTTGAGAGCGAGCATGACAGTTTTTACTTTGAACAAGACTTATGTCGCTGTCCACGTTGTTTTCAGTAAATTGATTAATCACATCTCTCAGGATTTTCATAGATATTTTCCTAAATGTAGTGTGAAGTTTTATTAGAGCATTAGGCCCCTGTCACACATTCCCGGTTTTGGGTCCCGGTTTACCCTGGCGCATCCCGGTGCCCCTCTGCTACGGCTGACCACGGTTTTGATTCTATAAAGCCTCGGTCACAACCCGCTGCGGTCATCACACGCCGTAGAGTACCGCACGGTTTTTGGGGACCGCAGGAATACCAAAGCATCGGTCACAACCCGCTGCGGCCACCGCACACTGTAGATCACCGTTCGGTTTTTGAAACCGCAGGACTACTTATGCGGCCGAAGTGCGGGAACGGCACGGTGTCTTCCTCATTCTCACGGCCTTCGCACGGTAAAGTAAGCTAACCCTGCGGACGCCGCAAGCTAACCTTGCAGAAGCCCCAAAGGCCCCTTACGACAGCCGCAGGTACGCCGTTCGTCTCGCGGGTAGCCGAGCAGGCGTTAAAAATCGCACGGGTATCGTACGACATCCGTGCGTCTACTGTACAGTGCCTGACGCACGGCCGCCGCATCAACTCAAGCGCTTGCGCTAATGTCAATTACTTTGAAAAAAGCACGATTGCCGTGCGTCTACCACATGGAATATCCCAAAATGCTCGCCGTACGGCGACCGTATCCCGGTTGTGACCGAGGCGAAACCGGGATGAATTCTGTATTCACGGTCCTTCTATGGTTTCAGTAAGGTTCTCCTATGGACTATTTACGGTTCCAGTAGGGTTATAGTACGCTTCATGCCGATTAACAACGTTTAAATACGGCCCTAATAGGACGCCAAGAGGTCGCCAATACGGTTATCCCGGCTCTAGTAGGGTGACAGTGCGGCATGCGTAGGTTCAACTGCGGTTAACTAGGGTCCACTTCGGTGCTTACAGGCTCCCGCACGGCTTACCCCGAGGCCCGCACGGCGCCTTTTAGAACTTTCCCATTTGTCATTTCTATGCAGTTTCGACGTTTGAGCAGTTTAAAATACTTCATTAGATATTCACAATACTGTAAAGGGAAAACAGGAATGTAGCTGCCAAGGATCAGTCCCAGGCAGGGAATCAGTCTGATGAGGTGTCCAAGCTCTACCCATAAGTATGGAACAAAGAGGAGGAATACTCTCAGTGCCTCAAAGACAAAACAGCAAATATATTAAGTAATATAAAATATAATTTCGATTTTTTGTCAATATTTTCCATCACCAGACTTGGTCAGTAGCAGACCCTCCTGATATCCTACTAAAATCCCCTTGACCCATTGTAAAACGTAGCTAACCGTAGTTCACCCGGGACGTAACCTTAGTAAACCCTAGTAGGGCCGAGGCGCAGTCGATCCTGAACTTGGTCGATCGTAGTTCAACCGTGGCCAAACCGTACCTAGAACCTTCTGGGCCATACAAGAACATGAAACCTCGGAGTGTCGCCCTGGTGAGCCGTACGTGAACCGTACACGGAAGGTTATTTTGGAAGCGTCCCGGTTTGCGCAAAGTGGAACTAGGGGGTCCCCACGGGCCATTACGGCTATGACGGTGGCACTAGGGTTCTACCAGGGCTCTGTAGGGTTCTACAACGATTCCATTGACCCCGGCAAAGTATTGCACCCAAAACTCCACCGGGACCCGTTGCCGATTGAAGACGGTTGTCCAGGATTGACAACGGGTCACAAGGTTCAAATACGGTCTAACTAGGATTGGCTACGATTAACTACGGAGTCCAACCGTAGTGCCACCGGGACGGCAAAACCGGGAAAGTGTGACTATAGCCTTAATGGAGCTGTAAACTAATTTTATTAATATCAACTAACAAAAAAAACAATTGGATTGTCTAGGATTGGATTGTTACGTGTTTTCCCTTTAACCCAGCACGCCCTGGATAGAAACTAAGAAGACCTCAACCGGTAAATGACAACACAGATACCTGTACATAGCAGTTTTGCTGTTATAACAATGAAGATGTTAAAATACAAGTCATGTTCGCGGATAGAAAAGGTGTCTGGGCACACCGTTATTCATTTCCTGACTAGAGTAGCGGACTGGCCGATCCATAAGGTAATTTTAGTGCTTCTTATTTAGTGTCAAAGAAAGTTTCTGTATGCTTAGCTTACAGAGAGTGAAGGAGAGCTGCAGATTTTTGGAGCTGTCCACTGTTAAAATGGTAAAATATCCCTTATATCAAAAAAGGTGCTGCAAATATACAATAAATTAAAAGTATATAAATAAAAGCGTTTGCCTTCTTCATTCACAAAATGATTTCTTTCAGTGAGCCCTTTTATCATCTTGATATATTTAAAGACTATAAATATTTATGAAAATTTATGTAAAATGGAAGCATGTATATAAGGTGTAATCCATGGGACTTGAAAACCTATGAGACATGAAAATCCGTTATTCCGGCTGGTTAATCTTGTATTGTTGTCTTTTATTAGTGATTGCTTTCATTCATACTCATAAGGTTGCATCATGTTATATTTCTCCTCTCATTTTAAGTGCCCGGTCATATGATATGAACAAGTTACAATATATTTTGTTATATAAGTAAATATTCGTTAAAGGCTAAAAGTATCGGGTTTAAATAAATATCATGAGACACTGCTGTCTGTTAGATTAATAAAATGATACCTGGAAACTGCCACATTTAGCATTTCTACTGGGGTAATAGTTCTCTGTTACCTTGGTAATATTACCTTAAATTTCCTCGAGATATGCATTTGTTGTATATTTGCCGTCTATATTAATGTGTGAGATAGTGAGATCCAGGGAAACTAACCACTTTTTTTCTATCGGACAAAGTTTAATGCAAGAAATCAATGCCCATTGCGCCCTCTATTAAATCCAGAACAACTTGGTTCTGCCGACGACAGTACTAAACCACATAAAAAGCGCTTAACCAAAATACTGACGCAAATATCACCATTGAAGAATTATGCCGTCGGGAAAAGATTATTGTATAAATGATCTCACCTACTCTGGAGTAATCGTGCAAGTCGTATACAATACAGTTCCTTTTTCACCATTGAAAAGTTCTGTTGTAACATCATTTATCTCTTGTTGTATCATTTTTCCCCACAGTTCATAACTATGTTGTCACTTTTAGTGTTGGTGGATACTACCCTGCATTTGTTTCCTTGGTCTCTGATTCCCCTCTTCTCTTTCCTGTAAAATACAAAACGATTGAAAAATTATAGAACATGTATACACCCTAATAATTAATATGTCTATATTAATGTTTTTATTTTAAAAAAGCATTGTGTACATGCATTTATCAATTTTAATATATACATTTAACAGCATAAAATATATGTTATTGGGTATAAATAAACACTTTTCTTTCACAAATATCACATATTTCTGTATGCTTAGCTTGCAGAGAGTGAAGGAGAGCTGCAGATTTTTGGAGCTGTCCACTGTTAAAATTGTAAAATATCCCTTATATCGAAAAAGGTGCTGCAAATATGCAATAAATTAAAAGTGAGCATTCGGAAAACCGTGACTTGGGTTAATATAGCAAGCCACTGACCTAAAACTGCTAAACGACACCCTTGCTCCAAAAATGTACCCCAGTAGAATATTACCTTGTGTTGGTGTGAGTTATCAAAAATTATAAATAAAAGTCTAGTGACCTGAAGCTTTACCACTGAGCCTAGAGATAAACAATCAGATACAACTGATAAAACTATAACAACCGACTAGTGACTGCAGTCCTAAGTAGAGACCATCTAGCACGATGACACTTTTACTTCTGGTTATTTTTAAGGTGTGGAGCAGCGGGTGTGATGAACGCCGAATATTCGAGCGCTAGACTTACTTTCTTCCTTACAGCTCCGATATTCCGACCGCAGAGACCATAAAAAAGTTATACAAATGGTGTGTCATTGGCGCAACGAAAAAATGTCCCCGAGAAAAAATTACGTGAGCATTCGGAAAACCGTGACTTGGGTTAATATAGCAGGCCACTGACCTAAAACTGCTAAACGACACCCTTGCTCCAAAAATGTACTCCTGTTGTATAAATACATGATAACCCAACGTTTATGATTTAATATGTTTTAGAATATGGTGAATATTCAGGATATAAAACATTTAATGAGGAATTAACAAAAGAACACCTGCGTGCTACATGTGTTTAATATCATTTGATAATGAGAGATAATGAAAGATCGAACGTGATATGCAGTCGGAGTCTACATACATCCGCCAAAATCTTTATAAAACTTTCTTGAGGCAGATTGTCACTGATTACTTACCAAGTAGACAGTGGACCTCAAGATCAAGCAACGCCCTGCTTCCTATAAAATGCCGTGGGTCTAGGTATGGAAAAATTATTATTTGAATAGTTTTACGGAACCTTATAACAACAGATCACGTAGTCGTGACGAGCATAAATATTGTTACGGAGACAAATAAAAATCAGATTTTGTAATACTAGGCAGCGTGAAATGTCTAGGGGAATGAATAAAGAAGTCAGTGTTTTATTGTTAACAAATAATTATAATTTATTCTTAAACAATCCTAACATTACAAAACACTAAATCAATACAATTACACAGTATAACAACAGTACAACAGCAAATCAATACAATTACACAGTATAACAAATAAAGTGTACAGTACCTGGATACTACCATTGTCACAGCGACAACAAGTCCTTTAAAACGTATAATCCAGATGAACAGTTCACATAAATCTTCTCAGAGAATAATTGTCCAATTCAATCACAAATTCAATCTGTTGTAATCCAAAAGTTAAATCTTGGTAGTGGTCCCAAAGGCAAACTGGAGACCATATAAAATCCGTTACAAATTTCGAAGAAGATCTATAACTGCTGCAATTATCGGAAAGGTCCACAAACTGACTCACACTCTTTCGCGTACGCTAGAATATTTCTCTTTCCTCTCCTGGGCTCTAAACACAGCCCCTTATTTTTAACTTTTCACCTCAAGCCGAGAACTTTCCATTTCACGAACAATCAAAAAGAAACCAACAATACATAATACACACGCCCAAAGAACATTACAAGACACGCGCTCATAGAGCGCGACCAGCCCAGAAAGTTCCACTAGCGCTGTGACTTTACACGTTAGACCCCACACGTGGGCTGGGCCAACTCGGCCAGGCGATGCTGCCATAGGAACGAGCTATGCGTGCCACACGAACCAAATGTCAACAATACATGGAACACCGCTGCGCACAATAAAACAGACATCTGTAACAATAGTTATTATATAGAATTATTTGAATGAAAAACATTGTGATCTCATTTCTAAATTACCCTCACAAAATTACATTAAAATCCACACATTGTTTCTCTGCGTTAGGTTGCTAACAGGTAAAAAAATAAGTATAGAGTCAAGGGGGAAGATATACTACCTCGCCTCATGGGCGGGGATGTGAAGAAATAGGGAGACAATGATCAAGGTGAATCCATAGATGTAAATATACTTGTCAGTTGCTGATAAGTTTAGACTTAACGACATATTTCTGATTATGATTTATAGACAGTGTTGTCAATATTGGTCCGGTTAGCTTACACAGTCTTGCTTGCACAGCCAAGCTTAAAATGGGTCATTCAGTTTCGGGATATTTCTAGAACTAGCGTGCACATAACCAGATAAAAATTCGTTCGGTGAGTGTTTTCCCGGGGTTTTCTAGGAGACGAACCGCATACGCTGACTTAGTTTCTGAAATATGTGGCAGCGATACCACATTCGTGAAAATTTCTCAAGATTTATGAGAAAACGTAACAATGAACCTCCTTTGGACATACTTTGCATCTTTTCCTACATTGTAGGATGAAAACGTTTAATTAAAATAGATGCGTGCGAACTTGCAATTATATGTATAATCAAAGCATTTACTGTTAAGATATTTTATTATCAACATATATCAGTGGGCATCTTCTCTGTTGCATGCATCCCCACGACTTGAGGTCCCTTACTGTTTCCATTAGGACCTTAGTACATCTCACCCAGTTTACCATCTCGTTACCAAATGTACACCGGGTTTCAGATTTCCATTTAGATATGCAGGTAATCTGTTATCCAGCTTTTGGACTTATGTACCGGGGTGAAGACGTCAGTATCTCTTCAAACCAGCTGCAGCTGACCGAATCCAGATGGGCAAAATAAGCTTATATGTAAAGCCGTATCCTTAACAATATCCGTTCCTCGAATCGCTGCAGGTTAGCCCCGGCATGAACACTGGGAATTTAAAATAATTTATCATGGACGGATCTACGATTTTTTGTAAGGGGAGAGGAGCACTATTGACGACTAATGAAAAAAAACCTTAAAAAGTCCTCAGGTGCGGAAAACAGGAGGGTCTTGTCCTCAAACAGTGGTTTAATACCCTTAAAACGGTTGCGGCGGTTGGCAGGGTTCTGTATCCCCCCCCCCCCCCCCCGGATCAGTTATTACTTATTATAATATAGATATGGTATTGTCAAAGTATCGCCACGAAATCACCTGACATTGGTTACTCCCAAATGTCGTCACATTTTTATTTTTAATACAGTTATTATAAAACACGGTTACATATGATCCATACACTGTGTATATGACTACGCATAGTCATAATCTAGGGTAATATATTGCATCTAATAAATAAATTGCTCAGTGGTAAATGTTCATCAGAAAAATATGCATGTTTTTTTTTCAGTTTATCAGCAGTTTTACCCAGTTCGCCTTTATTACCCCCTTTTACGACACTCGCGTATTTGGACGGTAGTACCAATATATGACAGTCATATTAAAGGTTGGGGAAACTGTGTTGTATATTTCTTGTAGACAAAATCAGGTGTATAATAAAGGCCGGCAGACGAGAGTTAATGCTCAGCACAGTCTGATCAGGTTTGTTTTTTATCCACGTAATGTTTACACGCTGACATGTTTCCATAAACCTAATTACAAGATTTTTATACTTTAAACTTTATATATTCTTTTACATGTATTGTACAATAGTTATAATTAATAAATCCAGGCGCTCTCCATTGCGCAGATGGTGGCGTTCGGCAAGGTGGAAGAGACTTGAAAATTCAGATAAAACCACCGACCTTTAACGTGTAGCCACTACAGTCTTTTATTCAGGCCAAGCCGGGGCAGGTTGACTCTTACTGCTTAAAAAAGCAGCTTATACAACAATTTGATTTTTTTAATATTGGTACAACAAAGTTGATCAAGCTTTTGGTTCGTGGACTATAATTTAACTCAAGAAACACCTGAACTTTTATTTCTCCTCGGAAATACTTGGAAAACGCATGGTCCAATAACTAATTGCGTCAACTTCACAGTTGGGGTCCGAGTTCATAACGATGTCTTTTCATGTGATAAAAATTAGGTTTCAGTTGGGCCTGCTCGATTTCGTTGGGCCTGCTAAATCGAGCAGGCCATCATATTTCCTCTCGAGACTTGAAGAGCCAAATTGAAGGAGAATTGTTACAACCCATAACTTCTTAGAACCAACTCAACCAACCAAGATAGAATGTTTCGTGAGTACTCCCATTTTAAACATCCTTCGTTCTATTAGTATTTTTCTGTTTTTTCTAAATGACAATATGTGTTTAAATGGGCAATCCGGCTGGGAAGGGTAATAATCCTTTAAGAAAAAAGTTCATACAAACTCCAGGCGGTAACAGATTATATTCCTGGAGTATAATCGGCCGATGATATTGTTTAGTCCACAGCCGGGTTGAGGTTGCTACTTATATGCCTTTGTTATTATTATAATAATTTTTTTTCAAATATTGTGTACACCTCATGTGTACATCTTATGTCTTATCTACATCTTTTAGACCGTCTCCATGTGTAGACGGGGAAGTATTTCCGTGCGAATTTGATGCTCAAATTGCGAAAATGACTGATTTAGCTTACATTGGACATGAATTATTGAAAAACTTTAGGTAACAAATTTTCGGACCACTCTAACACCGAAAATCCAAGATGGCCGTAGTCACCCATGGGACAAATGAGTATTGTGGATACAGCGTTGTTGCTCGTGTAACAGCACGACGTTCCCTTAGGAATCAAATAAGAAAGTGCTTGCTTTCACTTTATTTGTATTTAAGCAGTTTTCCAACGTGAAAAAATGATATCGATGAATGAATGAATGTTAATTCCTAGCAGTGTTATACTTATATACTGTAATATGGTTTTCTATTGGATGTGATATCTTTTTGTATTGCTGATTCTCTCATAAGAAGTACCAAGTGCCAACAGCATTACTACGAAATAAACATTTAGAGTCAGTTTGTGTGGTTATATGGAAGATTCAAAGATTCCAAAAGCCTGGTTGGTGAACTCGATACAGAAATTGTTCATGAAATATTAAACTATTCAAAACACCTTGTGGACTAGATTGGTTCCTAAAGGAAGGTGTGCACAATACATCATAGGATTGGAAATATCATGAAGAACTCCAAAGTGTACGGTAAAAAAGCAAAATGCATCTCTGGGAATAGAGGCCAACACCGCGGGCGATAATATCAAATGCAAATGCCCATAAAAAAGTAATCCATCAGTTGTTTCCAGGATACGCTTAGAACGTGCTCCGAAGACACCAAGGTGGTTAGTGCATACAGTAATATAATGAGAGCTGTCTCAAATGTCCAGGTGGTTACTTAGATACCTGCAACCTGTAGTCCCCTTTGTAGGAGAGTCTGCTTGTGGTTACAAGAGCAATGCAAGCAGAATTGCTTCAATTTATGATACAATATAGGTTCTCTGTTGATGATTCCTCAGTGACTTGGACACATTTAACTGTAAAAACTCAGTTCTACATGCCTCCATTGAGGGATTAATGGTTGTAATATTTGTGTCACACGATCTCTTGAGGAGGCTCAAAATGTGTCGAAATTTCATAATTTAAAACGGTCACCGTGACATAAAAATCAAACACAACATAAAGTTGACATAGGGTTTTACCAGTGTGCATATATACTACCATCAGTCTATGGAGATCATCAGTACTTGAAGACACTGCATATGAACAGTCTACCCGGCATTACCTGATAGGTTTTAGCTGTATGACTGGCATGTCTTTGTGCATTATGTTCATATGCAGAAGGGTGGATGGTGGTTTATCTGGGATGGCAAGTGGTATTTTCATTGGTTGTTCTGTTTTTATACTCAACAGTGGCATGTTTAGGAAAAACCGCCCTACCGTGAAAACCAACATTATCTATCGCCAAGAAGCCCGTGGTGCTTTTCTTCATGAAGTACGGAAGAAATATCCATCCGTGTCTTTGTCGTACGATGTACCACATGCACACTAAGATCGCTGGTTTTATACAGGTGTTCATAATGTGTGAACAGGAAAACATCCGGAAGGAAACGTCTGAGCCTGGTATCATGAATTGACAAGTGAAATCAAAACACTTTTGGACTACAGTTTCAATGCACCCTCCGATAAAATTAACATTAGTTCTATGTTAGAGGTATATAACCGGACCCCCTTTTTCTTCCACCGCCACTTTTTTAAGGGTTTCAGACAACTTTTTGCGGCCTGGACCCCAACCCTGGACCTGGGGCCTTTTTTCAGTTTGACCCCCCCCCCCCCCCCCTTTTTTTTCCTTAGTCCTGGATCAGCCTCTGCAGGTTAACCATTCAGACAAAGGTTTCTACTGAAGGTCCTTGAATGTAGCAGGCGTCTGGATAAGTTATCATGCTATAGATTGTCAATGTATCGGGATCAACAAGACTTTTTGATCATTTTTTACTAAACACTCAAATTGATTTTAAAAAATATTGTTTATTAGTAATACGTATTGTGATTAATTATTCATCTGAGAGAATCATCAATGTGTGAAATATATACCACGTACATTTATTTCATGTTTTAAGGTCCATTTGACAATTATTTTTCCAATAAAATGTTTAATACTCTCTACCGTGACCTTGATAACGTCTATGGCCATCAGGAAATGAAGATAGTATAAAGTGCATTTAAAAATCTTATTACAATATACATAACATATGACAAAGTAGTACCCAAGATGTCTAATGTTATGCTTTAGAAGGTTAGTAAATAAGTTTAACCTTGACCTTGAATACCTCTGAGACCTTCAGACAGCTCCTACAGTAGTTGCAATTGACAGAACACATCCAAATCTTAATAACTGGCCCAGTATTATTCAATTTGATCCGATAGTTATATATCAAAATCAAAGCAATAACTAGATTTTATTATTCGTTTACGGCTATCTTGGATTTCTGGGGGGGGGGGGGGGTAAGGGATTGATAAAAATGCTTACCTACCTTTATCCATCAGCTTACACCTAAATGAAGTAAAGCAATCACTCTCTCAATTGGGGCATTTAGTTCCTACAGGACTGGGATTTTGGTACATGAGCGGCCACACTAACACCTGACCAGAGCTCTCTTGTGTGTTATGTAGCAAAAGTCCAAAATGATTGGTCAAAGTTGCCCTTATGCCAATGAAGTGTTAATTTTAAAGATATAAGAAATTATAGCTGACTATTAATATTTTTCAGGCATAATGTCATTTGACTTGCGTCGGGTTCAAGAGTTGACGTGTAAGAAACAAGAGATGTCAAATACATGAATAACCCGGCCTTGTCCCTGCTTACAAAATCCGTCCCATCAAATCCGCCCCATCTCATATTTCGCCACATTAATTTTCTCCATAAATTCATGTTTACAGAACGGTCATTGTCTGACAGTGTTGAGAGTCATCGTTCTTAAATCATGCTCGCGTGTATAAACTGACGACCTGCATGGAAATGAAGACTGAAACATCAAGCTTTGAAATACATTCATGGTCTTCAATTTGACTTTGGATATGGTACACGAATCATCGCAACAGCCGGGTTTGGTGGAATAATAATTTACAGTATATTTTTAGATGGATACTACAGATCCCTGTAGCCAAATTTGCTTTCTAGGTCACTAGGCAACCAAAAAGTATTGCATGAGCGTTATCTAGCCGTGACAATTTCCCATGAACTTGAGTTTTACGTCTCTCCAAAAGAATGCATCATATAATAAATAATTTAAAAGATATATGAGCTTATCTGAATAAGTTGCGGTAGTCTCAACTAGTATATTAGTCTATACATCTGTCTGGGGGTTATAGTCTTTTTAATTATACTTTTGCTTGGGGCCATCCTGTATGGTCATGCTATTTAACCTCAAATTTTATGATCTGTATAAAGTACAATACCCTGAAGGTTGTTCGATATTTCTTTAAAATACACAATGGAACATAATAGAGGTACATATATTATATTTGTTAGACTACTTTGTACCAGTTATAATGTATACGGTAGCTCAGACACCCTCAAGGACTTGATGATTGTAAATGTTCCTAAAATATTCCTTGGTACTTAATACTAACATCAAAAACGTCATTTTACATGAAAACGTCAAAGATACTTCTGTTATTAATTTAGTGAAATTAAAGGCGTTGAATACATAGATCACGAAAGGAGAATAACAACAGCTCAATATATTTCATTGAAAAAAAACGAGTGAAACGATTCCTTTGTAACAGCGAGTGATATTACTCTAAATAAGCATAATGTATAAGCTAATTCAATGCAGAAAGATACACATTAAAAACCAACAGGGTATAACTATTCATTCAATTTAATAATCATATACAAATTAGCTTTTTAGTGAGACGTATATTCGATTTTTATCAAAATATAACAATTACTTTATACTCTTCGAGGAATATCTAATTTGAATGTTGGTTTGTGTTCATTTCGCTATGTATTTATTCGGAAATATTTCTTTGTCAAAAGCTGTTTAGTTTCATGAAAGATTTAAATATATATGCAATAAAGGCTTGATGTAAAAAATGAGTTCCCATATTACAGTAAATCCATTTTAAGATACAATTGTAATAAAAAAAGTGTCCAATGGTTCGTAAGTTTTCTTTACAATCTGTTTTCCATGCACATTATGAAAATCTGAATAAACGTTTAAAACAGATGCAACTTCTGTTCCCTTAAGAACATTAGCTAATGCACAGCATTCTGTATCTTTATCCTTTTTCTTTACCTCGTTGATAGGAGCATTGTCTCGGCTGACCCCGCCTGTCTCCAACTGAACCAAAAAGCTACATCAGCTTATGCTGCGTGACAGCAAACTGCTGCAGTCATATTCACGTCCAGTTCCCTCATGACTTCACTGTGTCAGATCAAAGACTCCCGGCATTGTTTCACTTGACCAAGTTCTTTCAGCAAAATTTCTAACCTTGTCAACATCAGCCCGTTGGTTCTATATTTTACTGTTTAAGATCTGTTGTCCCTAATCTAATCCAGTGCCGCATTGCACTCAACCCTGAGAGAGAAGGTTTGCATAGATGAAAATCAAAAACGGTTTCGTCCGAAGTAATGTCTCGCGTGTGACACAAGACGGGCGCCACATTATTTATCAAGATTGGTTAATAACCTGTCACCTTCTCTGAAATCGCAGAAATATTCTTTTCACATTTACCGACGGCAGTCTTATTAGCACGGAACATTTTACAGATGTACACGAAGCTACATAACCAATTAGATTAAACCTTGATAAAAACGATGTGTTATCTATATTGAGGAATAATTGGGTAAACAATTCAAGTAAATTGATCCTTCTCATTTCAGGTTTATAATTATATATATGATCGGGTCGCATCCCGTGAAACAGACTGTTGTGAATTTTTAGTGTTGTTTTTCTCCAGGGAGTTATATATATATATATATATATATATATATATAAACGTATAAATATATATATATATATTTATATAGATATATATACGTGTGTGTTTTAACATGAATATGTATATATTTTGATCTTGATAATTATTTCCTGCATAATAATAATACACAATAATCACAGAGTGCTACATGATCCACAGTTAAACTATAGTTATAATTATAAGATCAATGTATTTCCAGATATGACCGCAATCAGTACTTAGTCAGGTACTGAGCAAACCGCTCGATCTAGAGATTGGCCGGGAATTAAAAAGATCTGTCGGTCCGGTCCAGCCGGAGGGACAAGATCATACTGACTGCGGACAATGACGGAGGTCTTGGTATTACATAATTTCGACATGCAACCTTCGACATCCAGATTTTAGTGTGTACGCAAAATGGCTGGCAGGCCCCATAAGCGGTTTCGAGAAACTGAAGGAATACACTTTAAGGGTTCGAGAAGGGCGCGGGGATGCGACATGGCGGTACTCCGAGGACAGGGCCCGGCGAGAATCTATCTGCGGAAATGTATGGTGGCTAGGGGACGTGTAACAGCAGGGTGTAGAGCAAAAACACTTTTTCGACCACACCTTTAGCCTTCACTTAGGGTAGGTAATTATGGTTATAGTATTTATAAACTTTATTCACATAAAGGCATACCATTTTAGATCTTTTAAAGGTTTACTGTATTATATCAGTCCTGTTACTAAGGCATTGTTTCCTATATGGAAAAAGGGTTAATAGCTAAAAGATAAAAACCATACAACAGGGACACTACAAAAGACAGGGACACAACAATGGGGCGTACATATTCTCTATTTGATTATGCGATCTAGTTCGGTGACAGGCGTATTTTATCCTTCGTCTGATGAAAGAGAAAGAGAGATCTCAGGCCATGTGGATCCATCTCTAGGTCGTTACCACGTGATTTACCGCTTCTCATTGTCGGCAAACAAATCCGCGCTCAGGCAACAGTGCCTGATCTATCGACTGATTACTCTCAGTTGCTCTCCGTTACTGAACAGTGTATCCACTAGTGATGTTCTTGTGTCCGGGTTTAATGGTTCAGCCTTGCAATAAGCGAAGCCGCACCGTGGCTCGATCCCAACCAACGGGCTGTCGCGCCAGTACTAAATACCATGTCCCTCACTGACATCTGTTTATTTAAAAGTCATAAAGTCCCAAAAATCCTGTCCTGTTACTATGGTAATATTTGTTTCAGGAACTATCTTGTAAAAATTGATGTTGATACCTGAAACGGGTGACTGCGCGTACCGAGGACAACCGTGTGTTATAAAGAAATGAAACTGTCGGGATAATTGATTTTTTTTTTCGCCTGGTTTATCATCAGCAAAAAAAACTTATTAACGTACGAATGAGGTCTTTATTCTAAATGGCACTGAAAGGCTTTCAGCATTTATATACGCCGGCTAAGCCAGCGATTTATTACTCATTATTCCAATCTTGTTTTAAACGAAAGTCAATGTCTGTCTTTCATTAAACGTGGAAGATAATTCTCTGCACATCATACAAGCGCACAGTTCAAAATGAAATGTTAAAGTTTTAATCTGCATGGTTTAAGGTGAACGTTTGTGGATATCCACATATCCTTGATATATCATTACATCATTTAAATAGCAAATGCCTAGCTTTATTGTGTTTTAATTAACTTTGATATAACTAAAATAGATTATATATTTTATCAGTTTTGAATGATAATATTTAAAATGGTTAAAAGAAGTATTTATATTTATTAGAATTCAAAGTTACATCACATAAATAAATTTTCAATAAGATAAGAATATGATGAATCATTTCCAAAAGACCAAAGCCTATTTTTTCATGACGATAAATTTCTCTGGTACTGCACATCAATAACAAGGGCACCATATTATCTTGGCAAAAATTACAAGAACCAGTGAAGTTAAGTTCTGAAACCCGCTGAAAAATAAAAACAATATCACTTACAAATTCCATTAGGCTAAGCTTACATCTCTTTACAGCCATTATTTAAACAGTAGGAAAACGTCCAGAGCGGAAGAGTCGAAAACCCATTTACGTCTTTTAAATGTTAAACTGCCAGCACTCATCTGTTGGTAACAGGAACTTGATGTTCAAGATAATGGGGCTGTTTGATTTTATAAACACCCGGACGTCGCTCATAAGAGTGTCATCATGTTGGTATTTTAATTATGAACCATTCAGGAACATTTTCTTCATCAACGTTAAAGACACGAAGAGCAGTAGTACTTCCTATTTTAGTGTAAAAGAAATTAAAAAGGAGACAAACTCTTACCTCAATATATAGGTAGTAAAACTAAAAACGTAAATGGATTTCCTGCATCAATATAAAAGGAACCACATACTTTATCCTATATCATATTTTGGTAATGGTGAGTAACTATGTAGTTTAAAAGGCCAAAGAATCTGAAGACGAATTGTTTATCACTGACTGTCTGAAGAACGAAAAATAAGAGTCATATATTTAACATAGGATTATATCATTGGATACTGATATTGTATGGATGTCTCAAAAAAACTACCGAACCGCATAAATTTATAATACAATACTTTCTTATAAAACTAATCTCCCCAAAATGCAATGGTGTATCTTGCTTTAAATTTTAAAAAATGGATTATTCGACATTTAAAAGCATTTTTGTTCTGGGTCATGTCGTTATACTATAAGATCATCCACCCTTACATTAAAAATTATATATGTGTATATATATACAGTGAACTCCCGCATGACGACCATCTCGTTAACACGACCACCCCGTTAACACAGCTACCCCGCTAACACGACCACTTTTCTTGGATCAAGAACTGTCTTATATAAATTATCACAAAAAAAACTTCGGTATAACACGACCACCCCGCTATCACGACCACCTTTTTTGGTCCCGACCTTCAGATAACCCCCTTATTACGACCACTGGCCCGTGGCGACCGCGGCCCGTTGAGCAGATGACACGCTCATCGCCAAGTTTGGACTTGGATAATAGCCCGTAAATAATTAGCCTATCACGATCACCTGCCTGTGGCGACCGCGGCCCGTTGAACAGGTGACACGCTCATCGCCCAGCTTGGACTTAGATAATAGCCCGCGAATAATTAGCCGGGCACGTGGGATAGCCCGCTTTCATCTGCCCAGCCATAGTTAGGCTTGTTTATAATACCGCCCAATCTGTTATCTAAACTATACGCATCAATAGATATTGGACTTCTTGGTCCTCTACATTGTTTGTTGAGTACGACTATTAGATTAGCATTTAACATACTGATAAAAAAGGAGTTTGGCAAACATAACTGACACCACACGCATACACTCAGGTGAGTAAAGTAAAACTGTGACAAATCACATTTCAATGATCAAGCAGGAATCATACAAATAACACTTATAATTTGTTGTATTTTGTTCTCACAACGTGTTCGACATCTAACCATCTTCGTGTTAAGACCAATACTGTAAGAATGACTTCAACGCAAACTATTTATTATATTTGTGTGTTTTATTTCTATGTGAATAAATCTTTTGAATCATATTCATGTTTGTTTTCTTTATATTTTAAATTTCAAATTAAATAGGGACAACAACTTAACATTTACAGGAACTGCCCATAATATCGCCTGCCTTAATATGGGCAGACAAATACTACAAGACAAATAATACAAGCATACTGCCAACACGACCACCCCGCTAACACAACCACTTTGCCTGGTCCCGCAGGTGGTCGCGTTAGCGTGGTTTTACAGTGTATATATATATATATATATATATATATATATATATATATATATATATATATATACGATATATGATTACAATATAATACAGCATCTAATTAGTTTACTTTGGTCCTAGGGTTTCACTCAAATATAGGAAGACTCAGAAAAAGATGACATTTTTATTTGAAAAATAGCGAAAAAACACCAGGGAGGATATGAATACAAGAAACAAGTTTGCTCCCAAGATAATGGACCTAATTCTACAAAACGGATTACCTTAAGTGCTAGTCTGATGAACGATTTAAACAGGTATCTACGTTGTTCTTACTATGAAAAAATACTACATTTATAGGTGTATCATGTATACCTGGGATAAATTAAGCCATATGAACGGGGCTAGCATAACTTATTATATCAGTCATTCATACTGGATGACATGATGCATCTCAGACATAGACTTACAATTATATATTTCTTAACTTTCCTAAGGCAATATTTTTTTTCAAAACATAGAAAAAGCTTAAAGGGGCCTATTAAAAAAGCTGTCGTCAATTATGTAAACAGAGTCCCTTAAATCTTTTTTTTTTTTATAAAAGTAGATCAGAAAATGCCGACCAATTCGCAAATAGTCTGTTAATATTCCTTATATCTACCTGTATATAACATCTGGGGGACATGCGAAAATAATCCAGACACATTCAACAAGCACATCTGGCGGCAAGTCGGAGGAACCAGAGATTTGCCAAGGGCGTTTGCAACTAGTGAAATTTCAACATCCACCTATATGGTTACGTTTTTTTTCTGTATGTCAACATGTCCGCATATACCCACTGAAAATCAAAAATGTGTACGGGAACACATTTAGCGCGTTCCGGAACTCAAACACATCAAATTTTGCTGTGTATGAGGCATTAAATGTGTTTCGTTTAGTCAGAACACACTCACTGTGTTACCAAACGCATTATTCCGCTCAAACACATCTGTTTTCCAAAATGTGTTTGGAAATGTGTTTGGGAACACATCTACTGTGTTTGAGTATGTGTTTCAAAACACATGTAATGTGTATGCGCCTTTCCCCGAGAGGGAGTTGGTTGTCACGTGATACATAACCGCCAAATTCAAAAACAGTCTTGTCTTTGTTCGGGTGGCCCATCATCTCAGCAGGCATAACTGGCAGAGTACATGCTGCAAGGTCTGAGGTAAGTTAATATGTATTGTTTTTTTCAAAATCGGCTATATGTGGGATGTCTCAATTATATGTACAGTCAGTAAGAGCACTGAGTGTTAATTATCCAGATTTAGATGATGATGCCTGCATTGCATGCCTGCCTGACTGCGACATTGCCCCTAAAATAATATGTATACAGTCATGCAGTTTACAAGGAATGTGCAAGGAGATTTATATTATACATGTATATAACATATTTTTGTCGTACTTAACAACTTAACATTACCAAAGACGTTATTATTATATAATTCCAACTGTTCACTGTATATGCATGTGTATGCATGCAGGGCCATGCACAAAGTTCATGAAGCTTCGCTCAGTACAGGGCACATGTAACAACTGCTGATAAGACAGCAGGCAGCTTGTTGTAGAACAGGGTCAGGTTTGTAACCCTATAAGGTTGTCACAGTCGCAGCGTGCTTTTATACAGCCACACTCTTGTTATGTTGGTGACTTAGCTACATATATGCCCCCCCCCCCCCCCTCCCCACCCGAGTAGTAAATGCTAATATACAACTGCACAATGTTTCATGCCTGTTTGTTTTTTTAATTTCTTATACGTTCGTTTTCTTATTTTATAGGACTTAAGCCCACCCAAGTCTTTATGCTCTTCAAGAAGAGGAGCGAAATGAGGCTGTCTCAAGACTGCTGGTGATCCAATTAAGAGAGCTACATCATAGATGAATGCACAATTACTCCAGACTCATTGAACTTATATTTACCATATATTATGACATTTCGGCAACTTGCACTCTACATATATACCCCATTTCTGTATATTATAGTATGTGCATCACTTGGTTTAGTTATAATCTGGGGTGTTTTTCTCAGATTCTTGGCCTGCATACTACAGAAAAACATCATTAGAGACCTGTGTCTCTGTATTCAATAAGGACAAGGACTATAATATATTTTTTTCATAAACTGAATAAATATACGGTGAAAATATTATGATAAATGGTTCAAATTTGTATAACTGCTTTTGTTATTTGTTTTCTGTGTTACAAGTGAATATACAGCTGAATTATATGGATTAGATACTTTTATTCCTTACTTATTCCAGTCTCAAGACCAGGCAAGCTACATGTATTTGGAACTTTTGCAGAACACATTTTAGCACATTCAGAACACATCAAATGCGTTTCAGAACACATTTATATTATCATACACATTTACTGTGTTTCCGTACACATTTAATGCCTCGTCCCAGATACAACTCTCTAACACATCTCTATGTGTTTCCAAATACATGTGTGTGTTCCGAAACACGTCTATGTGTGTTCCGAAACACATTTATATGTGTTCCCAAACACATCTATGATGTGTTACAAAACACATTAAACTTATCATACACATTAATGTGTTTCTGTACACATTTTAATGCCTCATCTCAGATACAAGTCTCGTACACATTTAAATGTGTTCCAAAAAACCCTTTTTGGTTTTCAGTGCCGTGTTTACTAGTACTGCCATCTTGTATAGATAAACAAGCTCATTCTTCCGTAACACAGGCGTGATAAGATCTATTTCTAAACAGGAATTACCTATAGTCCATTAAAATGTACAAAGAGCAAGCCAGAAATCGTAAAATATATAGTAAGGGCAGGTGAATAGCCTGCTTTAACGAGAAAGGAAGGTGTGCGAGCGATCTTGTCGCGGGCCTCCGCCTTTGGCTCTCCTTAGGCAAAAGTCAAGGGAGTATCAAGGGGAGTGGTTAACTATTTGGCTAAAAAACGAAGGAAACTTTCACGTTAACTTGACAGGAATAACTATCGCACGTCAGGCATTTACTGTATCTTTGGCTTTGGAGAGCATCCATAATACGCTTTGGTTACAAAAGTATCCCGATTCATCAAATGAAGTTAAACGATTCTTGTTGTTGTGTCTGTATACCGAGTTGTTACCAGTGATAGCGAAAAAACTTAATGAGAAGGTAGTTTGTAAATAATACGAAAAGAAATGTAATTCTGGTTAAAACATATATGAAAATGTATGAGGATCTATTTCTTTTTTTTTTTTGCTTATAAGAATTTATAAGAATCATACTATTGTTACTAATATAAATACTTATAACATTGTTGAAAATGATTCGAAATCGGTACTAGAAAAAAACCTGCTAGTTCCTTAATATCTTTTCTTCCTTTTTCACATATTTATAACTGTCATTCATGTTAAAACTTTCACGATATCAGGCCCATGAAATGCGGCAAAGAAATCTAAATGATTCCATAAATTTTGGTATATCCTTAATAAATTAATGTATTATTTTCTTTAATCCTGCTTACCTTCATTTTTTATAAACATTGGAGAGAATCCATGTTTTCATTAAAACGATTTGAAAACAGTAAAAAATGTTTTAAATGCAAAATCCTCACATAAGTTCAATATATATCTCTCTGAAGTTATCATTTTATAATATAATTTTCTGTTTAATAATAACAAGGAAAAGAAAAATGAACAAATGTAACAGAATTGACGACTCTGGAGGCCTGATTTCAATATGGAAAGATTGTACATCTGACCTAGTTCTAAGATTTTTATTTGAAAAATCGTGAACACGTGTTAGGTCTTACTTTGTCAGGGTCCACGGCAGTTTACATCGTTTATGTTACATTAACATAATTGAGCAAGTTTGTCCCATATATCCGATTATGTAGGTCAATGGCCCAGTAATCAAATCATATTTTTTCATTCTAAGTTACAAAAAATTGTTCAATCTATATGTTTCGCATGGTTTCACTTTGAAAATAACTTATTTTGGTTACAAATTACGATTAAGAAATCTAATACTTATAAAAGGAATTCGGTTCACGTTTGTTCGCAGTGTTCTCTATAACCACGTTGTGTACAATATTGTGCCATACATCATTTTAAAGGTTATTATCCCCGTAGTGACATAGGCGATATGAAAATAAATAATTTTTTATAAACATATAATTTTGAGTGATTTTTCCGTTTTTTTACCGAGCACAGCCGAACTACCTTCGGCAATCACCGGAATGCGTGCATCGTGGTCACTTAACCTCTAACACTAAGGACTATTGTGAATAACGCTTGCTTTCAATGAGGGATTTGACCCACGTGCGTGGTCAGTAAAAGAGAAAAACACATGTTTCTCGCTTTATGAAATGGAGAGTTCAACCCAGGAGGATTAATGACAAAACATAATTCAAGGTCCCAGTTTCAGGAACAGGGCTGGGGTGGTGTCGGGGGTTTCAGGCCTCAAAATTTGTCTGATATGATGAAAAAAAGGCTGCGGTGGCTGAAAATGGGATACGGACCCACTGCACGGAGTCCGCTTCTGCTACTTATGATGTATGCATATTTCTGTTTCCTTCTTCAGGAACAGTTTCCTTGCAACGTACATTTAATTAATCTTTCATGTGTTCCTCACATCAACCTATTCTTTATACGACCAACGATAGAAACCAGTCAAATATCAACGAAACACTGTATGCCTCCGCGTCTCATTCCGGTTAGCAATGTAAACCATCACTGACCAGGTCTTCAAAGTAAACACACCGGGGTATGATTTTTGCCACGAGCACAGCGCCACAAAATAACAGTAAAAAAATATTTGTACATATCGTATTCCGAGAGTACCCCACTAAAAATCTATATTTTCTTTTAACTTTTATAATAAAAAATGAGCCAACATTAAATATCTCAGTAAATATATCTCCCAAACCCCGGTAAAAAGCCAGGTATACCGGGTTTTTCAGCTAGTGATAAATAAAAGGAAAGGAAAATTTATTTATTAAGGTATTATCAAGATTGTCAGTGTACAGGATGGTTTAACAAACTTATCTTCAGCACCTTCCAATTTTGTTTCCTATCTGCTTATGGACAAATGCCATATTCGAAATTACATATACTACTGGGGAAAATATTAGGAATTTTATTAAACTTAAACATATAGCTTATTTTTAGTTTTATCAGGTTTAAACTTTTTTGTATAACAAACTGAGCCTGAATGTAATAGGTTACATTTTTTTTAAATTACTTTTCCATTATTGTTTCCTTCTTAATATTTTGCCACGTAGAAATTTGTGAAAATAGTTTTTGTTGGAGGTAACCACCTCCATTTTTTAATGCATATTTCTAATTCTAAGTATATGTACATCTGCAGATTTCCATTCCTGTTTCGGACATGACAGGGCTGTATCGCACGCTTCCTCTCATTTTATGTTAAACAGACCCGGTAACTCGTACACCTGCGGGCCCATTAGTGTGTAATAACCCCATTTGCTGGGTCATACCACCGAGGAACCCCGAAAGGTGCACTCGTTTGTGAGTGAACAACGGCCGTTGTACAGAGCCTTCCCATTAAGCCTGCAGAGCGCTCATCTTGGGTGAACTCGAGATCTCCCAGCTTTGACTTCTTAGCTCTACACCCCTTTGCCACAGAGCCGGTTAGAAACGCATATATTAACAAACCTGGTTATTTTTTTGGTGGAGCTGCTGTATGCCGACATCACCCAGTGAGAACCAGAGACGCTTTATTTAGGAACATATTTGAAAATTTAATGACGCTATGGTTTTATTCTGGTAAACACTGTATAAAAGCATATTAAGTACATCCATCAATTTACTCCCCAATCTAATAAAAAGAGTGGCTAAAACTTTTTTAAATGAGCTTCACTTTATTTATATGATTTATTTGGCAAGGCCTTCGCCAAAGACGCTTTCAACTATAACCTTTGTCTGATAGATGGCAAAAACTTTTTTTGTATGTTGTCTAAGTTTTATCCTTTGTCGATTCATTACCATTTATTAATGTCGCAAGGTGTCTTACGATTGTTTCAAATCTTTCAGTTTTTTCGAGCTATATTAACGTATTATTTATAGAATGCTTTAATGTCCTCAAATTTTGTTTATACGATTTATAAATTGATTCAAGAAATATATATTACTGTATTATCGGTAATTTTTTTATTAATGCTTCTGGGTTGTCTTCAAAATTTATTACGGTCATGTTATGTCTCCAAGTTGTATGAATGTGGTGTAATGTCTTCAAGTTGTATTAATGTCGTCCAATGTCTTTAAGATGTATACTTGTCGTGAAATGTCTTCAGGATGTATTAATGTCGCGTAATGTCTTCAAGTTGTGTTAATGTAGTCTTATGTCTTCAAGATGTATTAATGACGTGTAATGTCGTCAAGGTTTATTGATATCGTTTAATGTCTTCAAGATCTATTAATGTCGTGTGATGTCTTCAAAATATATTAATGTCGTGTAATGTCTTCAAGTTGTATTAATGTCGCTTAACGTCTTCAAGATTTATTAATGTCGTGTAATGTCTTCCAGAATAAAGAAAAGCAATGTAAACCTTCGTCTAGCCATGCTATTGACCAAACACACCAAGGACCAAGGTCAAACAATAGGTAAAACATTATTTAACAAAACAGAGAAACTGTTATGGATGAAAAAATCTTTTAGGGAACTAGTTTTACCTGCCCACATTAAACCGCGTGTACACTTGTGCTTTCTTTTTCTTCTGCTTTTCTGTCAACTGTCAAATTGAATCATCTCAAATCACATGATGTGTTTTCCAAGCCCATACAGAGCAATCCGGAGATGTTTTATTAAAGCTAATATTGAGTGCAGGTAGCAGTTTCTGACCGTGACGTCATTTGGCAGAGGTTTTATTGAATTTTACGTTGGTTCTATGGATGTGTAATATCGCGACTGTAACCAATCAATGCAAAAAATTTTCTATAAGCAAAAATAATAAATGGTGAAAGATAGCACTAGCACGGGTTGCATGCGTGAGTCTTAGACCCTTGCTCTTAGCAACATATCAGCAACGAACAAGTTGTGATTGGGTCAACCAATAGGTCCAAACTAAAGATATGTTTAGTTGAGATAGAAAAAGGCATGAAAGGTTAATGCAAACAGTCATGACTGGTGATTTGTTGTCCGAGCAGTTGATTTATCTGGTACATGAAGGGAAGATATTTCACAATTACTCTCAAGAGAATAGACAATATCACAACAAGAGGTGCATGGGCCATGACTCACAGCTGAATTTGACATACAGGTGACGTGATGTATGTATTAATTATAAATATTATTATCTGATGAAGTATTTAATAAGTAACCTTGAACAAGTGTAAACAAAAATGCTTGGAGCGATAGGAGAAAATAGATAGCTAGATATGCAGCTGAGGACCAAACCTGGGACCAATTCATAAATAAATACAATTGAAATTACACGAATTGGAATGTAATGTATTGAAATGAAAAAAAAATAATCGGGATTGAAGTTCCAAGGCGCAGATACATCGAGCTAAGCTTTACAGATGTTTTAGCACAAACATATTTTGAATTGAATTGAAATTGGATTGAAGTTTTATTTTACATCTTGAATTGGACTTGAAAAACGTGAATTGACCTCAGGTCTTTTGGAGACTCTTTATCGCACAAGCAGATACTAAATCGAATAACACCTGACCTGTGACCCTTGATGACACGTAGGATTATGACCTGTGACCCTTGATGACACGTGGGATTCCGTCAAATGCATCACCCAGACAGATCTGGCGATCCGGAAGCCATAGAGTATGAGATGAAACTTCCCGAAGATAAGTTTGGTTTCAACCTCAAAAGCCCGCCGGGTATTCAGGGGGATATGACTTTAGTAAAGGTTCATAAAATTAATGTTGGAATTAAGGATATAAATGTTAAATTGCAAGGAATAAATAAATGATAGCTTATCTTATTAAAAGCGGAACGTCCTTATAACCTAGCTTTATTCTAATTCATTTATTGATTTGAAAACAAAAAAACTTTATGATCATTTATATAGAAAAATCTATTAGTAAACATATATTTGAATTTTATGTATTTCAATATATAGGCATTTTGTATGCAAATGGAAAAGCAGTTCCAATTTCTACATATTCCTCTATTTAAAATGAAACCATTGCTGAATGAATGTTAGTACATCAAGTCAGCAGACAAGGGCTTCGAATAGTTCTATTCATTTAAAAAGAAGTCACAATTATAGTGACGAACCAAGGTGTCTCATGTAAAACAGTTTAAATTGAAGAAAATAGTATATTTATAAAGATCTGTTTCGCTATTATATGACAATACCAAATCTTATTATACACAACTAAGATACAAAGATTACTTTCCCGCCAGTGATCATCCTCCTGGATAACCTGGTTGTCCGTCTAAATACAAGTCTAAGTTCAGCAGCAGTCAGTCGGACACCGACCGGAAGAAATTGAAACATGCTCCTTGAGCAGTTTTTTTTTTTCTATTATAATTTTGAACAAATGTATGTCAAATATGCCTTTCCCGGTGCTATAGTACATCCACAATATCCTTTGCGAAGACAATACTTCTTCAAATCTAGAAAGTTTAGCCGACTGTTTCAAACATACGTTTTGAACTCTACCGTCAAAAAAGGTTTACATGAAACTCCGTTTGAATGAGTTTGTTCCATGACTGACTCTTTATTATCCACCGTATCACAAACACTATAATATTCATCTTAATTACATGGGTTTTAGTGTGGAGCTAGCGAAGTTACAGATGTCCGTAAGCAATACAGCATACTGATATCTAGCTCTATTAAAATCTAGCCAGACGGTATGAAAAATACCTTGTAATTTTCCGCCATGGGTAAGTGTCGTCTCTGCTGTCAGAGAAAAGCAAGCTTGCAGGTCTGCTTTCACAGCTGGTCTGTTAACCAGGGCGCACTGCGGTGTCTGTCACTTTTGTTATGGTGAACCCAGACCGACTGCAGAAAGAAAATTTACTGCGCCCTGCCTTCGGTGTCAAATTGTACATTTACAGACACTGTATTAAAGAAATCTCCGCTATATCTTTAAGAATAACGTAACTTACTCTTTCATATATTGAAGAGAAAATAGGTACATCGTGCATTACACATATTCCATAGTTTGGTTAATAAGTAACAATTAACATATATGTTGACTTTATTTATAATTTCCCAGACGTTTCTTATTTCTTTGGGTGGCTCCTCCCCTGACAGCCATGATCGCTGGCACGATCGTTCGTATTGACCACCAGACCATCCGTATACGATCGAGATAACACATCTGGTGAAACGATGAACCGATTGACTGAAATCTCAAACGCTTATGTATGCAGTCTGCGGAAAATCCCATGGTGTCAACATGGCTCGGAACTAATCCTAGTCTTTATTGGACACTGTTGTATATCACGTCTGTGAGGCTGTAGATTTGAAGTGGAGAGATTCATGGAATACGAATTTTGGTCTTAACTACCAAGTCAGTTAATTATACACAAACTGGGTTCTGAAACGACTTGGGTTTTTCACTATAAATTCTGATTAAGATCTATGGAGACGTATAAACGATTTACGTCACACTTTTACAACTTTTTTTCTTCAGCAGCATGTTTTTTTCTCTAAGTGCTCTTAGAAAAATTCTTGACAGCTCACATAATATGCAGTGAACCGTTATCTTTCAGTTATTATACCACTTTCAGTATGAAACATCATCACATTTGAGGGGTTTAAAAAAAGTAATCAGCCACTGGAAATAGATTAACAGGGCCGAGCAAGGTCTCTCTTGGTTCTTAGCGTTAAGGTGCTGTCATTCACTTTATTTTAAAGGCCAATCACGGCATGACAGTAGTTACAACCTTATAGAGAATATCCAGCATTTAGTGTTGAGTTGACAGTTTAGTATTCTAGGGGACTATTCCGATATCTGACATCTATAAACTAAAGAATATCCCTTCAACCTTTTATAATAAACTGATAAGAAAACACCTATCGAACTGTACGCAGGCACTTCGTTTTGTCCATATCTAAGTGTTTTAACATAATAATCCAAACACATTCAATTAGGGCATCTCGCGGGAAGTAAGGTTTGCAAATGGCGTTCTTTTTAAAACTAGTGCCTTTCAACTTACGCACATACGCAACCAACCAACTTAAGTTACATTGTTTTTCTGTCACTCAACATTGGCCCATGTACTGTGTTTAAAGTCTCCTGCAGCCGTCAAAGAGGAAATATAAGAACTTTCCATAACAAGAATTACCTAGAGTTTATCAATGTTCGCAGAGTAAACTAGGAAGGACAGGCTGATTGATCTAATAGCAGGCTTTAATATTCCTCTCTCAGTGTGAGCCACCATCACCCAGGGGTTTTAAAAAAAGCAGTCCACCATTAGAAAGAGAATGATAATCCGATCATGGCTTTCCCTGGGTTATGTGCGTTTATGCGCTATCAGTCAGTTCCTTTTTAAAAGCAAATCACGGCATGACAGAAATAAAAACCTTGTGGAGAAGTTCCAGCGAATGCCTTTAGTTGACAATATATTTTTAGAGTGGCCTATTTCGATACATAATGTTTATTAACTAAAAGTTCCTTGAACATTTGAGAAAAATTCACCAAAGAAATTCTCCTGGGAAGTCAGTTTTGCAAATGGCTTTCCTTTTATAACTAGTTGCTTTATGCACCAACCACCCCAAGTTGCATTGTTTTTCTGTTTGTCAACATTGGTGTATGTGTTGTGTTATCTTACAGCCCGTAGATAAACAAGCTCACGTATCCATCACAGACACGGTATAAGAACTGTCCTCAACATGAATTACCTAGGGTTTATCAATATGTTCGCAGAGTAAAGCAGAGGACATAAATTCTACAGAATACACAGGTTGCTTTGGTAGCTGGCTTTAATATTCCTCTCTCAGTGTGAGCGACCATCATTTTGCAATTTTAAAAAGGCATTCCGCCATTGGGAAAATCCGAGCAAGGCTCTCTCTGGATTATTGACGTTAAGGTGCTGTCAGTCAGTCCCCTTTTACAAACAAATCACGGCATGATAGTATTTAATCCTGGCGGAGAAGTCCCAGGGAACGCCTATGATAAATTGACCTTGCACTGTTTCCCTTGATGATAATTCCGTATTTTTGTAAATTATTATTAAGCAGAATAATGGTGAATCTACCTGATTCCGAAAGAAAGGGCTATATTACATTTGTGGTATACATACGTCCGGTTTTACAGTTTGTCGTCAAATTTATTAAAGCTACGATTGATAACAAACGGATTTACCTATTGAGCGTTTTGTGGCCAATTTGATAGTAAAATGTAAAATACTTAAATATGGTAAAATATTGCTGTATTACATGATATGTCAAGTTTACATCAACACTGGTTCTTAATACACGTGACACGATTTGCAATTACTCATTGGTCAATGGGTCATCAACCTTCTTGATTGACGTCCGTCTACAAACCGTTGCTGTCACCTGTAATCGGGTCGAGCTTTCTGGTCGGCCAGGCTCTATATGTTGCTTGCACTGGTTTAGTCGTACTCATGTGTGTAAGCAGTGTAATTTATATCATCTTAGTCTCAATATTTGTAAGAAAGCTTCATGAAGACCAAGAGCAAATGGTACAAAATATGCCGGTCGCATATCCTGTGACCTCTGACCTCATTATATATGCATGAACATTTTCTGATAATATAATTCAGGTGAGAATCTGTATTGGTTAATTTTAATAATAAGTTTCATAAAATTCCATAAGATTTTAGGTAAGGCATCACGGCGCCACAAAGCCTGGTGATCTCTCACCTCATTAATATACATTGAATTTGCTAGGCTCCAGAGGCAGCGGAAATCTTGTGCAGCAGTTGGCCTATGGGTAAAGTACTGTGTACAGAGCGTAGAATTTTTCTTGGAATCGAACTTAGACGAGATATTATATTGATTAAAATTTCTGTTGGGTTTCATCAAATTCCATCATAATCCTGGTTAGTTATCGCGGCGACACCACAAAGTGGCCTAGCGATCCTCGGACTTTATTAAATATGCGTAGATTTTGCTCATAATCGAACTCTTGCGAGATAATCTATTGGTAAGTAGTTACAGTGAGTTTCGTGAAGGTCCATCAAAGCCCCGGGAAGTTATCGTGGCGACACTAAAAGTTAACGGACGGACGGACGGACGGACCGTGGGTATACCACGTATAAAAAGGTATCGATTGTAATGCTTTATATTTATCCAGTAATTTAACATGACGTAACCCGCCGATATTTATGTACCTCCGCCGTGTACCGAGAGGTATTATACTTAACCCTTGGCCTATCTGTCAGCAAATTTACGCAATTTTTGTTGTAAAGACAGGGAAGGAACTCCCCGCTGAAATTTAGAGGTAATCTTGATAACATCATTTGTTTTTTTTTTTTTTGTTTTTGTTTTTTTTTTCATTCTAAAGTTTTTTTTCCATTGTTACATGCTGTTATATCTATTGTCGGTGTTTAGGCCTAGATATATAACTTTGTATATAAACTTTATTTATTTTATGTGAATAACACACGGTACATATAGACCGCTTGGTTATCTCCACGAACAAATGGATAAAAAAAATAACTAGAATACGGGTAGTCGAAAAGCGACTACGTGTATCTGCCGAAATCAGAGTGGGACGGGTGAAGTGAGGCATGGATTGAGTAACAAGGGGAAATAGAGTGAGGTGTGTTGCATATTAGCATTGATGTCTTCAGCCGTAGGTTGTGCCACCTACCACAAAATCCAGAAAGCTATCAAAGTTGTATACAAATGCAAAAAGTCAAACCACTGCCGAGATATGAGTAATTTTATCCCACGGCAGACAAACAGACAGATCCTGTGCAGAAATGGTTGCAGGTTGCGCAACCAGTTTAGCGTATGATAAAGAGCTATGTGAGATCTATACACATGCAAACTTTTGGCCCAATCGGTCAAACGGTTCCTGAGATATGAGCTTGGATGTCTACAACGTAAACATAAATGTAGGTGGCGCCACCTGCAAAAAATCAAGAAAGCTATCCAAGATGTATAAACCTGCAAAAATTTAGGCAGATAAGTCAAACCAGTGCAGAGATATGAGTGATTTTATCCCACGGCAGACAACAGACGGACGCTGTGCAAAAATGCTTGTAGGTGGCGCCACCAGTTTAGCGTACGATAAAGAGCTATGTGAGATCTATACACATGCAAACTTTTGGCCCAATCGGTCAAACGGTTCCTGAGATATAAGCCTGGATGTCTACAGTGTAAACATAAATGTAGGTGGCGCCACCTGCAAAAAAAATCCAGAAAGTTATCCAAGATGAAAAAACTTGCAAAATTTTAGGCAGATAAGTCAAACCAGTGCAGAGATATGAGTGATTTTATCCCACAGCAGACAAACAGACGGAGGCTGTGCAAAAATGGTTGCAGGTGGCGCGTCCAGTTTTGAATATGATAAAGAGCTATGTTAGATCTATACACATGCAAAATTTTGGCCAAATCGGTCAAACGGTTTCTGAGATATGAGCTTGGATGTCTGCAGCATAAATGTGAATGTAGGTGGCGCCACCTGTCATAAAATCAAGAAAGCTGTCCAGGATGTATACACATGCAAAATTTCAGGTGGATAAGTCCAACCAATGCAGAGATATGAGTGATTTTATCCCAAGGCAGATGAACGGATGGACACTGTGCAAAAATGGTTGCAGGTGGCGCCACCATTTTTTATGTATGTTATAAAGCTATCCAAGGGCTACATTTGTGCAAACATTTTTTTGGGATCGGTCAAACGATTCCTGAGATATGTGGGTTAATGTGTCATAACAGACGCACGGATGGACGCAGAGCGCAGAGGAAAGGTCAGAGGTCAAAACAAATTCGGGGCGCAGCAGTTCACATGTGACCCGAACATAATCCCGGGTTTCGTAAAATTCCGCCCAGTGGTTACGGAGGAGTTCTCCGGACACCTACGCGGCGGCGGCGGCGGCGGCATGCAGCTGAAAACATAGTAATCCGCAAAACTCTGTTTTGGCGGATACAATTATTATAATATATATGAATAAATTAAAACTCATACATAGTGATTAAGATAATATAAAATATTACGCCCAAATATAATATGTTAAAGAAAATCCAAAAAAAACTAACTATCTAAGCCAACATACAGATCTTAGTAATAATAATTCAGCAAATGTGGAAACCTTACGTAATTAGTTCTGTTTATCAGTAAGCAACCTCTCCATATTAAAAATAAAATTACATGTTTCAGTTAACGCTTGTCTGTTCAGTAAGTACTTACCACCCTCAACTCCTCTTAGGAACCATGTTACTTTTGTTTGGTCATCAACTTGTTCCAGGGTTAGTATATACATTAGGGAAGACATAAGCTTAAGACGCTGGGACATATAGGTCTGACAGTTAAGAAAAAAAGAGTGGATTCTTTTTCCATTTGTTTACAGGCAGGACAGATCGCATCATCACTGAGCCCGTATACTCTAAGGTGCTTCTTAAGAGGACTCAAACCTAAACGTAATCAAGCCAAATGAACTGATGCAGTTCCAGAGTTTAAGGAAAACAAAGGATTCTTCCTCTCAACAAACATGGCATTAATTTTATTTTTAAAACTCTGGGATATTCGAAATTTTTTATTTCGGCAGGTAGAGAGTTCCAGTCTCTAATTGTTTTCGGAATGAAATAATTATGAAAGCCTAGGCCTAGATATTTTTTTAGAGATATACAACCAATGAATGGAGCTGGTAACCGTGATACAGATTACTCACTGTGCTTTATGTCAATTGCTAACAAAATAGATTTCTGAATGAACACTCTTCTTTAAATTCTTCTGTGGGAGAGAACATATTGTTCATATCTTGACTAGTAATTTCAAGTTAGTTGAATTTTCATGAGTATGCAGGATCCATAAATATTAAAATAAATAACTTATATTGCTTAATAAGTTAACTCCGTAGGACAAAAAGGGACTGATCGGCATTATTTAAATATCCCCTAATTCTTTGTTTAACACAAACGTAATATAAACCACACATTGCTTTATTCAAGGAGTTTATAACAAATGGAGTTACAATTGTGAGTCTTGCCGTGTCAGATGTTGCTGACGGGGGTCGTAAGACTCGCTGCTCAAAGACACAGAGAGATGCCGCTGATAAGCCCGGCGCTAATTGATACAGCGCGGGAATCCCCCGTCGGCGTGACTGCGGTACTGCTCCTTGGTTCCGGGAGACCCCAAGCGTTAGTTTCTACTAGAATTAATTTCCTCGAGTATCTAATGTAAAAAATGGACAATCGCAAGTTTACACAATATATAATCATAAAAAACACCGTGTGTTGTACGATTGTGTGTAAGGCCGTCGTTGCTGATGACGCCCGAGCTATCGCTGGGCTGCGGCTTACATGGGCGAAAATACGAGTATAACGCCATCAGTTACGCAGCGGGCTAGGGTTCACAGTTATCAATAAAATAAAAAAGAGGTCCGGACACGGGCGACATAACATTTTGTTATCCATGAAATAGTATAAAACAAGTCTAAATAATTAATACCTGTCAGAAGTGTTGACTGAGGGGAACTTAAAGAATTCCGAAATAATTCAAGGAAAATAAGGTTTAAGCCTACATTTACCAGTCGTCCGGCAGATATTGATGCAGAATGACCGCATATATCCCCAATCGCTCCCCTGATTCCTCAACATGAGACCTCTCTAAATATACGCATATGCGCATAAATCATAACAAAACTCACGATCTGCGCATTCATATTTCTAGTCAATGTTATTCCAGTAATTTACTGCTCAGTTACTGGATATATCGCTCTCGGCCTGACAAGCTTCAGCGGACTGCGTAAGTAACATCCAACAGCCTCGGTATATCAAAGGCCGTGCCGCCGCTGCGCCTGACACCGTGGTACAATAGGCGCACAATGGGGTTAATGGGCTTATCTGGTCTTCATTGCAATTAGCACAAGACTGACACTCCAGACCTGGCAGATCTTCTTAGAGTTGAAACTCCATTTGTTATAAACTCTTTGATATAAATTGTCCTTTCTTAACAGGTTTCAAACGAGGATCAGGTGAATTTTGTTACATTTTTATTTCTATGTCGGGGCAGCGGTCCGCTATATTACAGTGATACACACAATGATCAGGATGGCATGCCGAGATCCTGTTCCTTTGTTCGTCCGACGTTACTGGTCCTTTATGGAATAACTAACTTTTACTGCACGGTAAAAAAAAACGTTTCTCTGGCCTTTCAGAGTGGGCAAACCGCACAATTGACCCTTCCAAGATTGCATTTCGCCAGGTGTTTTTTATAGTTGGCAGTGAACTCAATGACCCTCGACCAAGGCCGGTGTCGAACGCACGAGTTCCGTGACTGGACAAATGACACAAGGTCGTTGGGCTGCATAAAATCAGATGATATGACGACACCGGGCACGCCTAGAGTTTGCATGAGACTATAGATCAAGCTAGTAGAGACAGCAAAATCAGGCCTTGCATTGTTTACTAGGGCTGCTGAACAAAAGTTGAACTTCAATATCCCAGTGATATTAAGATAACTACAGATTTACTAGCTATGAGGTAGAAAAGAAGGTAAAGATAAAGAGGTTTCCCATTTTGTGTATTTTAACCCTCACGAATTTTGCGAGATTGGTACGTGTGAATAAACCAAATAATTTCAAAAGATGAAAGTATAACTCGTGGCGGATGCACACTGCAGAAAAATCTCACGAATAATTAGATAAAGGTGTGGTATGGTAATCCGTAAAGGAAGTCCATATTGTATTATTTCTCTCAGTTGGGTTCTGTTATTGTCGTATGACAGACTAGAACATGTATTAGTCATACATAACAATAATTGTATGTGCATGGCATGTCCACAGTCCGCATGCTATTAGCGTATTACTATGAGAACCTCAGACAAGGGTACGTTTGTTCCTCGTCGTAAATTTCTCTGTTATTTTACATAAAAGCATAAGATAGAATCTCTGTCACTGGACAGGGACGGCATTGCATTTGGATGTTCATCTTTGGGTACATTTTGATCGGTTAACAAACCATTTCACGAGAACCAGTATCAATTGTCTACGACTGTGTTACATTTTCTAAAGGCATAGAAAGATTATGATGGAAAATAAATTATGTAGAATTTAATTTTGGTGTCAATTTTCAGGTGCATGGAGAGTACCTGTCAACCTGTGGCAATCAAATAAAGAAGAAAATCACTGCACCTGATCTTTTTCAGGCTTTCCAGTTGTTCACTCCGAGCCAGGCTGAGTAACTAAAGGATCTTATATCTTCAGAGATCGATGACTGTGAGGTTCAAATTATAGCAGTCTTTCATAAGAAGTAAATATTTCACTTGATCTTTTGATAAAGAAATCCAACAATATCTGATAATTAAGAAGAATAGAAAGTATAAAAGATCATATTTTAAAAAGAAAATCCATTATTTAACAATGTTTTTATATATTTCCTGACTTTGCTTGATCAGTATGTACCTGTCTTGGTAGAACAGGAATTGAATGAGGGGATGCCTGGGGTACTGCATCTGTTGGTAAAGCAGACCTGGACGATGAAACGGAGCCTGCAACAGTATGCCACAGTCCACAGTGGCTCCGATCCCAAGACAGCAAAGATTGCCAAGCTGGGTCTGTTTGTCCAAATGAGTACTGCTGGTATGTGTATCAATTTCTATTTCATTAATGTACGTACTCTAAAGGAACAATGCAATATGAAATATCTTATAATTCCTGTTAAGCTTACTACTGAACATGAATAGGTAGAGGTGACTGATCTATAATTTTTGTTTTCAGACAGTGAAAGAGATTCTGTGCACCGAATAGAAAAAAAGACAGAACAGGGGAACAGACTGTCACAGTTAGTACCGATCAGCCTCGTGATCATCTTAACAGAAGGACCATTAAATGTTGACTACCCATACCTGGAAGCTGCGGCCAAGTTGGCAGGCCTAAAACAGGAAGGTAAATTTTGGTCTTTGGATGCAATAAATTTCTAAAATGTCTAGGCTTTCCTTGTTGTTCTGAGGACAACTCATACAAACACATTAGACATGGCATTCGCAATTTACATATTTCATTCAAGGCGCCTCACAGCAATGTTTAAAACAGATGTATCGTCTGGCATATACACTACTTTTGAGGGAGAAGAGAGTCGGCTGTTCTAAGTTCATGCGGGATAGTTTTCCATGCAGCAGGTGCCAACCCGACGAATACCCTGTCTCCATAAACTTTATGAGATCTAGGAATGAACAGATGGTGTTTGTCTGATGAGCTTAATGACCTACTTGGTTTATATATTTAAACCATGCCTACATGTACTCTGAACAGGATTCGATACAAAGTTTCTTAGACACATGAACATTGAACAGTATACGCTTCTTTACGGGAAGCCAATGTAGTATTTAAAGTACTGGGGTTATGTACGGGTCTGTAGGCGAGCTACAATTTTAAGCTGCGTTTACCGGGGGCGCGGTATGGGGTAAGCGTTATGCGAAAAAGATTTTGTTTTCGCTCTAGTTATTTTATCAATAAGCGTTTACCGGGCCCGCAGGATGCCGTATCAGACACGCGGTAAAATTAAATTCTCAGGAAAGAACTGGATCAGCATACAGCACGCATTACAGCGCCCGTGGGCTCTGGTAGACATGAAAAGCGCGACAAAGCGGGATTTGACATCATCGAACCTATATATCGCAGTGTTTTACCGCACTCCAAGTAAATGCCCCATGTGATTTTATATGCGGTATGCGTGTTTTCGCTCTAGTTATTTTATCATTAAGCGTTTACCGGGCCCGTGGAATGTAGTATGAGTGGAGTTCTGAGTGGAACATTGGATCTGCATACGCATGCGGTATATCGCCCATTGGCTCTCGTTCCCTTATATATGAAGATTTTGACTTAATCAGGCCCCTATCGCATAATTTAACCGCCCGCCAAGTAAAACCCCCACGCGAAT
The DNA here is from genome assembly GCA_026874595.1 of Sipunculus nudus. Lineage (NCBI taxonomy): Eukaryota > Metazoa > Annelida > Sipuncula > Golfingiida > Sipunculidae > Sipunculus > Sipunculus nudus. The sequence continues at coordinate 72,626,245 of CM049317.1, read as the reverse complement.
TTATATGGCATGCACTCTGCATACCGCATTCCTGCTGCCACTATCCGCATACCGCGTGCTCACATAAACACAGATTTATGTGCAGTTTGCAGACCCTTGATGTCCTCCTACAAGGAGGCCATTGTTTATGTCAAGTCCCGCATTAAAACTCTTTCAAATCAATCCTAAGGGTAAGACGTATATTCTCTTTAAAGCCTGGGTCACATACACCACACAACTAAGACGACAGGTCCACAGAAGATTGAGGATTCTTAGGATAGTCATGGTGTGTCGTACGAAATTCATTCGGTAAAAAAACTGTCGTAGACCCTTGCCGTAGCATTTTTATTTTTTTTTCAGTGTCGTAGCCTATTCTTAACGCCTGGCCTATCTCGTAGGTCTGTTGTACGATACCTCTCACACCATTGCTTTGGGTATCTGGACTCCAGGAATCGTAGGACTTTCCTACGACAGGCCATCCATTGCCGCACGTCCTGCCTATGATGGGCCTACGAGTATTCTACCGTTGTAGGTGGGTTTATCTTGGGACTAAAATTCTATCTTACGGCCTTCGTAAGAAGCGCGTACGATTAGACATCTCTGGCCAATTTTCCCATGACCGTCGTAAAACATATATATTATACGTGAACGTTTCCTCGAAATTAAAAAAAACTCTCTCAAACCTACAACGGTTTCACCTGTCGTAGCCCTGCTGAAATCGTACGGCAGTCACAATCGTAGGTTGTCTGTGACTTCGGATCAAGAATTAAATCCAAGAAATATTCTAACAGCTTTCTGGCGATGTATATAAAATATTATACAAATTGAATTTAGTTTGAATATATTGTACAACTAACTATAATAACTAATACAAGCGCCCTCCATGGCACGGATGGTGACTTTCGATAGTCAGTAGGAACGGAGGAAACCGATGGACCCGGATAAAACCACCGACTTCGGAAGGGCCAATACTGTACAACCTATGCTTATATAGCCACGAGTACCGAGCCTGCTGCTACTCACCTGTCCAGGCCCTGGTCCTGACAGTGTATAATAATATTATGCCAGAGTACGATAAGGAAAAGTGCTGCCGTCCAGAGAAGCTATTCAGTTTACAATTTGGTCAACTAGAACTGAGGAGTTTGGGCACAGCTTGAGAACTGATTACAGTGTCTGGAAGGATGAAAAGATTGCCTTGGGTCTGAAGAGATCTACTTGAGCAACCTGCGGGAATCACTGGATGTTGAGCAGTTTGACACTCTTGTAATTACAGCAGATAGCCTGAGGACAGCCTAACAAAACAGACCTTTCACATGGAAGATGGCGAGCAACAAGGATTCATGGGAACAGGTTTTTCGGTTTGGGCCAGAAATTCCAATGATAATTATAAGTCTGACCTTAAAACCCTTCTGGAGTTAATTCATGACTCCCACAGGTGATGAAGAATAAAGAAATTTGTATATCTCATATCACACCAGCTGGTTTGTCTGCGTTTTTTTTCGCAGCTGCAGTTGAGCGGTCATGAAATGTCATTTAACTGCCAAGAGGATCAAATGTGATGTTGTCTGCAGGGCACTCAACCACAGGGAAAGATATAGCCACTGGCAAGCGAGGTATTCCCTATATTATGCGCATTGAAGTTTGAGTTATAACTATTTCAATGTTTGCAGTCAAACATCCATCAAACAAATAAAGATATATCGTTAAAACATCCTGGGAATGGCAAATAATCACAGTAGTACTTTTCTCTTGAAGAAAAGAAGATTGATATCTCAAACTGTGTAATAGTATAAGACAGACTGAAAAATCGAGCTTGTCAGGGAGGACACATATCATAAATTTTAAACATACCCCGTACGGCAAGGATTTTACAAGGCCCTCGGACTGACAACCTTTTAATTTTATTTCTTTAGACTGCAGTTCCACGACAAATTATATTAGCAAGGGGTTTCTATTCTAGAAACGAGTATTCTGTCAAACATCTTGTCAAGCCACATCCAATGTCCTCGTTATATTATTCATTTTTTTAGTATTAAGTTTATGAAAATAAATTAGATAAAAGTTGTCAAGCAAACAGGATGAATAAATTTTCCAACACATTTTCGTCAGTCTGATAGCTGAAGTGTCTGGAGAAGTCTCGCTCTCCTTGATTGTCCGTTTTATATTGAATACAGACCAGGCGGAAACTTTCTAGTTTATCCCACATTTGTATGACAAAGGGTGTTCTCTCGCGCCTATGGGAACGGAGACACAAAAGTCAGATCCTCTAAACTTGACTTACTGTTTGTTCTACGTGCGGATTAATGTGCTGGGGGTCCAACGTCATTCGGGAATAGTAACGTAGGCTTAGTTCAGCAGTCTCAGCCGACTTTGCTGGATCCGACAGGGCTTATTTAACCAACTTGATATACAGACACGTGCAAACTCTAAGCGTGCCCAGAGTCATTATATCAAGTATGGACTTCTTATTTTTGCCGTTGAGGGATAAGCTTGAGTCATTAATCCAGACATGGAGCTCCGGTTTCGATTCGGCCTTGGCTGAGAATCATCAAATTCGCGGTCACTCGTAAAATACTCACTGTTATACAATGTAGACGGATTTAGTGGCCGGCCTTCGATAACCGACCGGACGGGGACACTTCATTTTTCTGTACAATACAAATGTTCAGCCATCCACAAAAGACCGGTATCGTTGGGACGTGCAAGAAATAGGATTGTTTCCGTTATATTATGTAACAAACTGAAAGACAGATTTATAGTCTTCTGAAGGAAACGAATATCGGACGGGACGAGCAAAAGAACCCTCAATGGTCTTTGTGAAAATAAAATATGTGATTGTGTTTTAATTCCCAATGGGTGAGTGAACAGGCGAAAATGACGGAGACAATTTTTACTGTAACATCAACCCAACCTTGGTGTCGTCTTTCCATGTTACATCAGAAGTTTCATCAGAATTATGTTTCATCAGACTTATTTTATTCTGGTAAAAAAACATAGTTCCAATTATGGCAAACCTTCCTAAAATAACTAATGATTACTTCTAAAAAACAATTACTACTAACATTTACATGTAACACGTGTAACAGAATTATTTACATTTTTTTTTTTGTCAAGACAGACCGAGGCTTAATGCAGCATTTGTTAAAAGAAAGAATTGAAACAAACCGAAAAACACGTCCATGTCATAAGACAAGTTCTCATTGATTAAGCAAGTGTTAATTAAAGCCATCTATTCACCTTCCTTAATTGTTAAATTTAAGTAATTTCTGGTTTACACTGGGTTCATTATGATGATTTGTAGCGGTCAAACGAGACGGGCCTGACCCGCCAAACGTGAGCATTCAATGAACTGGAAACAGTACATAAAGCAATTTTATGCACGAACAGATAATATCATTTTCATTTTAAAGTCTGTCGTAAATTTGTTTACAGGTTCAGCATTAGCCGTACAGCTTATTGCCCTACAGTAAGGATTTACTGACCTCGCTTTCGTGGAAATGTCTTGAAATGCTCTTAATAACTCAACTTAAATTTTTCTAATGCAATGTAAATTTTAAATAAACTGAGGCACTGTCCTCTCATATGTACCAGTTTATGAACATTATTTTATGTCCGACTCTTGCCTGAACTACCAGTAATCGTATCGATTTTTCTATACCGGTCGTTATATTCGGGGATATGGAAGGGGTGACAGTAGCCTCAATTGAAGGGGAAAAAACGCGTCATATTTATTGCAGCGATTGCAAGATAATCTCGTTAATAATTTTGCCTGTTGTCTACCATAGGCAAAAAAAAAGGGTGTTGTATGTTTCTATAATAATATCATATGATCAGAGAAAAAACAAGTTAATAACAGGAGTGTTTAGCCAATCTGGTAAAAGCACAACAAAGGAAATCTTATCAAAATTGTAATTTTTTTTCTTCTTGAAAGAAATGTCCGAGTGGCTGGGGCTTAAAAAATTGGTGAGTTTTTATTTAGAATCAAAATTAAAAATAAATGATGCGGGGGGGGGGGGTGCCTAAGAACCATATCCTGTTTGCATGCCATAATCCTCAAATTTGGCATCTCTAATTGAGTACATTTAGGATATGGTATACGTCAATTAATAATCTTCATAAATGTTGGCCTTAATTTTAGAATTTTGTTAAATGGATATAAATCTGGGGTTTTAAATGAAATATAAAGTGATGAACATTGTACAAAAATATCTTTTTTTTCAAAACAGAAACCTCATAATATGTGGCGGAGGGAAAAAATATTATATTCTACGAGCGTGTTTTCTTTGTCATAGGGGGGAGGGGGGACGCTGATGATTCTGACCGTATATTACTAGGAATTGTCCCCGTCTCATTATCTCCGGAAACGAGGCCTTTCATGTTATGTCGATATTTCGGACATCTTAGTCTGATGAATTATTCTGGCTGACGGACTAACAAACCTTTACCTCTGTTCCCGACTTCACTACAGGCAGGCGGTCAGCCGGCGAGCCCTGGGCGGAAAACTGCCTTGATGTAAACCAGGCATGATGTCTGTGTGCCACTTGACACGCTGCTGTCGTTTGCAAAGATTGATCCGTCCCTGCCTTATCCTGCATTGGAACACCACCTTCTTAAGTATCCATTTATTAGTCGTAGTTGTTCCGTAAGGCCCTATTTGTTGTGATCTTTGGGAGCCCTCTTCCGCTCCTGATTACACGACTCAGCGAACATTTAAATTATACAAATAAATTGACTTTGGAGCTCCTATAAAAAATAACGCAGCGACTCAGCGCTGCTTCAGAGGTTTACACTGCATTCAGCAAACTGGCAGAGATATATATACACTGATATATTGAGATGTTAAGTAGTCTCGCCTGATCTGGCCCCAAAGCTAGAGAACAAATATAACGAAAGGGCTGACTACCTGGCTCATTTGAAATTACATATTATTTGTAACATTCTGTCGTAGACATAAATTATACTTGTTTTACATAAAGATATATATCAAGGTTTTGCCAGAGACAAAAAAAACAAATGGTCACACCATCAAAAAACGAATGAAAGTCATTCTAATGGATTAGTAATATGGTGGGACCCCTGGGTTAATAATAGACAATGAATACAAAACCGGAGATGCAGAAGGCTTACAAGCAGTAATGTCATTATGAGGAATTCATCCTTATGCACCAGACTGGGCCGTTGACAGGCCAAAGACCTGACCAAAACCATCCATAAGAAAAATGCTTTAACCGGTTTCTCTTTTCTGAAAGACCTTAATACACCAGAATACGTTTGTAAAGTTGTTATATTAATATGTATTGGAAGCATATGACATGAACTGTATGTTAGGAAAATATTCTTTTGCGTAGGAGCAAGAGAAAGGGTGTTGTGCATTACCAACATCTACCATAATAATGATAAAATGTATACATATTAAAAATAAATCTTAAATCTTGATCAATTATCTTCCTATATTTGTCTGCTTTACGTAGGATAACAGGAATTAATGAAACGGCCCCCTTATTACTATCGATTTTTTTCGGGTTTTGAAATCGCGAGTTTGTCACACCTTATGTCTATCCCTTCCGGGCAAATCAAACTGCGGCCCGTAATCACAGAGCCTCCATACATCAATTTACCTGTTATCTCATAAACCGTAAATAATTCGATATTTCGTAAATAATTCCCATTTTCGTTGTAAGGTTGTTTTTGTTTGACTTAATTTGCGTTTATGCTGACAGCTGACGACCATTTATGTGGGACCTATCCTTACTATTTTGCTTTGACATAAACGACCCTTACTTTGTTTCGAAATCCTTCGGTTACAAGATAGCTTCCCGCAAAAACAATTTACGGAGTCTTCGCTGTCAGACTCTGGCCGTAAAAACGATGTTTACGCTGATTGGACCTGTAAGACTGGGCTCAGGTACAGGGTTTTCATTTGACTGTATATTTTAAAGGTCCCATATGGTTAATGTTATTTCCGATAAAAAGGGAAAAATAAAAAAAGGTTTATTTCTACAAATATTCAGTGACAAATGGACACTTAAAGCCACTTGGTTCAATTTAGATTGATCATTTATGTTAAGGAAGTTGTAGGCAATTTTACGAACTTCTCTCGGGACCCAGTATGAATCACTTCTTGTACATGTATAACTCTGAATGTGTATTGTGTAGCATTAAGCGAGATTTATTAACAAGGCAAATACAAAAAAGACATACCTTATTCACTCAAATATGAATGCGTGATACCAATGGGGGATACAATTTCTTGAACTGTCTACAGTTTCTTTTGAGTCAATGACGGTAGGTTCTAGGCTTTTAAAGAAGCTACGGAAGGCTACAAGAAGTTACCTGTATACAACAGACAGAGTGAAGTCTTGAGACACTTCCTCTGGAGGACCAGTGATAAAAAAAACAACTTTAAAAGCTTAACCTTTACACTGGATTGTCGGCGTGTGAGTGTTACTTGAGATTTTTGCTGTTTCAAAATGAGAATAGATTTAATTTTTGAAAATTTATATCATGTAATATATATATATGTGATGTATCTGCTTCATACATTTCAACGTGCTGTGACAACAAAAACCACATCGCGGAAAAATAGAAAAGCAAGTTGGGTGATGTTTAAGCTTGTTATAAGCTTCCCAGTGTGCAGTATCATTGCTCGAAGCAATTGCCTGACATAATCTTCTTGTGCACACGGTAATATTATATATGCCATTGGTTCAATTCCTCGTCTATTCTGGTACTGAGTGCGTCAGTAAAAATGCGTCAACCTCACCAAGTATACTATATACCTAACCTTCCGTTGTTTCAGTAACAATAAGGAACAAAATAATCACAGCGTGAGGGCGGTTTGTTATTTCTCCCGCTAGGTGTCGAACTGGAACCCTTAATGATATTTTTCTTAAAAGATGTTTTTAGTGTATTTGACGGTGTTTGAGCGTGCAGACTAAGGGCTGTTATTATCTTTTTCTGACTGAAATTTAGCGAATGCGTCATATTGCAACAACAAGAATGAAAAAAAAACATAGCTAACAGTATTTAAGCTCATATTTTGTCCACTTTTACATATAGCTATTTATTTATTCTTAAAGAAAAACAAACAACTTTATGATAGCATTGTCGTAAAGGAATTGAACTTCGTAATAAGGTCAAGGTCCTCACATAAAAGGCGGCTATTCATCAGCTTATGAGGCCTTAGAGAGGTTTCCACGGCTTGACTACATGGGGTTTCAAGACTAAATTGTCCCCCACCCCTCTCCTTGTCAATTACCGCATCGTCTAGTCATTCTGAATAACGCCATGCATAAGTGGCCGGTACAACCTCAATTTTTCAAACGAGGGTTAGGGACAATTCGACTGGTCAACGGCCTCCTCAGAAAAAGTAATTGATGGATGATCTACAACAATTTTTAATAATTTTCGAATAGACTCAAACGAGGTTCACCTCTTTAGATAATAAAGCCTTCTATTGCTAATGTAGTGATGATATTAACTTCATAATACAGGGGCAACCCACCTGTCAACATGAACATTTCATATTTTACTCAGCGTAAGCGTAATGAGCTCCACCTGGCCTAGGTTAATTGGGAAGGTGCATATGTGACAATTCAAATCATAACTTTACAATAGCTGTGGGTCATCTAATCTGAATACTCCACTAATTATATATATATATATATATATATATATATATATATAATGGCATACTTTAGTTGTCACATCTACTTTCAAATATCTTTATGTGATAGTTATATAAAAGTAGAAAAGCTTTACAACAAAGCGTTCCCTTAAGCTACATTTCCGCAGGCGCCGTGGGAATCCGGGCACATTTTTATGTTTGTCAGCACGGCTTTCAGGATCGTCATCTCTTCAGAAATTGCCCCCAGCACCTGCCGTACACATTAACTTCCATGTCTCTGCTACCTTGCCCGGTGGCCTAAACCTTTCTGCAGACGTCTCATTTCTGCAGGTCCCGCGCTCCGTATCGCAGATATGGATAGTCTTTTTTTTATTGCTTTGTGAAGGTTTTAGCCGAGACCGCGCGCACCAATTTTCCATTTACATACAAACTTCCACTTACTTAACCCTAACTACATTTGCATTTTAGTTCATTCAACTATTTTATTTCGTAATTTTTACAGGACCAATAGATATGTCTGAATTAAACTTTTGACTTGACTGATATGGTGGCAGAATAGAATACAATCAGTGCGTACCATGTAATAACAGCAGTTTACTGTTTTGCCGTTTGCAAAACAAAGGTACGGTTAAGTTGTTGGGATAAGCTTGAAAATCTTTTAGGTTTGTTAATAAAAAACTACTAAATTTCTAATGAAAACTGTATTGGAGGATATTCCGTCCGATCATGAGAATTAAATGCAATAGTGCGGAATAACGTTTTGTTGAGGCTGTAATACCGGCGGACTCACAATGAACACTAAATGTGAACATAATGTATTAGTTATCAATGTCTGCTTGAACAGTTAATCCAGACAATGAATAATGATTAGCACGTATAGATTTACTATATCTTCAACCCTCACTATCCACGGTTATCATGATTACGTTTAAAGTAATCATAACCAAATCAATGCACATGTATTTTGTGTAATCATAAATGTAATAATCAGTTTTCATAATTATCCGCCAGTAGTATTGATCGATTACTTTAACAATGAAATTAGCCCTCATTTGTTATGTTCTTTGATAACTTTTATAGAATAGTTTAAAGAGGTGGTTGTTATGTGTTGGAAAAAGAAAGCAGTTTTCCCCTTTTTTTAAGTATTCATGTAAGTATAATATATACAAACAACCTACCTTGTGTAACACAATGTGCGTAGATTACATCCAACGTGTGTATTTGAACGGAAGGTTACAGCACTGTGGGATCTGATCATAAGCAGACCGTCAGGTGAGCTACTCTGCCGCTACAGTGCAGCCTGTGGCCGACTTGATTAGCAGCACTGACAGCTAGGCCGTCGTGGTTCCTCCTTTCACGGCCGCTACAGACCACGCCCGCCTGCGCTGGCACCGTCTTTGAATCACAATGTCTTCCCGGTTTTATGGGCAGCAAGGCACGGATTGCTCAGTAACGATTAACTAAAGCTAAATAAATATTTGTGGGCCTACTTCTATGAATGTAATTATCATAGCATTGGTTATGAATTTTCGGCAGTCTTATTTGTACATTTTCTAAAGGTTTATCCATATCGCTTTATTCTGAAGTAAGAAGTATTTAAACATGATTTTAATAATTGATACGGTCGGAAACAGTAAGATCACTCTAGAAAATATTTATTTTGAATCCATAAAAATATTACGTTTATACCTGATGATTTTTTAAAGCTTTTTCATAAAATAACCTTTATGGCCGGCGAAACAGTCTGAATTGGAATTACGAATTTAACCTCTGTCAAATGGAGTATATGATCCTTGACACAACTGTAACGGTGAGAAGAATCACCGTCACACGTGTTATATATATATATATATATATATATATATATATATATATATATATATATATATATATATATACAGTCGTAGACTACATCAATAGAAAAACACATTTACTGCCGCGTAAGTCGCCTGCAGATTATGTTTAAAGAATATGGTGGAAGTTTACAGGGTCGAATTAAATGTTAATTTTGATTGATTATAATAATAGTTTGTCTTTGGTTTATATAGTAAAATTATGTTCCTATCTACAATAATCCATCAATTTGATGATCTAATCTGAGATTTTCTATTGCATACTCCCGGAAGTTCCCTTTCTCCTGTTACTATTTTGGAGAACTCTCATTCGAGGTTTAAGCAGTCGCTGTGTATGTAATACCATTGTCAGGAAATAAATACCGATACAGGGTGTGTCAAATGAAAGGCTAGGGTGTCTAGATTTCACTACAATTAAGAGGAAATTATTTCTCATTTATCCCATTACAACAAGACAAGTATAGGACCAGTAATGCCCTGGTTTGAAGTAATCGAAGAATTTTACGCCGCTCCGGTTCCGCGAGCAGCATAATAAATGACAGTGCTAAACACATAGGCTATCAGTTCTTAAGTCGCTGAACAGATGGCAGATGCATTCTCTTAACATTAGCCTTGACTTCTAAAACAGGAAGCATCTCTGTTAACCGGACTGTAATCCCTTACCCTTGTCAGGAGGGTCACTATCCGGACATAAGATTATCCCTTACATCGCCAATGGACACGTCAGCTTGTAGTCATAACAGTAAACTCCCGACAGGACCCTCAGGGCATGCATTAAGACGAATCAGATTTACTACTTCATTCGGCAGCAGAGGCGGCCATTTGCATAACATTCACAGACCGGAGGGAACAGGCCACTTATTTTCCATGAATATAATGCCTTCCTGGGTACATTATATGTGAAATACCACTTGCATTTACCAAGATCTCGATTAAATGGCTAGATTAATCATAAGAATTCTGGTGTATATTTACATCACTGCGCATAAACCAGTCCATAACACGAAAGCATAATACATTATCCTTCACCTTCATTAAACAGACAGCTGCCATATTGTCCATGTATCGAATTCTTGAAATACCAGTTTTTTGTCCATAAATTATAAGAAAAAATGGTTTGCTGTATACAAATAGGTAAAAAATAAAAATTTCCTATATTGGAATTCTAAAATATAACCATGACGTACTAAAACATTTGAAACTTGGTGTTACAACAGTTATTTTTAATTGAGGTCATTATACTAATTGCTTTTCATCATTTATAGAGCCATGTCCTGTCATGATGAGAGCTGCATGGCTGGTTGGTGAAGTAATGCCAGTTTCTGGACATGGCCATCTTGAAAGAAACATGTCTTTGTTGACTGCAGCCGGCCCAACTTGGATCAGCTTCTTGAATATTGATGTGATCGGATTACAAATTAGGTAAATTGAATTATTAACAACTGTTTGTACATGATTTCTTTTCCCCCTTTTATCCTGCTTTGTTATGTAATCATACATACGACGCATATAATGTTTGTCTGACTTTTGACTTTTTCCATACAGTTTTGTTGAAAACACAGATTTTCATAGCAAATTCAGTTAGAACATTAACGCTATTAACTCAATTAAAGTTATGATGCTGCACACCCAAAATTTCGGCAAAAACATTCGTTACAGGACACGGCCGGCATACCTAGCTTCTCTCGGTCTCATAACATCAAATTCAAGGTCCTTCCATGAATTTTCGGGCAAATTCAAGGCATTGAAAACACGATAAAATTCATAACTGTTAGACCTTATGCGAACTTTGGTAAGATTTTCTGTGATCTGACGTTCTAAAATTCTACTAATAGACAGAACGGGTTGAGACAGCTATTGAATTGGTAGGCTGTGTTAATCAAAGCAACACCTCCCCTCCCTATAACCTGCCATAATGTTAAAACCAGGACTGGCTGGCCCAGGGTTACAGGTGGGAATACCGAATTATCAGGGAGGTGCATAATACTACAATAACATCAGAGAAACTAAATCGATAAAACAATTATACAATTATATAATTATTATACTAGATGGTCTTCGCGATTTGTTACTGATCGACTTGCACGGATGTGACACCTTCAGAAATGAAGTTTTGTTTGTACTTATTACTTAATCACTTATAATATCAGACAGTTTTTCAGGTACACGATTATATCTATTACCACTATGTAAAGACAAAGTAATACATAATCACTATGAAAACATTCTAAGAGACAGTGAGCAGTTGAACGAGTTGCCAAAAGGAAATGGTGGACAGTTATATCAGACGGCAGTGAGGACACCAGCGATGTTTGCTGGCGACCACGTGACTACAGAGGTACTTTGATGACGTTCTGAAGAACGGTATAGGAGGTTCGCACGCATTAACCTTGCCTGGACCAAGAACCAGAAACGTCGTTACTTAGTCTTGCGGGAAATTCCCTGTAACCTCACTTATTGGTGTTAACATGTGATATATATTAGTACATATACAACAATGCGGAGTTAAAAAGTCCTTTCTTTGAATTCTACGAGTATGTCAAGCCAAAATGGAGTAATCATAATAAGATTCGAAAAATTTGCCAGCATGTCTCATATACAGGTTTTGACTTGCATCTTTGACGACTGCATATGAAATCTAGAATCAGTATATGTATATAATTATGTCCAGGTCTGATCATTTACCACCGACATAAACCTGCAAGTAAAGAATAAGTCTGAAATGTGGCAAAGTATTCTACAAGCGGTTTTTTTCTCGCAGTTTATAAATTATAACAGAACGGCGATAATGGATTAAGTTTTTGTATTTTTTTATATCCAGAACAGAGAAAATATTTTAAACTAGAAATTTGCATTCTCAGGAATGCAGACCTCCGCCACGTGGGCGTTCCATAATTTGAGATGCTCCCCAAAAGGTGTTTGCATTTTCTTATTGGGCCCACACTCCCATGTTCTTCCGTGCACACGTTCCTGTAACCCGTGTCTGTAATTACCTATTCCGCCCATATTCCCAGGTTCGTTCATGCATCAACACCAAAATCAAATCGATTAAGGACCTCGTTGGCTCGATCCCGAAATGACCTGGATATGTGATATGGTTCCGTTCATGTTTGCATGAGGTATTTTGTGAACAACACACACGCACACACACATATAAACACACAAAGGGGAATGAACGACAACAATAAGGACAGGAGTACCACTGTAGAGTAGACTCAACACCAGGATGTCGTAAAATCCTACAGAAGAAAGGAGATATTCTTTAAAGGGACTACTTATTTGCAATTATGTGTATTATCTTACGCTATTAATTCATTTTGGCTGAAATAAATTTAAATTAAAAATGAAATAAAATACACTATCCTGACACTTGGTCATACAATCTCCATTTCACCTGTTGTTGTTCCGTGTGTGAATAAACACAAACCACGTGTGTCTGTTTTCCCATAACAATACTGCAAGACTAGAGGTCCGATACTGAGCTTGCGCGACAACTTCCTAACAAGAGGGAACATCAAATTTGAAGCTTGAAAACATCCTGATTTGCGAAGTTGCTCGGTATGGCCGACATGTGGCTTTTGTTTCTGTTTATGCCATTTATCGCACCTGGTGCAAGCTTATTTCCACTCGACTTCTCGAGTTAGAAAAAGGTTTACGAATTAAATGTTGGCAGTAACCGGGATATTCTGAGGAGGACATCAGATACTGTATGATAATTTAATACCTGGTATGTGAATAGATCTCTTTAAGGGTCTGAACCGTCCTATTAAAATTATGGAAAATATAACCGACGTTCCAGAAATGTTCCCTCCCATGTCTGAATACACTTTTCAGAGTGTGTCCTATCTGTAAATATGTTTCACACTATCATCGGTCTCTGTATGAAAATTTTTACTTCTATCTTTTTTTGTCACCCAGGGCTGATTTTAAATAGCAAGACCTAATACGAACAAAACAACACGACTAACTAGTAGCCCATCTTTCTGTATAGTTATGGGTGAATTCTTACCCAGGTTTAGATATAATATTTGATAGAAAACATAAATGGAACTAAAGTCTATAATTCCATTAAAAATATATTTCATTAGCAAAATATAAATATCATTTTCTAAATTGTGGGGGGGGGGTTGATTTCATTGACCCCCCTGCCAAAAAGTGGAGTGATATATACCCCATCCCCCTCTGTATTGACGCCCTTGACTCACCGTGTCGTGCTGCGAATACTGACGCAGTCTATATCTGATTCGTTTCACCAGTTTACCAGCTGCTTTGTATTTCTTTGTTTGTTGGGGTTTCAACACCAAGCCTGGAACAGGGCCGAGAAACAAAAAAACAAGAGCCGAGTGTCGCGAGTTTAAAACTAAGAGTTACATTATGTGATGCCACGCTCTCTTTGGTCTGATTATTATTTCTTGTCCTGTGCCAGCCCTGGTGAAGAAACCCGGACATCCTCAAACACAAAGCAGCAGTAAAAGCGAAGCAGAGTGACATCAGTGAGGCTTATGCGGAAGGAGTGTTTCTTTGTTAAGCAAAGACAAAATCTGCTGCGTCAGGAGTGTATATAATGTACTGCAAAGACAAAATCTGCTGCGTAAGGTGTGTATATAATGTACAGCAAAGACAAAAACTGCTGCGTCAGGAGTGTATATAATGTACAGCAAAGACAAAATCTGCTGCGTCAGGAGTGTATATAATGTACAGCAAAGACAAAATCTGCTGCGTCAGGAGTGTATATAATGTACAGCAAAGACAAAATCTGCTGCGTCAGGAGTGTATATAATGTACAGCAAAGACAAAATCTGCTGCGTCAGGAGTGTATATAATGTACAGCAAAGACAAAATCTGCTGCGTCAGGAGTGTATATAATGTACAGCAAAGACAAAATCTGCTGCGTCAGGAGTGTATATAATGTACAGCAAAGACAAAATCTGCTGCGTCAGGAGTGTATATAATGTACAGCAAAGACAAAATCTGCTGCGTAAGGTGTGTATATAATGTACAGCAAAGACAAAATCTGCTGCGTCAGGAGTGTATATAATGTACAGCAAAGACAAAATCTGCTGCGTAAGGTGTGTATATAATGTACAGCAAAGACAAAATCTGCTGCGTCAGGAGTGTATATAATGTACAGCAAAGACAAAATCTGCTGCGTCAGGAGTGTATATAATGTACAGCAAAGACAAAATCTGCTGCGTAAGGAGTGTATATAATGTTAAGCAAAGACCAAAACTGCTGCGTAAGGTGTGTATATAATGTACAGCAAAGACAAAATCTGCTGCGTCAGGAGTGTATATAATGTACAGCAAAGACAAAATCTGCTGCGTCAGGAGTGTATATAATGTACAGCAAAGACAAAATCTGCTGCGTCAGGAGTGTATATAATGTACAGCAAAGACAAAATCTGCTGCGTAAGGAGTGTATATAATGTACAGCAAAGACAAAATCTGCTGCGTAAGGAGTGTATATAATGTACAGCAAAGACAAAATCTGCTGCGTCAGGAGTGTATATAATGTACAGCAAAGACAAAATCTGCTGCGTCAGGAGTGTATATAATGTACAGCAAAGACAAAATCTGCTGCGTCAGGAGTGTATATAATGTACAGCAAAGACAAAATCTGCTGCGTAAGGAGTGTATATAATGTACAGCAAAGACAAAATCTGCTGCGTAAGGAGTGTATATAATGTACAGCAAAGACAAAATCTGCTGCGTCAGGAGTGTATATAATGTACAGCAAAGACAAAATCTGCTGCGTCAGGAGTGTATATAATGTACAGCAAAGACAAAATCTGCTGCGTCAGGAGTGTATATAATGTACAGCAAAGACAAAAACTGCTCCGTAAGGAGTGTATATAATGTTAAGCAAAGACCAAAACTGCTGCGTAAGAAGTGTTTACAATAACAAAGACAATATAAAGGGCATTATTTAATTATTAACTGAATTCACACGAACCGTGTTGATATAGTAAATTCCTAAACAATTGTGATTAATTAAAATAAAACCTGTAATATGTGTTTGTCCTTAACCCAATTAATAACCCCAACTTATCTTATTGTTTTGATTTCCCAAGAACAATCTTTCAGGCCACGATGTATGAATATTTTTATTAGTTCATTGATCTTAGCAATAATAGCACTTCTTATCTGTATTAAATCACATCACCCAGATTTATTGTTTGCATAATATTCAGAAAAAGATGCCACGCAAGACGACGGATGCTCCGGGTATAATGGCAATGTCAGACTTTAGTTAACCTAAGCTGGGCTTTTTGTAACCGTCTGTTCCTTAAGTCTGGTCTTTGTTCTGTATTCAATGGATATATCCTCAAAGACCCGCAGATGGTGATGGCATTCTTTTGTGTAGAAATTACGAATCTAGACTTGACTGTTTTAGAGAATTTTTGGTTGAGGTCACTGACTCAATTTGTCGTAACCACATTTTATTGGAGTACCTTTTCATTGGATTCCACTCTGGCTCTGCGAGTTTGTTTGCAAGTTTGTATATACTTTAAAATTCAAGGCACCATATATGTTAACTAACTCTAGGGAACACACCAATCCTGTATAACTTGTTCTTCCAAAGAGACCGGTTGTGGTTACAAACTGTCAACCGACCTTTCTCTATTATATATCTAGAAATCTGCATGCAAAGGTATGCAAGCCTCCGCCATGTGGAGGTCCCTGTTATGGCATGCTCGATAATACTTGTTATTCCGCCCATAATTCCAGGTTCATTTGTGCATTAATGACCTTATATTTATGAATATTCCTTTTGTGACGTCCCTGAATCCGGATCAATTACCGGACCCACAATAAATTTTATTAGATCTACATTGGCCCATACTCGAAATGCCAAGAAAATTTCTTGAGAATGCGTTCATGGTTGCGCGAGTTCTGTTTCGAAAAAAAAAACACACGAACACACACAGAAGCGGAGATGAACGCGATGATCAATGTGCAAGACGAGACTGGAACAATCCTGATATCAGTAGTCAAATGTGAAATAACCCCCCCCCCCCCCCCCAATGTATTAATTTTAAACGTTGGGGTTTGAACCCGCCATCAAACCAGCTTCTTGGCCCCGACTAAGAAGTCAAAAGTTAAAGCTTAAGGTTGTCCAATTGTACACGATCAAACCGTAACTGTCATCCAACCCCTCCGCAGAGCAGTCAGGCTGACCCCCGGCAATCAAGAGTAGATTGGGAGTTCACTTTACACGATATAACCCACAAGGTCATCACAGGAAGCATCCCTTTGCGGTCAAATAACCGTGTCTCTGATGCCTAAACACGACCACGAGACACTTCTGGTTCGGTGTTTTTCCTTGACGTGGGAAGAAGGACTGTTTGAATGGTCCCCGTTTTTTCGCCCGTTGATACGCCGCTCTTATACAAAATATCTCTGATACCCTCGCTGCTTTCGTCACTAAATTGTGGAGACATACCGATTACGTGATTGACACGTGATTATGACTTGCCTTTGCCGCCATCTATGTGGTATAGTTTCTTGATCCAAAGTAGTTGTTTTGATGACTTCCCTAAGTCAGTAAATACGATTTTAGCCTTTAAACTATAAACAAAAGAATCTTTTGAGCAAGGGGATCTAATATACTTAAGGGAATTAATTTCATAAAAGGTGTTTCTGCCTGACTTTGATTATCACGATATTTCATTAATTCACCTTTATATATGATGTAAGATCTGTCTCATGAACCGCTGCCCCAATCAATACAAACACTTGGTAGACATGATGATCACGTGACTGCTACTGGATTTTGGTCTGCTAATTGTTGTAGACTCTCTGTGGCTCTCTGTAGACTCTCTACTGCCTTCTCTGGACGCCACCTAATTATAAAAAACCACCTAAAATCAGTTATTGCAGTGTATGTCAAAATAAGTTCCTTTAACTGAGTAATTTAAACTTAGACAGGAATTTAAGGAAAATACATTTTCTAGATCAGGTAGATTTTCTTGTAAAGTTTCTCGGACGACTATCGGTGTAGCGATTTCAGGTTACCCCGCTTCAGCTAACCCCCGGTAACTTGTAATCAATTTAGCCCTTCGAAACAGATGGTTTTTTTTGTGTTATTTACTTAAATTTATTATAATTCCTTTCCTCTGAATTATTATGTAAGTTTGAATCTTGTTATCATCATAGTTTTGCATGTGAGGTATCGGTGACGTGTAGGAGTCAATATAAATATAATTCAAAACATAACAGTTTGGGTGAAAATAATTTTCAATCGATTGATTCCAGCTTTAAATCTCTTATCTATCACGTTATATATTAAAACAATATATCCCGACTTCAAAGCATAAAATCATAATTCAGTTAAATTAGCGACGCAGTAAACTGAACAGTTGGGAGATAGATAACCGACCCCCGTGGATCACCTGAAATCGATATTGCATTTCCTTGGTGGGGGGGGGGGGGTGACCTGGAATGGGGGTAACCTGGAATTCTTATGCCGGTAGATACAAATATGTTGTGATATATCTGATCAGTGAATCAATTTAATTAAATCTATTATTTCCAATTAAAAAATCAATTAGCCTCAAAGCTAAACGCCGGTATACTGCGAAAATATTTACATGCTTATATTAAATACCGGGTTTCAATTCTGTAATATTTTACACCCTAGCTTAATACTAAATTATTTTGCATACAGCCTTTAAATGCTTATGTCAAGGATGTATTTTCTTTTAAATAAATTACATTAATAAGAATTATATTTTACAATTTAATAAACAGATGAAACAATGTACTACAACCTATCACTCTACATAAACTGTTATAAAATCAATAATTTTATTTTACGATTTGTATTTGAAAGATCATACTAACACTCAAGAGGCAGCAGGTTTCTAACACTTCTATATATTAGATATAGGTGGTATAGATAATGCATTGTGGACAGAGCGTGGGTCATACTTAATAACATAAATTTCGAAAGTCAATTCAATATATATATATATATATATATATATATATATATATTAATAAACTGATGGAAATGTAGTTGTTATACAGGTTTTTCTTAAGAAAATGTTAAAAACCCTAAAAGTTTAATATCATGTTGTAAAATGAACACTATATCATTGCCGCTTAGCTTAACAAATCTGAAATGTGATATCTTTCTATTGAAAGACTAATCATTATTATACAACAAAATTCAATCAAATACCCGTACTGTTTCAATGGAATATTTACTCTAGATTTCTGCTGCCCCTTCAACACAAAATGTTTAAGTATATAAATAATATAGGAGAATTGGATAACTAATATATTACACATAATTGAACTGACAAATGACTAAATTGCCAACTTCATTTAGTAAAGTTCATCAAATAATTATTAAAAGTACCAATACTGCTTACCAGCCTCTGTATAGCTGTAGAGTGATTATCTTAAGCGTGAGTGTCGTAAATCGTAACAGCCTGATAACTATTTTCATTATATATATATATGGGTGGGAGGAGTGAGAGAGACTGACAGACAGACAGTAAGTAGGAGTAATATTTTTACTGTCAGCTGATATTCGTCTCTGATACAAAACTTGTGTCCCAGTTTATGCAATGAAATATATCATTTGTTTATGGAAAACCCCCCAGACATGTTTCCATTTTCACCCAGATAAAACAATAACGACGTATAGGGCTCCTTGCATAGGGCAGGTCGCAGCTCTGTTCTAGGACATTACGTTCTGCGTACATCAAGGAACTATCGAAGACATGTGGTCTGTTACCTTTGTTGTCTGTCTCTGAATTGGAACATAGAACTAGTGGCGTGTGTGCTTTCAGCTGCATTAGCTCCTCTCAGTGGTGTTGGACTTAGTCAAATCTGTACTCAAGTCCATATTTCAGGGATTTGATCCAGGGGTTCTTATTATAAATTATACCTATTCCAGCTAGAGTAAAAAAAAAGCTTTGTCACGTATGCTCTAACTTTTCTTTTGGTGACCACACTGTCAACGAGTATTGAAGTATATTACCGCAAGAGAATAAAAAAAATACTGCATGTATTGCTGTATGTTTTAAACATTGTGATCAAACCCTAGCGTTGGCCTTAAATCTCTGTGGTTTTTTTTTTTGTTCTGTTCTCGCTTGCTCTTACCTAATTTGCAGATTTTAATCAGTGTCAGGTGAAGTGATTCTAGAAACGGCAAATGACTATGAAATTCTAAATAAGGCAAGTTGTATTTTTCTACTTGTCTGAGTTTTTATTCATAGATGTATTCAAATTATGTTTTAAAAATATAGACATTTCATATATTAATTTTGGTGTTGTACTGTTGGGACATGGTCTGATGCGCAAATCTGTTTGGCAACATGATAAACGTTGGACAATATCATGAGTTAATTGTGTCCTTAGAAATACCTAAATAATATATTCTTCTGAGTTTTGCTTCCTCCGGCAAAACATCAAACGCCAAAATATTTCACGCTAAATGAGTTTTTTTTCAAACGGTCTGGCCAATACATTATTGATTTGTTAAAGTCTGGTCTCAATATTTAATTCGACTGATTTGTTTTACAGCTGACAAACTTGGATTATTCTTTAGAATCTTCATTTGCCAAGTTCAAATTTCCATAATTTCAAGCCAAGGCAGACATAATAAGCTTCAAGAGAAAATGTGAAACCATACTCAAACCGAAAATATTTATTATAACACATCCGGGCATAAATAATTAGTTAAACAAGAGAAAGTGATGATTAAACGGAGTTGACAACTATTCCTGTAGTAGAGACAGACAGTGGCAAAGAAAGACTAATATTGTTAAAGGTGCTCTTTTTATTGTGTGACACGGGTGTAACTCGTGTTGTTGTTGCACTCTATGTGACACAATGCTTGCAAAATCAAATCTAAAATCTGCACAAAGTAAAATGAAAACAAAGTATGACAAACACACTGTAAGTAGGACGTTTAAGCCTGGTGAGAAGGTCCTTGCCATACTTCTCACCCATTGCAGACCTCTGCAAGCTAGGTATTTTGGTCCTAACATTGTTGACAAGATAGTCAGTGATTTAAATTACATACTGTTGACACCAGATAGACGTAAGAAGATACAACTGTGCCATGTTAACATGTTGAAACCATATTATGACAGAAATAGCACATCTGATGTTGTACATAATGTTACTGCTGTAAATTGTGTAAACACTGACCCTGACCCTGTTAAAGTAGATACTGATTGTAAGGGTGATGTAGACATTCAGTGTGGTACAGTACCATTAAAAAACTCAGACGTGCTTAACAACCTGGATGCCAAACTGTCACACCTTTCCGCACAACAACAACAGGACCTCAAGAACCTGCTGCGGAATCATGAACATTTGTTTAGTGACATTCCAACGCGAACTAACATGTTGTGCCATGACGTCGAAGTTGGCGAGGCAAGCGCAGTCAAGCAGCATCAAGGTTTTTTTTCAAACGGTCTGGCCAATACTTTATTGATTTGTTAAAGTCTGGTCTCAATATTTAATTCGACTGATTTGTTTTACAGCTGACAAACTTGGATTATTCTTTAGAATCTTCATTTGCCAAGTTCAGATTTCCATAATTTCAAGCCAATGCAGACATAATAAGCTTCAAGAGAAAATGTGAAACCATACTCAAACCGAAAATATTTATTATAACACATCCGGGCATAAATAATTAGTTAAACAAGAGAAAGTGATGATCAAACGGAGTTGACAACTATTCCTGTAGTAGAGACAGACAGTGGCAAAGAAAGACTAATATTGTTAAAGGTGCTCTTTTTATTGTGTGACACGGGTGTAACTCGTGTTGTTGTTGCACTCTATGTGACACAATGCTTGCAAAATCAAATCTAAAATCTGCACAAAGTAAAATGAAAACAAAGTATGACAAACACACTGTAAGTAGGACGTTTAAGCCTGGTGAGAAGGTCCTTGCCATACTTCTCACCCATTGCAGACCTCTGCAAGCTAGGTATTTTGGTCCTTACATTGTTTACAAGATAGTCAGTGATTTAAATTGCATACTGTTGACACCAGATAGACGTAAGAAGAAACAACTGTGCCAGGTTAACATGTTGAAACCATGTTGTAAATTTTGTAAACACTGACCCTGACCCAGTTAAAGTAGATACTGATTGTAATGGTGATTTAGACATTCAATGGGTACAGTACCATTAAAAAACTCAAACGTGCTTAACAACCTGGATGCCAAACTGACAAACCTTTCCGCAAAACAACAACAGGACCTCAAGAACCTGCTGCGGAATTATGAACATTTGTTTAGTGACATTCCGACGCGAACTAACATGTTGTGCCATGACGTCGATGTTGGCGAGGCAAGCGCAGTCAAGCAGCATCCTTATAGACTGAATCCAGAAAAGCAAAAGTATCTACAGGATCAGATTCAATATTTGCTGGACAATGATTTTATTGAACCTATTAACAGTAACTGGAGTTGACCATGTATGCTTGTGCCAAAACCTGATGGAAGTTACCGTTTGTGCACAGATTATCGAAATCAGAACTCTTTCACCAAGACTGACACGTTCCCGATTCCGAGGATCGATGATTGTATTGATAGAGTCAGTAGCTCCAGATATGTCTCCAAGTTTGACTTGCTAAAAGGATTCTGGCAAGTTCCGCTGACAGAACAAGCGAAAGAAGTGTCCGAATTTGTGACGCAGCAAGGACATGAAGAACTCGGCGGCCACGTTCCAGCGCCTCATCCATATGGTTGTCAAGGACATTCGGGGCTGCGACGCATATATTGACCTCATCGTGTATAGCGACACCTTGGAGAAACATCTGCAAATTCCTCGCGACCTCTTCGAAAGACTCAGTGAAGCACATCTGAGATGTTGCAAAAATTTAGTGACTGTGATCGCAAAAAGAAAGTTTTCCGAGAAAACTTTCTTTTTTTGTTACAGGAGGGGGAGTGTTACAGGTGCTCTTTTCATTGTGTGACACGGGCGTAACTCGTGTTGTTGTTGCACTCTATGTTTAATCCGTACTGGTTGAACTCTCGTTGTCATGCTAGCTTGGGGCTTTCTCGCCTGGCCGAACTCACGTGATGACCCTGGTATGTGGAGGCACGGCGATGCTCTTCTAGATGATTCCTGTAACGCGTGTTTACTGTGTATTATGTTAGATCCTTAGACTGTTCGAGAAGTGGAAAATTCTCGGCTTGGGACAAGAAGTTATAAATAGGGTGCTGTGTTTTTAACCGAGAGAGAGGAGAGAAGATTCCAGCGGACACAGACGTGTTTATGTCAGTTTGTGGGACCTGTCCGATTATCCAGTAATTTTAGGGATTATGCTATTACTAACTCTATACAATTTAATGCTGCCTGTCTCAAGTTTACTTTCTGAATTGTTACAAGAGCTTTACATTGGACTGTTATTCTCCGAGAGGATTGGTGTGGACTTTCATCCGGCATAGGCATTTTAAAGAGCTTGTCGTTGTGACGGTGGTGGTATCCAGGTACTGTGCACATTGTTTATTTTACTATGTGATTGTATTGATTTGTTGTTATAGCGCTTTTTTACTGTATAATTGTATTGATTTAGTGAATTGTAATGTAAGGGTTGTTTTAAGAATAAATTGTAGTTATTTGTTAACAAAAAACCACTGACTTCTTTGTTCATTCCCATAGACATTTCACGCTTCCTAGTGTTACAGAATCTGAATTTTTTTATCTCCATTACAAAATTTTGTGTTCATCAAGCATACGTGATATGTTAATATTAGGTTCCGTAACAATATTCTATATAAAAATCGACCACAAATGTTATGTCCACAGGATATTTGTTATCTTACCCTTCCATTTCTATAACTACAGATATCGATATTACCCCTTTAAAAGGTCAAATGCAATATTTAGATCAAATGAGAATAGTTTTGGTGGGTTGTCTGGGAGCAGGTAATTACATTTTGACAAGTCAAGTAGATTCAGCAGATGAAAACTCAGAATAAGCTCTGGAAGAAGGAAGTTACGCTACAACAGATTCGGCACAACAGTCACCAATAACAAACAGGCCTTGTTTGATAATTGAATAAAAAGAATAATTTAGGGTACTGATTGTTCAACAAGGCGCAAGGTCAAGTAAAATAGCTTTCGTCCTGCCGGGCCGCCCCGAAACGTCTCTACAAAGGACCGACAGGTACGTGTGTTACCGCCAGTCTTTGTCTGGGATCAGATGGAGTAAGCAGTGACAGATTGATTCTAAAGTATTCCTCGCCGGTACAGATGTGATCGGACCAACAAGTATTAAACTCCCGCCAAAGCTTAATCCAAGTTGTGTGTGAAGACCACGGGAGTCCTCGCCGGTAAGGATGTGATCGGTCCAACAAGTATTAAACTCCCGCCAATGCTTGATCTAAGTTGTGCGTCATCACCACGGGAAGTGAAGTTTTTTATTTTATTTTTGCCAGTACAGGGACTAGAGGGGCATCTGCTTGTATCTGTTTTGTCCCTCCATAGATAGAGAATTTCAGATACTGAGCAATGTAGCAGGTGATATACTGGCCGTGACTGTATGAACACATTATCTGTTACAGTGTCAAATGTACAACCGAGACCCTTGTATCTAGTAACATTTATATTTGTTGAGGAGTTAGAACTCTTGTGGTTGACTGACACGCATGTGGCATTGCAATTTACCTTCACGTGACTTTGGTAGGAATTATTCATAACGTTATAATAATATAGGACGATACAGCCGGCATACCAGACCCGGCTGAAGCCTCGGCATCTTTAGCGTCCAGCTCCCATTGTAAATATGCGATGTAATAAGCCTTAAATCTATAATTTAAAAGAGAGCCATTGTAGGCTAAAGGACTTCTATGTGTGTTTTTTTTCGCTAACAACCATGCATGTATCCAGCACTCACATCCGCCAAAATATTCAGTCGGTATTTGAAGTGCCAATCATTTAACTTTAAGCATAAACAACCAAGTCCTGCCATTGGATTGTATGACTTGGTATGGTCTATAAATTTGGTAATGCAATATATTGCGATATTTGGTAGCGTATTGCGATACGTATTGCGATATTTTCATGTATTAAATTATTAGGAAATGAGTGTGTTTTCTATATTATATATGAGGTACTAGTGGTGTGTATGATCACAATCGTGTACCACACCCACGGACTGCAGTTCTGAAATAAAAGTAGTGTTAACTTGACACTTGATCTTAATGCAGTTAACGAAAGATGTTAGGAGAGATATCAATGAATAATTAATTATTATGGACGTGTACAGCACTTTTTTTTTTGTTGTATGGAAATGCCATTTTTGATTTATTGATAATCTTTTGAAGTGGATCAAGTTATTAATTTCTGAGAATCCCTCAGAGACACTGGTTCCTGTTTAAGATGAACATGTCATGTAACATGATTTGAAAACCGATAACATAAAGTTTATGCTAGGACTATCCGCTTGTCTTTTTGGGGAAAAAATGTTGATGGCAATGTAAGATTATGATTGGAACAAATAGAAAATCCAGACAAACGATGTAGATACATAAATATCCTTAAAAGGTAAAACCGTTGAGTATGGAATGCATTGAATTCTTGAATGTTTGTTCTTACGCTCTTTTACAACGCTATGTCTACACCATACATTTGTAGAACGCTGTTTTTTGTATGCTGGGTTTGCCCTTGAGATGGCGAAACAAGTGTTGCGCCAATCACCACCTGTTTTGTTTGGCTAAATGATTAGCTGACGAAAATCGACCCTCTTGGTGGCCTATACACACTAGCTGGTCTTTTTGTGTCTGCAGAAAACACTCTCGAGAAAAGAGTAAGCTGACCCTCAACTGGGATTTGACCATATGTTGAATTTTATTGATAAAACCCTTGTTA
The DNA here is from genome assembly GCA_026874595.1 of Sipunculus nudus. Taxonomy (NCBI): domain Eukaryota; kingdom Metazoa; phylum Annelida; class Sipuncula; order Golfingiida; family Sipunculidae; genus Sipunculus; species Sipunculus nudus. Next base: position 72,600,942 of record CM049317.1, on the reverse strand, counting down.
AAGGGGCCCATCACCTATAGAGCATGTTGAATTAACACGAAAGATGGCGTCTTCCCTTTTAAATAAATCAATACCTGCAAAATATTGCCTTAAAACCGTTTGCTTACTCATGTAAACAAGTGTTAAAAACAGTGGACCGGACGCGATCACAGGTGTCAACATAAACACAGCGCGTGGGGCCTCGAGCATCGCGAATGCACAACACGTGTCAATCAGGAGATGCCTTGACTGACTTGACCCCAAAAAAATGTAATACGTATTCCTGCTGGCTGAAACTGCGTGTTGCGGCTCCCAATCGGACCTCCGGTCACGCGGCCTTTGAATGGTATACAGACACAGGTGGACAGTGTTTACCAACAAGCAGAGCCGTAACAAGGCGTTAAACAACCATATGCGAGGTACTGAGTCTGTGTGCTGGGATGGTTTTCTGGGAAACTTTTGTATAAAGCGAAACTGAACTAATTGTGTGGAAGAATAGGCATAATATGGCCCATTATTATGTCCCTTTAAAGAATATCTTTGTATGGTACCAATTGCATTATTCGCTCGATATATTTCATCCCCGCCTCCTCGCCGTTTATCTGGCACTGAGCAGACGGAGCATATTATACAATGTCTATACGCAGCCTCATGAGCCTCGTTTGTGCGTAGCATTCTAATATCGGTCGGTTCGTTCATGGACAGTTACGGGTGGATGTATATTGAACTAGATGAAATTGCAGGTAAACAGGAGTATACGACATAGGAAATAAAACCCCTCCTTTTACAGCTGGGTTAATACATGTACTCTAATTTCATACTACGAGTAACTGGAACTAAACAAAAAACACTTTGTTTACTCCATTTATGTCTATAAATCTATTCTGCATAATAAAAAACAGGTGTTTCTTTTACATCGTTGGCCATTTTATATAAACATGTGTATATGTATGTGTTTCATACGGGATAAAAGAATCTTCTATTGTGTATTTGGCAGCAAGAACACGAAATATAATAAATAAGGTAATTAGATAAATGTATGTAATTTCAAGATCAAAGACATGAACAGAGCACCGTGTGACAAGCACCCTGGATTACCAGTCTGACCCTATTGTCAGACAGACCTGTTTTCGCATCACCATTCTGTATACCTGACCTGGATCATCACACTCCACTGTCTAGCCGGCCGGGGCTTATACAGGGGGGGGGGGGTGCCTCAAAGGAAGGACTGTCCTCTACTTTTAATTAAGTGTATCTGCCAATTCTTTGTCTATAAGCTATAATCTGGAATTTCTATCACATAAGGCTCTCTCAAGCCAGGACAAAATCCCCCGCAAAATCGGAAGGAGAGAAGTATGTGTTCTTTGGCTGATATAACACAATAACCAATTGTACATATTAAAAAAATCACCAAGTTTTTCCCGAATGCATATTAACCCAATCAGGTGAGGAGACTCATTAGGTACACATGCCTTCTATATTAGAGGTTGGTCCTAATTACCCTTATTTTAGATAACGCATCACACGTGAAATATAAACGTCAAATTTGAAAATAAAAAAAAAATAGGTGTGACCAAATCTTACACAGGAAAGGGGATACAAAGTATACACATGTCACATGAATCAGATGAGTTTATGGGTAATAGTTTGTGTAAAAATATTGCGATGCATGTGAACTGGGTATCATTAAGTTTGTTAAAATTTCAGTAAAGCAAAGGTTTAAATTATTGAAGTGTGACCGAAACCTAGTCAGGTCAGGAGACGATAAGATACACCTTCCACTATAAATAGTAGTCATTTTATAATAATTTATACAGGTTGATACTTTTAATCTACATTATCATGTACGCACAAAAAAATGAATCATGATGTATAATTAAAACATTCCAGGCATGAGGTTATTCTACATGTTCTACATGTTGCACATTTATCTTTATATTATTTGATAAATCGTATATTATTAAAATATCCTAGACAAAAAAGAGTGAGTATAAATACCTTTTTGTGTTATATACATTCAAAATAAGACACGTGACAAGGACTAGCATGAAAAACAATCGTTTTTTATATGTCATTGGCTTTTTTAAATGTAATGAAATTTGAATTTGATTTAGATACAAATGATATTGGTTTTTAACGTTTAAACTCTTATTCGCATTTTACTTCTGGTTGGTACTATGCTATCATGTGGATTCCTGATCTGAAAATATTTTGTGGACCTTTAAATATGATTTTATATCATTTCATTGATTTTAGGCGAGCGCACTAAGCGATTTTAGGCGAGACTTCTCGCGTTGAAATCACTTTTAAGTTATAAGACAAATTTAGAATATGGATTTAGAAGTCCTTTAAGAGGACAAGCTCTCCATGGGGCGACCTTTGATATTTTGACACGTATTCATAGAGAGAGAACCGTGGTGTTTATATTGACGCATCATTAATCATCCTGGAAACTTTAATCTTGTCAGTTATGAAAGGATGCTATACTTAGCCCCCGATATGGATTTTCGCCCAAAACCATTAAATCCTGTAACGCACCGACATAAATGAAACGGATTTTGCTTCGCATATACCAATACAGCGTTTATAGAGAGGCAATGACATCAAGCTTTATACAAAGGAGGTTCTTTCAGAATCCATAAAACATCCTGAGGAGCAGATATATGGAAGGGAACAGATTTATCGGGAAAACGAGTACATGGGCAGTGGAAATACATAAATCACAGATGAATCCTGAAGACGTAACAACTGTATTGTCGGAAACCACAGACCACGCGACAAAATATACTTGTGTTTTACATTGTCATGTTTCAGTAAGACTGCTTTGCATGGTGATTTGAAGAACAAACGCTGCTCCTCATACCAACGAATGGGCGGAATATTCCAAGGACAAAGACATCGCCCTATGTCACAAGGGTTCATAGTCTTCAAAATTAAAAGTTTATTATGGTGATCGAAATTAAATTCCAAAATTTAATGGATTGTCCCTTGGGTGTTACCCAAAATGTCATCACGATACTTTCATTACGTTAATGCTTTAAGCTGCTAATAGACAAACAAAACAACTATAACGGATAATTGTTCAGAATGTAACTTAAGACATTTCAGTCCTAAAGTACATTTGCCAACAGAATGATAAACATACGAAGCATATATAGTGAGATATAATGCCGTAGATCCTGAATAAGTATATAAATAAATATATATATATATATATATATATATATATATATACATATATATATATAGTATAATATATAACTATATAAATATATATTCTGTAACGCTTTATGACAAAACTGATCATATTTAGTTCCAATTTCCGGTTGATTAAAATTCATGTACTGAGTTACTTCTATTTCATAGGTCTAATATTAAATTCAGTGATAATAATAATGTTACGCCTCTTGCCATTTTCGTTAATTTCGATAGTTTATGAAGAGTAATATTCCCGGATGACAGCCGAAGGCTACCAGTAAATAGTAATCTTGTTTGTGACAGCAGATACTATTTATCACAGCTGAAAGTTATCCTCAATGACAATGACCTTTTATAACTTTAGTGTTTTTACAAAATATTTCTACTTTGAGATACTTTATACAGATTACGTGCGATTTGTGTTATCAGACTACTTTGTGTGAAATTAAAGAGGATCAGAGAGCAAGGACACTCGCAGTTATGGTTTATTTATCCCGAAAGTGAATAATTGAATCTTATATCGTAGAAATAGAAAGTAGGCGGTTAATGACTCCAAATGGTTAAAACTAGCGGGAAAAGTGACTCAATGATCCAATTTATATTCATATATGACACACTTTTTCCATCAGATCCGTCTGGCTGATGACCTTCTGAGTAACAGATATCCCGAGAGGAATAAATTTAGCAGTATTGCATCATTCAAACCTGACATGAATGTGAATTAGATTTTACGAAGTAATGCTCTGAAGACACAAGAAGGTTGCCCATGATTTTATTAGTTCAGTAAGACACGCGGTATCACGGATCAGTGGGAATATGGAATACATTCTGAACCGTGCACTTAAGATCATCATATTTATGTAATTGATGGAATTTCCAACTTATATACTGTGGCGAAGAAATGTAACATAGAAGGCATTTTCAGCAATTGTAATACTATTATTTTTTTTTTTCAGAAGATTCATTTAATATAACCATACATTATTTTCATGATTACATTTGGTCTCATGATAATGTTACATAGTGTGTAACTGATTTTATTGGATAGCCAAGTACCAACATTTTTCGAGGTTAGCAAACCAAGCGACGGCCTCATATATTCCTTCACTTAATAGCAGCTGTAAAACTTGCAAAAGGAAGACTCATGTCGGACCGTTTATGGAGACTGGATATTGGAGACTGCTAAAGACTGCACATAAGAAAATATAGACTCTTTGTGATAAAGGTACATTTTTTATCATTAGGAGAAAGTTTTGTGCTATGGTAATGATCTTTTGTATCTCTGTTGTTACTGTAAACAGGTATCTTTGTGGGTCCTCTTCACACACGTCATCTACAATCAACTAACATAAAAATCGTATTAAGAACACTGACATTTAGAATTCTCTCCCCAGAAAACCACTTAGCACAGTAAAACCATCTGCCATTGGCAAATATAGAATGGCAAACATATGCAAATGAATGTTTAGATCTCATTCTTTAATGCAACACTATTAACGCGGACCAGATGAATTTTCTCTTAAAATTCTTTTGTTCGCCTTGGAGCCATTCTTGTTAGGTTTGTTGTCTGTATTTTATCGTACTTTTTCACCGTTTCCTGTCCTGTTTCAAAGATGCCAACCCTGATTCCTTTTGAAGGCTAAGCGTTGATGAAAGTAGTTTTCTTTTTATCTGGATGGAACTGTCAATATCTCTTTGTGACCTTACATCAGGACTTACTTTTCCAGTTAATGGTGATTGTCCAGTCCCTGGAAAGTTGAAGTGTTATGAAAACAGTGTAAAAAAACAACATCTAGTGGTTCAGCACAGCGGCCGCTAATCATTTTTTGTAGTGCTTTCTTTTTCCTCGCCAGTCTCTGTCACAATTACGGTAAAAATATCATAAAACATATTACATCACATATTTCATTCATTTCACACGAAGTTGCCAACAAGACTGGCAGGTTAATTGACAGCCAGACACGTTAGATTATTAGCATACACGTATATACTTTGGACAATCACGTGAAAATGGAAAAAAGGCCGACCGTGGAAACGAATCCGTTATCAGCATGCATCACGGGCAAAGGCCAGTAGGAACGATTTTATACACACACACTGATATATATAAGCGACAATTTTTTCCAAATTCATATAAACTTATCCAAACGCAAGTTTACAAAAGTTGAAAGAAAGATAAATACATAACTTAATGTTTGTATATGTTTGCATGCATAATTGCAGTCGCTTTAAAGTTCTTTATTATACGTGGCCTTTTTATTTCACTTGGGTTATTATTTCATATTAATGCGGTGACATTCTATATATTAAAATGACAACAGTTTTTTTTTTTTTACATTCTCCCTTCCTCCTGACAAACTCCTCTGAGGCAAAGTGATATAAAGGACACCAGTTTATCTTTTAACATTTATAATAAACTATAAACTTTATATATACCATGGATTGTACATATAGTTGATATATTTATAATAACAAATGGCGTTCAAGACGTGAAGGAAACCGGCGAACTCGGAGAAATACCAAGAAATTCCTTTGAGGAGTCACTACAACTCACTCTCATAGAGAATCAAACCCGGAGCACCAGCGGAGAGGGCGCAGTTTGTTATCACTCGCATTTCCAAAGATCAATAGGAAGAATACATCAGTTGGACGCAAGAAGAATGAAGAAGAAATGGCTAAATTGACGATCCATAACCTGGCACATGTAAAATTTTGTTTTATATACTACAGCAATGTTTAAAGTGCCCCATTCCTTCTGTTTGTCAAGGTTTGTTGTGCTTGTCTGTCTGATCCATGTAAACGTCTTATTTCAATCCAATTCCCAACTGAAAAATTTGCAACTGAAACACTAGATCATGCTTGAGTACTTTTTATTTGGTCATAAATTAGTATTTGTATGGATCCCAAAATAAAAAATACCCATAGTCGTTTCATAAAAGGGCCTTTCCCTAAACAGGGTGCTTGGTACACAATTCATTTGAACAGTTCCACAATCAAATTTTCTATAAATATGAGAAAACCTCCAAAAATGCTTCCTCGCTGTTTGTTTTTGTAGCCAGAAATGTGTTGCTATTAAATCAGTCTGATGTATAAGTAATGTATTCACTGTGTTTATAAACTAGGATTCTACCATATTTTAAGTTCATGCGGAAAAATTAGTCAAGGATAATTAAGTGGTTGATTGAATGAACACAGTTACATAGGTTGCCAAGGAAATTTGACGGTGTTATCACAAGACAACAGGTCTAAATTTGAATTCCAGGAAATGAAACAGGAAATAATTTATTTAAGTAACCGCCTGAGAGCCAATAATCTTGTGATGCACAATATTCCAGAAGGTTCAGAAGGTACAGGACGTGAAACACTGTCTTGATTTTGTAAATCATTTCCTGACCACAGAAATAGGAAAGGATTAAGTTAAAAAGATACAGCAAGCGCACAGGTCTGATCGGTCCGATAGTCAAACAGGTACGCCAAGAGCGAGACCAATTCATGTCATGTGCAAAAACCATAATGACAGAGATTCCATGCTAAATGTGTCAGTGTCTGTATTCAAAGAAAAGGGAAACAACATACACTTTACTGACGACGTATACCCGCACATAAGAGGTATTCATAAGAAGTTAATCCCTGTAATGAAAGAAATGCGCCAAAAGGGATGGCTTGCATTTATACCTTGGACGGTCCCTCGAGTGATTAAATACAAGAACAGTCCAAAGGGAACACCTGGTCCGATAAAAACTTACCGCCCACGCGGAGATCCCATGACATGGCATGAACAATCCAAGGCTTGACCGGGTCACGATCCATACAGATGGAATTAGACCATGACTTCAAACGCTGTGTATGTGATTTTGCATTTCAATGGGGGGGGGGGGGGGGTGAATTCCCCGCGGTATTATTCTTAAAGCGCCTGACTATATGAACTTCACTTTATTTTCAATTATCTGTTAACATGTTGTTCATGTTCACATCGAGGGTTTATCTGAGACGTTTGTAATGCCTGTTTATTATTCTGAGCTGCTACAATATTCAACGAGAATTCGCAGTATAGAACACAAGAGGTTCATGTTCGAGGTTATCACAATGCTTTCTTATGTATCGAATGATGCAGAAAGATTTTGTTACTAAATTGCAAATTTTAACCTGTCAGAGTTGAAAATTAAGCTATATTCTCACAATGTCAGACGACTTAGGAATTATAGAAAAAGAAGGAAAATCCTGAAATTGGTTTTCAAAACATTGGGGAAATGAATGTATATGTTTTCTTCAAGAAGCGCCTTGCGATAAATCCTCTGATAATTCATGGCGGAATCAGTGGCGTGGGGTTGCTTATTTTTCACACGGTAGCAGTCGAGGGGTAATGGTCTTGATTGGAAATCAGGTAGAATTTAAATGTTTTACAAAAATGTGATACTCAAGGTAGATATATACTTATTCATTGTGAATTATATGGACAACCATTTTTAATTATTAATATTTATATGCCAAATAAAGAAAATGAACAGATTGGATTTATGAAACGTATAATCACAGAAATTAGAGCCTTTTCAGATAACGAATTCTTTTCTATTATAAAAGGTGGGGAATTTCACTCTGTACTTTCAAATACTGATACACCCAAAATGCAAACAATCTCATTAATAGAAGAACTTATAGCGGAAAATGACCTAACTGATATATGGAGAACACAGCATCCGAATCCTAACAACTACACCTGGAGAACTCTTGTTCCATTTATCCAAAGAAGACTTGATTATTTCCAGTTGTCAAATGAACTAAAACCTTATGTTATTAACTCCGATATTTTACCAGGGCTGTCCTCGGATCACTCTGTCTTTCTAGTGGAGATAAATAGATTTTCAAACGCAAACTATGGGCCTTCCCATTGGAAATTTAATACGCCATTGCCTGACGATTCCCAGTATGTGGAGGAGTTGCTATCGAAATAAACTACATGGAAAGAAATATTTCCTGCAGGTAAAAATTACGTTAAACTCTGGGAGTACCTGAAGTTCAAAATTAGGGAATTTACTACTGCATACTCAAAATTAAAAGCGCGGAAATTTCATAAAGATCGTCAAGAGCTAGAAGCTAAAGTAAAATTTATTGAAAACACGTTATCAGACGATACTATGAATTGTAAACTTTACAGGGAATATAAAAGTAAACTTGACTAAATGTATGAAAAAATCACTGAGGGTATAATAATAAAACCTCGTATACAATGGTACGAGGAGGGCGAAAGAAATACCAGTTATTTTCTAAATCTGGAGAAAAAAAAACAAAAATATAAAAGTCATATAAGAAAGCTATTAATAAATGATGAAGAAATAACAGATGCAACTAGCATTCTTATGGAAATTAAAACTTACTTTTCACTTAAGTATAAAAGGAAAAGTAATGTTACCGAAGAAGATTATAGAAATAATCTTCAAAATGTAAATATTCAAACTTTAAGTGAGACTGAAAAGACTTTACTAGAATCTCATATAACAATAGCAGAACTCCATAAAGCAATAAAAGATATGCCAAATGGAAAAACGCCCGGTAACGATGGGCTTCCAAAAGAATTCATAATAGCATTTTTTTATATTCTGGGTAAAGATATTTTAAATAGATTTAATAAATCTTTTGAATGTTGGTCACTGAGTCCGAGCCAAAATCAGGCTGTCATCACCCTCATAGAGAAACAGGGCAAGGAAACCCGACTGTTGAGCGGGTGGAAACCCATAAGCCTTATAAATACTGACAAAAAAAGTTATTTGTAAAATTCTTGTATCGCGTATTAAACCGATCTTGTTTAAATTGATTGGTACCGATGTTACGGGGTGACAGCTTTGCTAGCGAAGCGGTTGGTACGCCGGACTTGTGCGCCACCGACCTGGGTTCGACTCCCGGATCGGCCCAGAATTTTCCCCTCATTTATTGTCTTCGTAACAAAAAGGGGGCTCGTCTAACGTGAAAGTTATCTTTGTTGCCAAGGGAATAAGCTCACCAAAGTGTGACTCCTGGGATAATTGGTCTTGTTCTGATACCAGAACGCTCTTAAGAGGGGGTGTGTTACGGGGTGACATAAAAAAGCGGACCGAACGGTTTGTACGCCGGACTTGTACGCCACCGATCTAGGTTCTACTCCCGGATCGGCCCAGGATTTTCCCCTCATTTAGTTGTCTTCGTAACAATATATATATTAGTACTATTTTTTTAAATAATTCCGAGTTTCGCAGCATTCCATGTGCATTTTACAACGCATTTTGAATTTATAGTTCGGAATTTTTAGATACAACCAATCATGATATTGACAACCACTGTCGGACAGGCACTGTGCCTAAAAACGTAAGATAAATAAAAATATCCTTTTAATCGCAGCAATGGAGCTGGATTTTCAGTGGAACTGCCACTCGGTTAGTTGTTTTATGAGTGTATTTCACGTAAGGGTTCGGGATCATTTATAACACAAGGCATTTATCCATAAAACTTCTTTCAGATGTTGTTCTTGTATATGCTGCAAAACACTGATTAAGCAAACATGCAAATAAACAAAATTGGAACAAAAAAAAGAAATAAAAACCACTTCATGGCGGATAGAATAAATTTCATTTAGAACATACAGAAAGCAAACAATGTACCACGTATATAAGGTCAACCAATTTTTTTACTTGCCCACAAATTTGTAGAAACAATGTGTGCATTTGAGTAAAAGTATGAACTGCTTAATAAATCCGGTTTTTCGCAGATTTGAATTAACTTGTTCAAGGTCAAGGTCCATTCGTGGAAAAGGTCATGACCCCAATTGACATAGGCCTCTTCCTTTCAGCCATATCTAAGTACATGTCAAGTTCCACAAGTTGTCAAGTTGTTACACAAATTTTTTTTTAGTAAAAAAGTAATACAAATCAGACAAATTTATGTCAATAATCTGCCATTTACGTTAAGCTTTAACGGCACTGAAGAACACGTGTACGTTGAAATGTAAATTGCCAAATTCGTTGCCTTTTAAATTAAATACTTTCGTTTATTCATTTATTCGGTCGTTAAAAAAATAACTATTTTATTTAGATATAATGATTTAAAATACAGTACCAGTTCTATGACAACCTGATACAATGTTATTTGAAGATATTTATATTCAGACCTTGTAACTTTGGTATTGATGCAGGTCCGAGCCAATCATACAGAACATCCCCGGGAAACTGACTAAAGTAAAAAAGAATTTTACATTCACGATAGGTTTATACGGTCCCAAAGTAAGGTATTTCCATACCTCTTACTCCTTATCCTAAGGGCAGCACATCAAAATGTAAATTTTATATCGATTATCTAGTCCCGATAGAATAATTCAGTCATTGACGTAAATATCTCAACGCATATATTTTCATTTAGGCCTAAATCGATAAAAAAGCGTTCTGCTAACTCAAGTTATGCAAAAGGTCATTGCAATGAACACTTGAAAGGAGTACAGATAAATTAATCAGTAACCTTCAGAAAGCACTTGTAAGCTGCGCAAATTGCAACAACGTTGCAATTTGGAAAAGGTAAAAGGAAAAACGTTTTGACAAAATGTCTTATCATCAACACCCTCAAGTACCGAATTTGAAACCGAGTCGCAGTCATTTCGACACACATTTCTTTGTGATAAGTTTTGGCAGACTGTGAAGCTAAAAATAGTGATAAAACAATTAATAATAAAAACCTCTAGGACAAGCCCAACATTATCTTTATACCTAGTCAATCACCCCAACATATTCAGTGAAAATGTTTTTTTTTTGGTGTTTTCCTAAACCAACTTGCATGGATAAAGAAAGAGCCAGAGTTACAAAAAGTAACAAAATAAACAGTGATTTAAAACGCTGCCTGGCAGAGAAGGAAAGGCAGTGTTTGGCACCGACATTGCAGAATTGTCGTATTGGTATTGTAATGAACAACAAATCACTTATTATAAGTATCCGGGTAAGAAAATAACAGAAAAGGTCTGCCAGACTTAGGGCTGACGTGAATATATGCCTTTTTCACGGGACTCCAACAGAAGACTAGTCCGTTGGTTTTTCTGTGCCCATCCGATATGGGAATTTGCTATATATTCTGTCCAATGTAAATCCAAACAATATCATGACTACATTTCTCGTCAAATAGTAAGATTGTCAGGTCCCCTGAACCTTTCATTATCAGCATGCATGCCTAAGTAACCTTACTGATGTCAGACTTTTAAACATCTCCAGTAACAACAAAAAACTTTATTTGATAAATTTATTTAGTTCAAGTTCTTCAGGATGGAGCTTACTTGGGAGCCTAACAGATCCGAGAATATATAAACTTTTACCCTGGAAACCTTTTTACCCTGGACATACAAGTACTTAATAATAAATCCAATAAAGCTTTTATGGCTTTTAAAGGATAGAGCAAGTAGCATTCTTTAGGTCACCGATTTTTAACCTTGATTGTAAAGGGTTTTTCTAACCTACTAATCTTTTACCCGGACATTATTTATTTCTTACGCGTTTGCGAAAGGCTCAAATATGGCTTATTTTTAATAACCCACCTTTATGTACAACATTATTCATAGGTGAGAGATTTACACCTGATATTCACATTTGACCTTGACCTAATTTCGTACACGCCTCAATATCGCACAGTTGTTGCTCTCGGGGAGGTTTTGAATGATAGGAAGGCGATTGCAAACATCCAGTTATTTCTATTATTATAATTTTTTTAATTATTACTAATACGACAAGGTGGCACATCAAGGAGAAATATCCTGTTAGTAGAAGCTAAATATAAAGACAATGAATATAAATATCGGAATTTTTATGAGAATTGAATAATGTGCATCAATAGATATTTTATATCTATCAAATTAAGGGAAAAGTCATATAAATCTTAAGAAATATATTTCAGATTAATAGAGGGAAAAAGGTTAAACTTTGATATTTGGTGCACGCGCTTCAAATATTTAGCTTTTCGAACGTGTTAAATATTCAGGAAAGCTGACATTTGCTACGCTTACTTCTTATTTCTAGATATCTTCCACCATGTTGAACTTTATTTCAAGACCAAGAAATAACCTTTGAAGATTTGGACTGTGTTTCGCAAGCATTCAGCTAAAAAGGTTCCACTCTCGTTGTGAAAATTATGAGCGTTAGACAAAATGTTTTACATCCCTCCATGTCCCTCGAGTCCTCTCAAGATACCATTAGGCTATTTCCCTACAGGAAGATCGTGTCCTCTATGCTGACGCGACGAGTTTGACCAACTTTTAAACTCGGAAAACGTCGCCCTCAACCAATGAAAATGCCAAATCTCAAAGACTTGTTTAAAAAAAAACTTGAATATTGATTTTTAATGTCAATGCCCTGGCGTTTTAGCCTTGAGCAAGTGAAGGAAAAAATACGTCGGTGTAACTTGAGACTGTGTAAGTTGATTTATAGATTTGATTAAGCCCTGAAGAACCAAGTTTAAAGCTCAGGAACACGAAATTAAATTTATAAAGCCACATGCTCTGTTGAAACTCGTGCATTGACATTTACTCGTGATTTCCTAACATAAGAGACCGCTAATTAAGACACGTCTTCTGCGGTAGTTTACCTACAATTATCCTCATAGATATTTATTAGTCAGACGACAGGCAACAGCCACAGTGTAAGGAATAAAGTTACCAGCCGTTTACACCTAGAAATTTGCATTGCGGGTTTGACATACTTAATTAGAAATCTGGGCCTATGTGATCAAAAGTCTCGCAAGGGTATTTGCGAGCAAAAACCTTTCGCAAACCTCGCGCAGACTGATTTTGGATGTGATCAAAACTTTCGCAAACTCACTATAAGGCGCAGGCTCTCGTAAATTTGTGAATTTCAAAAACCTCTCGCAGCGGCCCTCGTAGCCTCTTTTGGCCCTGTTCATGCGCGGAATAGAGCCGAGGCACTTAAATGCTTCATGTTTTAATGCCAGCACGAGCCTAAATGGTTAATATCAGTACACTCTTTTTCAAAAATCCCATGGATATATAAAGACATTAATATATATATATATATATATATATATATATATATATATATATATACATATATATATGTTAGAATGTTTATTTAAAACATATAAATATGTTTTTGCACATTATATGTTTCTATTTCATTAAATTTTAATAACATATATAACATGATATATTATATATTCAATATGGCTAAACACTTTTTTATCACGTATGTGGTCCTTCTCTTTCAAAATCGGCGTCTTTTGTGGATACAAAATTTTAAATATATAAATAGAGATTACATAGTAAGTAAAAAATGCATATTTCATGAAAAAAATTCCTTTATATACTGCTTAGAAATAAATTGTTCAAATTAAAAAAAATATATTAATCTGAAGTCTCAGAACTGAGTTTCCATTTCAATGACGTAAATAAATGTATAAAGGTTTATAAAATAATACATATAATACATAAATTATATATCATTTATATTATTATATTATATATGTATTAACAGAATTCCGTGAGCTGAAATAGCTGATTAATTATCTCTTATGTTTTCATCGGTGCTATCGGTTCTATCGGTGTTTCTCTGCATGATTATTTGGAGAATTTGAATATATAATTGACAGTAATAGTACAAAATTAAAATGTTCCATTCATCATTTGATTCTACAGAGGAATTCATAAAAACTTAAAAAAAACATTACGATCAAAAGACAAGAATGGTGAGGTAACAAATCAATGTTTCAAGTTTAACTTTGGCACTTGTCAAAGGTTTCATGTCTTAGGCATATCTATGGCAGACATTTCTATATATACACTTCCGATAGGTTCACATTGGTGTAAAATTAGAAAATTACTTAACTTTGTAAATTTTCAAATTTGTATGACATTAATCTATACAGGTTCACATTAATGCGAATTAGGAAAGTTAATTCTTACACTTCATTTTGATTATTAAGGTTTTTCCTATATTTAAAATAATCATATGATATAAATAAACCGGAAATTTTTCTGTTTTTGAACATTTATTTTTTCATTATCACTGTGAGTATATAAAAGATTTTACCGGATTCTTAACAATCAGAACATATGTATATGTAAAATGTATAATTATTATTATAACAATAACAAGATGCACCTTCAAACAATTATTAAAGCATTTGCGCATATAAATCGTATTGAGAGGATTGCTTAATGTCATACAGACTAAATACCACATAAACAGTGAATTTCTCTCAATGAGGCATGATGATTATGACAGTTATTAAAGTGTAAATAAAAAAGTTTAAGTATCTTTTGCGGATACCAGGCGTTCACATAATTAATGTAATTAAATATGCAAATTAGGGATACGTTGGATCAGCGTTGGAAAACGCAGCAAGAGGTTCAACGTCCCTCCATCTCCCCTCCCTCCTATCCTTTAAGAAATAATCGTGATATGTCAGTTTAACGTCAGGGATTAGTTCTAAAGTCGCAGCTTAGCGCGCACGTATGATTTCTGGATTTTCCTAGCCCCGTTGCTTTGATACATGAAATCCAGTCATAAATAATTACATATCATTTTTGTTACCCTCATCTTCTTTCAATTTACAGTGCAGCCTTAACCCTTGGGACTATATATATATATATATATGTATATGTTTATAGTTAGCTTGATTTCATGATGTACTACAGTAGGCCTATTGTTTCGTGGGTTCAGCTTGCCAGCCAGCTCACTCTTCAGGTACAAACTGAAATGATTAGTCCTTTTAAATTAGCTGGATTAAGCTTGGGTTATTGGGTTTGTTGAGATTTTCGTGCTCCAGGTAGCTATTGTACGGAGCCCGGGAGACGACATGGTGAAAAATATTTATTTATTCGTGAGCACGAATTAGTGACCAATGAGAACAGCTCTCTTATGTTGCTGGTTCAATGCTCATTGGCTACTAATTCGTACGCAGGAGTTACTAATTCGTGCGCACGAATTACTAGCCAATGAGAAGCAAGCACACATCGACACAGTCTAGGCACAGGCTGGCAGTTTTAGCGGGCACAAAATGTTGTCAAAATGGAGCCCAGCGCTTTCCGACAGTTCCGTGACTTCCTACCTTGGAAAATTCGGAACTCTGTATATTGAAAATAGAAAGGACTTTAAGCGATACTTAAAGAATATAAATATAATACTCACAGACCCAGTTGCCGTGCATGGTGGAAAATTTCTAAGGCTTTCTCTGGTATATAAACAACAACTTACCTTTTCATAATTGGGGCATAATACGAACATTATTATAGACAAAGCCGATCAGGCTAGTTTTTTTACAGTTATTTTGCTTCACAAAGAAACTACAGTTACAGTTCTCAATCGCCATTTGACGATGATGCTAAATTGCAAATTACTCATACGTGAAATGAACTATAACTAGGTGAAATGAACTTCACAGAAACCGAGGTATCTCATGTCATATTTGGGATTCGCTTTCCTGAAAGGAACACATAAACATGATATGTTTGAAAGCCAATAAGCGTTTGGGAATTTTGAAAAAATTATAAATTCCATTTCTCCATGAAAGTTTTAGATCGTATGTACTAATCATTAATACGTTTAGTACTGAAGTGTGATGTTTTAATATTTAACAATTGTTCTGTCAGTCATACCAGCTAGAGAGTATACAACGGAAAGCATGTTTAACAGTACTGGAGCGCTCTAGATTTCCAGCACTGGAGCTATGGTAAAAGAGCTATAATGGTTATGTTCAAGTATAAAAATAAGAAGAGAGCTGGCTATACAATCCACATTTTATGAAATGATTAGCGGACTAGCTCCATATTATCTGCTAATATATTAACTCAAAATCTCATGCTCAGCCCTATACAGTACGCGCAAATCGGATTTGCTAAAAATACCGGGGTTCACCCGGAAAGACTGTCGCTTTTCTTTCATTCCAATTTTCTTTTTTTTCCTTTAAATAGCCTGCAAACTGCACACGATAAGATATATATATATATATATATATATATATATATATATATATATATATATTATCGCGTGTGAATATATGTGCACTTTTCCAATCTGATCATTATATATACACATATATACATTAATGTATTTTTCACTCTCGTTTAATTTATATCCAGGAGAGCAGTTGCAGTAGCCTTATCGGCTACTTTGTTATCCTATTGAAATAAATATTTCAATATAAAAAATAATTTTCCACTTTGTAAATGTTTTAGTAATTCGTGCGCACGGATTAGTAATTCCTGGCCACGAATTAGTAATTCGTGCGAACGGATTAGTAATACGTGCGCACGAATTAATTAATATTTTTTCCACCTTGGAAATTTATTTTTTCACACCGAGTAATTCGTGCGCACGAATTAGTAATTCGTGCGCACGAAATAGTAATTCGTGGCCATGAATTAGTAATTCGTGCGCACGAATTAATAAATATTTTTCACCATATCGTCTCCCGGGCCCCGTACTATGATGTTTATTTGGTGGGGATTTGTAGGATTACTAGATGTTACACAGCAGGTGCTTGGCCCTGTGTTAACATATGGAGATCAGTTCGCTTCTATTATTTAATGTGCTCTGTTCCGGTCAGCATATGATGAAATATTTCTCCGTGTTGCATAAATGACATAGTAAATTACATTACTGTAGTACATCATGAAATCAAGCTAACTATACACATAGTATGATATTATTAATGCTCCCCCTACGGTAGAGCACTTTCACTGTGATGGATTGAACCTTAATGTATTATTTTGATATTATATATATATATATATATATAAATATATATATATATATATATATATATATTTGTAATGGCATATAAGGCAGATTCGGATTTTTTTACGGGAAAACTGTACATGAAGATCTGTCGAGACGTAAAATCAAACAATTAATGCATTTACCACTTTTGAACATATTGTTCGCAAACGAGTGTTCGAAAGTTGATTAATCGCAAAATTGCAAGAGACGTGCAGGAGGTTTTTCAGCACACTTCGCAAAAAAAATTGTGAGCCTTCGCAAACCTTCCGCAAATCCCCTCGCAATCGCAAATTTGCGAAAATTTCTATCACATAGGCCCTGAATTCTAAGGACAGTAAGCCTTCGCCGTTTTAGGGGTCTCATTTGTGAGATGCCCCTAACCCCTGTTTGCATACTTATTCGGCCCATATTCCGAGGTTCATTCGTGCATAAGTTACTGTACATATGTGAATATTCCTCGATGAAGTACCTGAATCCGGATCGTGTGCCGCATCCTCACCAAAATCTGATTGATTCTTCAAGGGCCAATTCCGGCACCCGCTCTCATTGGTTTTATAACACCTTGAAACAAAAAGCTATCATTGGTCTGCTTCTTGGCCCCAGACATAAACAGATTTATCAGACCATTGATATTTGGTGTCGCAGGTTTACGTTTTTTGCTGAATGCACAATGAAATTTCATTGGTCTGATGACAATTCTGTGTTCTATGCGAACCCTGGGTCGCAAGATGCAAGTTACACACGAAGGATGTCTGGTACGACTGAAACGCAGCATGAAGAGCGTAAATACAAATCTGCAATATTTTAATGCAAATGCATTTGCATTTGTTCCCAACTCTGGTTGTGATACAAGCCATGTAGGGGAATGTTCTGCACAGTGTATACATCCTGTTGCATTAATATACCCTGTCAAACAGTCGATAATCATACCATTAGGCTACGAATGATGAATGAACGCAAAATGATACAAGTGAACTCACAAACTCAACTAAACATCCGTCTCTAAGACAACGAGTCATTTCCTGTATCGCGTACAAGTTGGCTGCCGTCCATGCCTGTATTCATGCGGTCAGAAATTCAACAAAATTTGCAGAAGGATTTACCTATATGCTGAGTTAAATGGATTTTTTTTCTGGCATTCCTATGTCTGGAAGACCTTTCTTTTTTTATTTATTGTACAAGGATTATACAAATAGTAATATACCAATATGAGACACTCTCCATAGCTCAGTCGGTAGTCTTCGGTAGCCTGTAGGGGGAGGAAAAGGGGACCCGGAGTAACCCACCAGCAATAGTCTTGGCAACTACGACCTAATCTCAACCCAGTTCGGACCAAGGTCGGCAGCGGTAAGAGAGCCAATCATTGTGCCCGTCCACTCTCCAGGCCCCAAATAACGTATTAGTTGTGACATTATTGAAGGTGTGTATCTAATACTGAGAAAAGGGATTCGGTAAACCTTTGTTTGCAATGTTCTCTAAAAACCACGTTGCGTACGAAATGAGAATAAATTATAAATAATAAAAAAACCTTTGAGTGATTTTTGCATTTTTTATTATCTGTCGTTCATGTCTTCCTTACATCAACCTATTCTTTAAACGTGCAGCAATGTTAACCAGTCAAAGATCATCGAAAACCTGAATGCCCATGCGTCCCACTCCGGTTTGCAAATGTTAACATCATCAAGCTCTGCAAGGTAAACGTACCGGTATATGAATTTCTTGTTGTGACCACAGCGATACAAAATAAATGTAACAAAATGTTTGTACATATCTTTTTATGAGAGCATCCCACTGAAAATCTATATTTTCATTTAAATTTTAGAATAAAAAACTGAGCCAACATTCCTCATATCAGTTAATTCCATCTCCCAACCCTGGTAAAAAGCCCGGTAAACTAGGTTTATCAGCTAGTTCACTATGTGCACTTTTCTTCTAAGACTGACCACTCGGTAAACCTGCGAGATGTTTGTACCTCCACCAGAATCCACTCATCCAGCGTTCATTTGCAGTACGGGGTTTCATGCTTCAATACATTGGTACACCTGCTTAACAAGCGTTGCCCCTAACACAAATGATAGGACGGCATCTAGCCAGGAAAAAAAGGAATTGCCCTGTTTCACAACAATTTATTATTCTATGAATTAAATACTTTTTTAGATGACCTCCAAACTGTAATTGATTGTTCTTCGGATGTAACCATAACTTTCCCCAAATTTCTTTGGAAATGCTTATACCTTTGGCATGAAACTGCTAACAGATAATACCTTATTCACCTTAGGGAGACACAATAAGCTTCGTAAGTATTTGAGCAAACCGTTGCATCTTCTTATAACAAAAAAAGCAACGTACCTTTACCATATGCTACTGCGTTGTATAAAGCCATTCCTCGTATTGGAATGTAGGATCGCATCCATAACAGAAATGTACCGGTTAAAGCCACTATTACCTTATATTATTTCATTGTTACCTATACTATACTCTTTCCTTAAATTGGCCAAATATTTAGATATCAGGACCTCGGATACCAAAAAGCATGCTTTGTATGGAAAAGAAGCATCTGGCCCCGACCTGATGTTGACAAACTCTCGTCATCATGAATATATGGCAAGGTGACATGAAGGCCAGTGAGATCAAGCAAACGTCTGCGGAGGGCTAGACGGCAAACCACTTCACGTGACGACATAGCATCAGAGGAGGGATGACGAGGAAAAAACAGACGAGAAGCCACAAACAGGACGAGACGCGTGAACAACAACAACAAAAAATGATATCCTAAACAACCCAAAGAACAGACGTGGTACTTATCGGTAGCCACTACAATAAGGCCTGCCTGTACAAGACGGGTTGTACAGCCTGATGACTCAGCTACATCCCGAAACGGACGGAACCTTAGGAGAAACCTAGATTGTCTCTCCAGACGGCTTTTTCATTCCTCCATCCATACTTGCATTGAACTGTCATCGCCAGAGCTGTTCAGACAGATGTCGAGATATTCAGACCATCCCTTCATTTTTCTGACTGTCGAGAGTAGAGTTGTCTGGACTCTCCCGGTCACCTTCCAGTTCCATTTATATGTCACCGGGGACATCAATGGGTTTAGACACGACAATTAGAAAACTTGCACAGGAAACCTCAAATTCACAGCAAGGACGGCTAGACTACTCAAGTAGGAAAGTTCAGAAGCATACTTGCGAACCACAGACACCTGATAGAAACGTATTCACTGGATGGGCGATATTACAAGCACCAATGGTTTCCTTCATTGACCTTCGTTCTGTCTGTCCTTCCGCCAATCAAATATTGTTTCCTTTGAGTGCCTATCCATCTAATATATGTTGTTTACTTTTCAAGAGGTCTATAAATAACTGCTCAGTCTGTTCGTGGTGTTTCGCTTCCAGTCTCGCACTTAGTCCTTTATAAGGTATGGAAGATGCCATCATGGGACGACAATCAGTATAAGTGTCGATGAACCCTACATGTATCATAAACATATTAAACGTAACTGAAGATGAACAGGAGTATGAATACATCCGGTGGCAAAAAGAGGAAGACTTATATAAAGGACCTGCTGGTGGATGTACTGTGGGCGATGACACGTGTGCGAATTAGGCATGTCACTATACAAAGGCGCGCCGATTCATCACAATACAGAGATTGATGTATCGTCAAAATTCCCAATATCGATACTTTGACAATATTTGGTTGTGAGAGGAAGGACGAGGTCCGACATTGCTAAAAGTTTCAGTATGCCACATGAGGCATGCAAGGAGACACTGGATTGGTTAGAAACGTGTTCAATCGCTTCTGATTATTTCATTGTTTGTTAAAAATTTAATGTTTAATTTGAAAATATCTTTGTAAGGAAGATCGTTTTTATCTGGTAATCAACAATGCTGAATATTAACTTGGAATCTAAACGGTAAAGAAGTTTAAATTAGACAGGCCCAGTCGATTTAGCTTACAGATTTTAAAACTACTTCCACTAAGAGACCGATCAAACTTGCTCTCGCTGTATTGGCACGGTAAGGACAGGCAGTGCCAGCTGGCGGCAATTTATATAACTAATATGCGGCTCTCTGGCTGTCACACTGCCATGTCAGTGAAAAGAGCCGGCACTGAGTTTACGTATGCCGATGCATTTTACCAGCTAACATGAATATTAACGTCTTGGCAGGGATAATCATAAACGTATCATATCGTCGGCGAAGTATCGTGTCACGTATCTTGTCATGGGTTAATATTTAGCACCAACTTGAATCGCTATAAATTGATCAAAAATATTAAATTTAACGCCCTAATAATTGTAGAGCCTTGGAATCACATTATATATATATATATATATATATATATATACATATATATATTATATATTATATATTATATATATATATATATATATATATATATATTTCAAACCACGCCGTTGACTTCATTCTAACCACATTAACCTGATGTTCGGGTCGCATCCGGTGAAACAGACTGTTGTGAATTTACAGTGTTGTTTTTCTTCAGATATATATATATATATATATATATATATATATATATATATGTGTGTGTGTGTAGTATAGTCACAGGAAGTGCGGTCTCGCCAAACAGTTTTTGTTTCCTACCTAACACCTATAGACCACTTCTCCTATCTTAATACTAACATTGGCACCAGCAAGATACAGAAACAATCTTAAAATAGCAGCAGTTTAAGCTGACTTAATCCGACCGTGTAACACAAATATGTACTTCTCGTTAAACGCGGTTCCTATGATTGGCTGATAACATGCAACTAGATTTTTGCCCCGCCCACACCCAAAACTGAACGATAACGAGTTTTCAATTAATGCTCATCCATTTACTTTCATATCCGTTTATCTTTTCTAACCCTCGAAATCCTTTTACAACATATCATTTCAATACAGCGATCCTATAATAAACATCATGTATACATCCGCTTAACATCATTTCATTACAATATTGCTAACGTATAAATAACGAAACTTATATAATATACACTCACATTGTATTCTGTATTATTTCTATTTCGGCAAGAAGAATGACCCCTGTATTCCATAAGATTTAACCCGGGAAATGTTTGTTCATATTTAATTTTCTAAAATTGAATCATTGGAAACCTTTATCATATTCATTTCACATTCATTTATCTTATATCATAAAAACTATAAAATTAATAAAATACTTCTCATAGATCCTAGAAAACCAAGAAAAGCACCCAAATTAATTGATTATGTAGCATTAATAGACAACAATTTTGTAACTGGAGCATAGTCTGGTTTGTAAATTTCAAATATGCTACATATATTAATTTTGTCTCTGCAGGCCTATTTGTCTTTTATAAAAACGAAATCCTTTAGGGTATCCAAAGCCATACCGGTATATATCATCTTTTTTATTTCTTGAAATGTGGAATCAAAAGAAAAATACTTAAAAAGACATTCATGTCGACTATACAACGTATCCTGATAAGAAGGTCTAGTGTAATGAACTGAACTTAAACTGAGTTAACCATTGATCTGATAATTTAATTTGTGTGGCATAATGCATGTTTGTGCTTTTGTTTTACTTTCTTGATTTACTTAAATCTGATATTTGTTTACGCGAAAATGACGTGATAATCAATGGAACGCTCTTTTACCAGGAAGCAAGTTTAAGTTAACTTGATATAGCTAACAAAGACCACTGGATATCCTTAACCCTCGTTCTATTCAAACTACTTTCAAGAATTTTTTATAGATGACGTAGACTGTACCTATGTTCCCTTAAGTGATAGGTATATTATGTACACCGTATATATCGACCCTACTCAAGGCTGAGAAAGGTTAAATATAATGAATATCGGTTGTCTCGAAACCCAGTTGTTCATTCATCAGCCCCTCCAACGACGTTTATCTGTACTATTTAAACACATTACACCGAACTTTATAATATGGTTAAAAGGAGCGAAATGTACAAACGATACAAACTGTGGGGGTCTTATTCAAGACATGACACGTGTACGGTGATCATGAGACACAAAGAGAGAGAGAGAGAGAGAGAGAGAGAGAGAGAGAGAGAATTAATTGCTTCATGCACAACCAGCATCACTATCGCATTTTCTTGGTTTATTTGTTGTTGTTGTTTTTTTTGGGGGCTCAGCATACAACTCATCGACCATAATGGATATTCAGAAGGAAACTGCGATTCATCTTTTTTTTTTTTTTATTCTTTACGTATAATTGTCATTTAACCTGGACAGTCGAGTAGTAAAACGCTCGGCCTTCTCCGCTGGCGACCCGGGTTCACTCTATCATTTTCTTCCATTTTCGCCTTAAATATCTAATTGTATACTTTCTCGATCTATCAAACTTTGTCGTTGCTGAGGGAGTCAGTGTGGGCTGGATTTTCCTAAGACTGTGACTGGCTCGAGCGTCGACTTCACTTTCAGTAAGTCAGAATATTTTCCCCTCATATTTTAAAGGCAACCTGTCCCGCCCACTGTGCCACTCCGTCTTTCCTTTGAAACTTTTATCATGGGAAATTAGTTAACTTTTCTATAGCTTAGAGAAGAATATGTCGGCATGCTTTATTGGAAAAAAATAACTGCAAAGGCTTACAAAATTAAATAAGTTGAGACCTCTCCCCACATCGGCTCCAGACTGCCTAGAACTGAAATGATCCCTGTCCATCCTCAATCGACTCTTTCGATAACATATACTACAGGGACAAACAATACTGAACAAAAAATACCAGTTTCCATTATCTTGACTCATCTCATGTCTATAGGACGACCTTTTCGGATGCTTTGAATTCTGATGGTGATAAAGTTTGTCTTTCAAGAATTTCTTTTGAACAATCGGGGAAATGTTTTTCTTTGGGAGTATCAGGGGTATAATGAAGAAATGGTATTTTTAAATAAACTTGAAAGCCAATAACAAGAAGGGAATAGAAAAAAAAGGTCTTCTGCAGATTTATTTTCTGGATCTCCGTTGAATAATGAGATATTTATTTTTCTATTAAAAGTAAATGGATAAGCGGGAGAAAGACAAAAGCATGCATTTGATGATTTTTTTCCTTTCAATTTATTCAAGGGATTTAAAAAAAAATCCATTTCTTAACTTATGTTCATGAATATATATTTATATATATATATATATATATATATATATATATATATATATATAAACACACGTATTCTTGACCACCTGGAGGTAACCAGACAAAATGTCATTATAAAGCCCCTAAAAAGGTTGTGTGTGCCTAGGCGTAGGAATTATCCGGTCAGAAAAAAAATACAATGATTGAATGTTTAATGTTGTGTCTACATTTGGGTTATTACGTTGAAAAACAACAAATAACCGTGGATCCCTAAAGCCTCAGCCATAAGAACACTTCCTACATCTTAATTATCTTTTTTTTAATCATTAATTAAAGCACTATGGAGGCTCGTTCTTAGTCAGAAAAAAAAAAACCGTCAGGGTCTTTTGGGAACCCACAACGCTGAGGACCATGCCGTGTACAATGTTCAAAGTCGTATTCCAACCTGATGTGCATGTTTTCGTTCAGTTCCTTTCGAAAGAAAGGGTTTAATACCAAATGTTAAGTTTATCTTAGTAAGGATTAGTACTAACTACTGACCTAAACCGATGGTAACGCAGTTGTACCGCTGGGCAAGACTGAACCAAAAATATGGAGGCAGCAAAACCATGCAAGATCAGCACCTGGACTGAGACCAAAAAATTTTATATGTATACAAAACTGTTATTTTCGCAAATGTGTTTAAATATCATTGGATTCTTTAATAAACATTAGGATTCAATGGGGGTTCAGGCCAAAGGATAAAAGAAAATGTACGAGCTACCAGAGTGAAACTGAGAACGGGATTTGCAAATAAAAATCCGCTATACACCATAAGTGTGCATCTTTTCTGTTATAAACAGAATGACAGAGACCGTAACTGTAAGGATAAGTCTTGAGCTAAAGATCACTTATTTTTTATGAAAATAAATAACATTGTCACAACTTCTGATGCCTGGTTATGATGCTTTTGCGCTATTTCGTCCATTGGGTTGCCTTGACTTTTATGGTAAACTACACATGAGAGGAGCTTAAATGACTTGTGGCAGCAGAAGATAGAGCACCAGGTGTTTTCCTATGGGGAGAACCAAAATAAGTTGTTCTGACAACATCGCCAAGAATCAAATATAACGACAAACAGGAAACGGTCATTTTACATTCCATGCCATGGCTGCTACAGCACTGGCCATGAATATATGGTTCGGTAGATATTTATATGGGACTGGTAGGACAACTTTCAGTCTCGGGACAAGTCGTGCGGAAAACTGCCCTGCAACGGCCAACCGTCCTATTATAATAGCTGTAATCTTTTCCTTTGGGTATAACAATACATGTGACCTTACAAACTAAACTGTAAATCCACTATTAATGTAACCACCAATCATTTTCTAGGCTCTCCATTACCTGGCTGTTGTACACTTAACCCGTGGAAGACTTGACTTGCTCGCTTGTCCTATATTCAACAAATTTGAATTTAATATTGCACATTCCTCCGACTTTAAAGTGTCATAGACATGTTCCCCTACACACTTGAAACAAGGCCCACTGAATTTATTTTTGTTTGGAATTCGTGCGTTATACATCAAAATTTGAAATGCAAATAAAACGCATCCTACATAGGGTCTGAATGCAAGACTTATTTGTGTAAAGGTGAGGATAAATAATTATTTTTCGTTTGTGTGGTGCGTCAGGGTCTCAAGACCCCATTATATCTACATAATCAACAGGAAAGCATAAAAATACAGGGAATACGGCAACCGTACAGTGGCCGAGAAATGATTTTTCTTAATCAACAACACATCGCAATACCATAACATATCATGTTTCGGGCAATGATAAAATCTTGCAGGTGAGCATGAAAATCGGACTATGAACAGGCGTCTGTGGATCAGGGGTAGAGCACTTAAAGCTGGGAGGTCGCGAGTTCGAATCTCAGCCTTGGCGGTAAAATTTTTCACGATCGTCCCCCACTCAGGGTGTGCATTCTGCAGGCTTAATGGGAAGGCCGTGCTCAACGGCCGTGGTTCACTCAAATACGAGTGCGCATTTCGGGGGCTCCTCGGTGGTATGATCCAGCAATGAGGACGATTATGTTCCCAGGGCCCTCAGGTCAGTAGTCACCGGGCCTGGTTAACGCCAAGATAAAAAAAATGAGAGCAAGCGTGTGATACTGCCCTGTCACCTAGTCCGAAACCAGAATAGAGTTCTGCAGATGAACATATACGTAGTTAAGTTTGAATTTAAAAAAAAAGTGTAGGCGCTTACCTCCACCAAATAAACAGAAGTTGTAAAGTCTCGCTGGAAAGAGGAAACTTTTCACTGGAGAAATTTTATTTTACTTCCGTGAATGTTTTAATAAAAGTTTGTAAACGTCTAATAACCTCCGCACACTTTAACTAACAATTCATAAAGCACAGTCAGGGACAGACACAAGATCTCAGAAAAAGGGGCTTAATACTGTAATAGTTACGAAAAAAGTGTGCAGCAAATGCTCGTAGACTTTAAACATAACTCTTGCGCAAGATACGGCCCTGTCTAACACTATTACAAAAATTTAGTATTCTATTTGCAGATCTTTTAGATCGATAAAGAGTGCCCCAGACACCGTGTCTTTAATCCGCTCCTGACAGTAACTTGCCATTCTCCTTTGACACGTTCGCTGAGAGAGAATTAGCGTTTCTTCTGTACATGTTTCCCATTTATTTTTAAATGTAACCCCTTTTTCGCCTTTTAAATCAATTTTTCTTCAGACAATATAAATAGTGTGTATTTTGGCATGGTCCAACTCACCTGTCGACTTAATTTCATTAAATTTATCTAAAATTGTAAACTTGTCTCATTCAATTTGTCTCGTGCAACAAATCGCATGACAACTGTCATTTGAGCTGTCTCGTGACATTTTCTGTTCAAGGGAAACAACAAATTGTATGAGACTTGGCGACGATCTTATGAAAGGAAAGGTTGTCGGACAGGGCACACGTGGACAAAGTCCCTTCGGGAGATCTGTTTGAAGTTCTGGTCACGTGACCCATCCAATAAAAATCATTATTTTTTAGCTCTGATGCCAAGGCACTTATTTCAATGCACTGTATTCTTTAATTGACGGACAGTGACAAAGTGACAATGCGTGATGTTAAAGGCAAAAATAACAGCGGCCAAGGCAACCTTATAATATTAATAAATATCTGATCACCTTATAATGTCAAACGTCATTATACTCCAGATACTTGATCGATCATAAAATACCCCACAACAACCGATTAACTTCAGACTGCCTCCCTCCTGTAGACCTAATATATAAGTGAGCAAATATTCTGCATTATATTATTATTATTATTATTATATTTATTGTATACCTTATTATTTACATAATCCTTTACATTATCATTATCAGTTTAGAAGTACCAATAGTACTAGTCAGTCTTATGATTATTAATAAGATTATTGCAATTATTAGTAGAAGTGGTATATAATTATTATTGTTATTATTGTTATTATTATTATTATCATTAGTAGTAGTTGTAGTTAATGTTATTATTATTTTTATTATCAGTAGTAGTAGAAATAGTAATAATAATTTGAGATATATATCGAAAATTTTGAAGAAAATAATAAGAAAATGTATACACACTCTCATAGTTACAAAAAAAGTGTACAGTCAGTGCTGGTAGACTTTATACATGACTCTAGCATGCAGTGTTGTACGGGAAGTAAACGGTGGGAGGCGCTAGTCCGGTACTGCTTATCACTATTATAATCGTGGAATATTCTAATCCCATATCTTTTAGATCGATAAAGAGTAACATTATTATAATTATTATAATTATTATTATTATTATTATTATTATTATTATATTATTATTATTATTATTATTACATTATTTTTTACATTATTATCAGATAAGTAATACAAAAAGTACAAGCATCGGTTTTGTGATTATAAGTAGGATTATTGCAAATATCGGTAGTTCATGTATATAATAAATATATGTACTGTTATTTTAATCATTAGTAGCAGCAATAGTTGTTGCAGCATAAGTAGTTGCAGTAGTAGTAGTAGTAATCTACGCACAATTAAATAACAAACATTATTCTTTAAGGTAGCAGGAGGTTGCCCTTACCTAAATAGGCCCTCACTCAAAGCAGCCAGAAAAGGACAAAGTCAATTTGAACAGGACGTCTTCTAGCGTCAGCGTATCTCACAAATTATTGTAAGCACGACCACCATTTCCTGACATTCTAGTCAGGTCAACCCCTACATATTCAACATACGTCTCACTCAGCCTGGTGCTGGCTTCCTAGAATCATGCTCTATTGTTATTGCTGCTTGGCGGTTCATTAAGAATCCTGCCTCTAGTGCTGCATGATGCCGCCAGTGCTGTATGGGTTTTGCTGTGATGCACTCACCTGCGTCCGATGCCGGCCTCGATAACTGATTGTCCGTGGGCCGATTCCATGAATTTGTTTACACTTGATTACAAGCATTCCGTTTACAATGACAATAACAGTACGTGCTACGAGACCGACTGCTTGAAATCCAAGCTTTAATAATCATTCACAAAAGAAGGAACGGTTGAGCTTAGTATAACAGTAGGTATACATACCTTATGGTTAGAAAGTCGTGGTTCATTATTAGCAAAAGTCACATGATCAACATATCCCATATGCTGTAAACTTGTTGTTGCAAATAAGAATGTATTTATCAAATAAATCAGTCAATTGCCTGATTTTGACTGATGGGGGGGGGGGGGGTCAGGGGGTCTGGACCCCCTCCTTTTGTTCCTGAACAACCTTTTTTTGGAATCTTCGCCGTTTTTTTCCGGCCTGGACCCTCCCTTTCTGGATCTGGGAACCTTTTTCATGTTTCCTTATGAGATTTCCTGGGTTTAACCCCCCCCCACAAAAAAAAAAAAAAAATTCCAAAATCCTGGATCCACCGCTGCCCTTGAAAAGATGTTTCTATAAAAAACTGTTGATCAGCTAGGTACTTTTACTTGTCTAACAATGTTTCCTTGTTGTGAACCTAAATCCCTTAAAGTCTCGACAATACACCAACCACCTCCATAACGTAGACAAATCTGAGTTAGACTTTACACCAGTAGTTTTATCCACTGTTATGCCACTAGTTTTTTTTCAAAATGTTGTTTATTTTTTCTAATCATATATAAACTGCATTGAATTTAATCCCGGGCTCTTAGAGATGGCTCGACTAAGCAATTAAAATACACTCAAAGTTATGCATTTAAGTTGTTTCTTTGATTAATATATCCCTTTACTCTATTTAATTGATAAATTATATATAAATATATATATATATATATATATATATATATATATATATATATATATATATATATATGCAATATAAATGCTCTCAAGTTTCTCCATTGCAAATACGTGGCAGTTTTTATCTGCCGTTAACATTATCACATTTTTATAAAGAGGCGGGTCCAGGTCTTTGCAAAAGAGGAGTATGGGGCACAATCCAGGAAACCAATGAGAAACCCCTTAAACAGGCCATAAAATCGCATCCCTGTTTCTATCAGAAAATTATCATCTTGGAAATTATGAACATCTTCATAAGCTTTAAGTAGCTTGCGCTCAATTCACTGATACATGTTTATCGATATATGTAAACGTAGGATACCACTTGAATGTATTTGCTATATATTGTATCAATAAATCATTCAAAGGCTAGCAGGTCCGAACAAAGTGATTTGAAACCCTGAAAAAGATGGCGGCAGCAGTCACAAAAGTACAGACAATGAAGACTTTTCCATGATAACTTCACTGTACTGATGCTGGTGAATATTTTTGTTATATTAGTCCTGCATTAGCGTCATTGTTCCCTGCAGACATAAGATGCTGGCACGATGCTGTACCCTGGGCCCTCCAGAGATGGAGAGTACAGTCAGAGGCTTTAATCCACTTATCTTCTCTGGCTTTCCAAAAAAGAGGTAAAGCCATCAAGTGACAAACATAAACTTGATCATCCCCGGGAGTGTACCGTTCTGGTCATTTGAGGGGATTTGGTTGGAATAAAAATCAATAAGAAATATCAAGCCTGAACCTATTTAAAGAACATTTCTTGCTTGTTTTCCTCGGAATTACTTTCTTTTCGTAACATAGGGTTTTCAGCCAGCCTTTAATTCTTACAATATCACCCGTTCCTTTCAGTAACTCCAATGCAAAACCAAAATCGTATTTTTTGACTTCGTTATTGTTGGCCAAAGGTTTGATTACCGCCTTAGCTCAAATCACAATGTGAAGAATCAAAATATACCTCATCATCAATGTCCACTATAAGTGATGTACACTTTTTCAGGGACACAAACTGGTAAACCTACCATAAAGACATGTGAGCTAATAACAGATTATTACAAAACAGGTTTAGATAATAAACCTAACTCCGTATCTTTGGGAGTTTATTGTAATGCAATATTAAAGTAAAAGTTTTCATAGCAGGTTGTCTTTTTCTTACATGTTGTTTATCCTGACGGATCATGCCTTGGCAGTCAATACTGTAATTAGTTTTACCCAGGAGCCGGGGGACATTCCGACTTATCACGTATAATACATATTGTAAAATTTATTGTCATATTGTAAAAGGTATGTGACACGCATTTAAGTTGTTTCGTTCAATAATTTATCCTAGCACTCTATTTAATGAATATAAACACTTTGGACAAATATATATATATATATATATATATATATATATATATATATATATATATATATATATATACTCTTACAACATTCATCTAAAGGATCGGGTTTCATCCCGTGAAAATTATGGCCTGTAAATTAACTTTATGAAAATATACATAATGATCTCTAATTCCAATTTTAAATTGCTTAATAAAAATGAAAACAGTTTTGGACTTGGACTTGGACTCGCACTCGTGTTAAAAATATCGGACTCAAAAGAGGGCAGGCGAACTTGGACTCGAACCTCAAGGACTCGAACTTGGTATTGGCTTCGCGTGGCTTGGACTTGCACGTGCACTCGGACTCCGAGGGTGTGCGTGGAGTTACCTGTATCAGTGCCCTACACTAACCTACCTCCTCATTCAATAGACACTGCCATCAAATGACCATGGGCCCATCAGTTCTATCTAGATGAGGTCTGAAAAAAGAGCATGAGTCCAATCACCTTTATATCCTAATTCATTTTCTGAAATTCACATCCCCATAAGTGTTTTTCTTTTAGTTTTACAGATTCATATAGGAGGCACGTCAATCGCATGAAAATGTAAATTTTCAAAAAACATAAACATATAAAATAAATATGTTCTCAGGACAATCTGTGAAAGAATTCTTTTTTTTTTTAGTTTCACAGATTCATATAATAGACTCATTCATCGGGTGAAAATGTAAAGTTGGCCTCTGCTCAGCTTATCCTTTACATTTAAGATATCCATCGTTGGGTTTACACAACACGCAGACCCAGTTGTGGCTCTGCCGTATACCAAACTTCAACAAACATAAACAAATAAATATAAATAAACATACAGTTCCTAATATACAGTTCTTACGACAATCTGTTAGATAATTCTTGTCTTCTATCCCCGAATATCTAATTGTATGCTTATCACCAGAATTAAAGGGCCTAGGTGAGTTCCCTTTTTATATCCTCTTCCTCGTCATTCTCTCCTCTGTTCCAGTATATACTTTCTACATTTCTTCTCAATTTTTCTATTATTCAAATAATCTCAAAATCTTGAATTCTAAACCTCTATACTATAGGTCAGCGCATTAAATTCCTTAACATCATAAAAAGCTGATACGTTGAATATATATTCAATAATGCATTCTCTTTTATCTTTATGTCAGATATGATCTCTCTCTCTCTCTCCACCTGAGTTTAACTTGGTCAACTGAGAACGTCGCATTCCAGGGGATAATCTAATTGTGGTCAGGATATTTTCTGGTTTGGGACGTATAAAGAGATCAGGGCATCACCACCTTTCTCTCATCTTTGTATACAAGTTTCATCATACACAGCCTGTCGTCCGCTAAATCATGAGTCGTCTGGTCTGGCGGTAATAAGCAGGTGAGAGCAGACATCATGACCTGAGATCGGAAACCGGGACAAGACACCCAGGCTGGAAGTGACTGATACCTCAAAAGAGCCACAAAATTTGATTACGGTGACGAGGGAACCTGGCATATCCTTTAACGATTCTGTAGTCGATACATGGAAATCTATTACTATAATTGTGTCGGTTTTA
Source organism: Sipunculus nudus (assembly GCA_026874595.1). NCBI lineage: Eukaryota > Metazoa > Annelida > Sipuncula > Golfingiida > Sipunculidae > Sipunculus > Sipunculus nudus. The sequence continues at coordinate 72,568,733 of CM049317.1, read as the reverse complement.
TGACTGATATTTCAAATGCATTTCACCTTGCCGATAGTATGTAGTTAAAAGTTACACAAGTCTTTGTTAAAATGTTGTCCAAGTAAAATTTTAGACAATTTACACGAGCCTTTTTTCTAATATATATATATATATATATTATATGAAAGTAATATTTGCCAATTTATCAACACTCCCTGCCTTTCATGGTAATTTTTTATTTTTCTTACTATTTTTTAAAATATCCTCATTTAAATTCATAAAACACTCGTGAATATTCAATGAAGCAATAATATATCCTAAATGATTTTAATACGAGTTGTTAAACTGAAACAATAAAATATTATTGGTAAAAATACAAGAAAACTAATATTGGATAAAACATTTAACTCGAAATGGCCATGTTAAAAATTATAAGATTTATTCTTCTAAGATGTTATGGGGCAAAAGGTACACTAAAAGTGAAGAGAACATAGCAACCACCCCCCCCCCCCCCACCACCCCCGAAAGAAATCTCATATATTCAACAATTGCGTTCCAGGCACTCGAGGCAAACAATTTTCATGGTTAAGGACTAACAAATGTCGTTTTTCGGTTTGTTTATCATTATTATATTATTTTTATTATCATTATTCATTATTATTATTATTATTATTAGAAGTAGTACTAATAGTAGTACAATTTGGTATTGTTTTAGTATCATTTCTATTATCACAAATATGCACTCTCCTCAGTCGATTTATTGATATCATCATTTTTATTTTTATAACTCATGTTTATAGTATTATAATTTACAACAACCATTAACCTCTGTGAGCCATACAATTATTGTAAACGCTCGTTTTTCATTATCGGTGGTTTTCCCACTTTTACAAGAGATCCACGGAATCACATTTCTTGCTTCACTGTCCTCCTGGTCTGGGTAAACGACGAGGTTTACCTACTCAAAAAAAAATGGACGTCATTTTGAATCCACCATATTGGTTAATACATGTTCATGCAGCAGCAACTGAGCTTTGTGGAAAAAAGGGTATGGTGATATTGTGACGACATGCACATCGTTTTTTAGAAGGGTAACCTATATATGGTATAGACAAAATGAGTAATCAGGCATAATGTGTAATGACTGAAAATTTCATTCATTAAACGAATGACTGGTGCACACAGGCATTTCATGAAATGACTAAATTTTCAAGGCATTACGTGTTATGACTGAAATTTGGTGACCATTATTACAAAATTTGCCTGAAGTGTCTTAGGCAAATAGTGTCACAACCTTAAATCAGTTCCATGTTTTCTATTTAGCAAAATATAAAGCAATCTTCTCACACTTTTTATTGTGGTTCCGAAGCTTAAGAGGTGTTAATGGCAAACTCAGGTCATGTATTTTGTCAATAATAAATTACTGATCTGCTACGATTGAGCAACCCACACCACGGGGTACCAGGAGTAATTAGTTACTACTGACACCATCTACTGACATACTGTGGAGGGCGGGGATATGAGTTGACCTGGGTTTTATCTGTTTTATCGGCAACTGATCTGCGGTCACTTGTTCACTCAGTGAAAATGGCTAATGACAACGAACTCAGATTAAGAGGAGATAATTTATACGTATACGCAAGGTGTCAAAAGTTCTTTTTCCTAGAGTTTTTACTATTCAACAATTGAAGAGTTTAATAATGCCTCCAAGAGCAATTCTTCAAAGTTCAGACATGGTTATTACATAATGAGAAGTAAGTTAGATATCATTATTATATATCATTTTTATTTTATTTTATTTTAAGTTAGTATTATCACACATAACCTAGTCATATTCTGAAATGTTTGAGAACAATGCAAAATTCCTGGTAATTGTTTATTTATTATTTTTTATTCATATTTTTTTAAATTATTATTCATTTAATACCATCGAGATGACCCGCGCTGTTACAGACCCAATTTTATGCGTGGTGTCCTTTTATATTAGCACTTTTAATCATTTCCATTCCTTAATACGTGTTCAATATTTTTTTTTAGTTTATGTCACCATTTTGCTTTCGGATTTCTGGATTGTTTTAACTGAGCTACCTCAGGCGGGGTCAATCACTAACACCCAGTTCTTTCATCTCTGTGAAGTAAAGTATATCAGTTAGGTTAGGCGAATTTTGAACTTTGTTTGGCATATCATTGATGGTCCGGGATACCAAAAGCAAAGTCGGCTTTTTTAAGTTTTTTTTCACCGATTATGTTGAAAATCTTTATTTTTTTAGTTTATGTCACTAAAATTGAAAAGGGAAACATCAGCAAGGGACTTGGTATTTGAGAGCGTCTACACAGGCTTGTTACAACTGATAAATAAGCATCTTATAATTTAATACCAACCGATAACGTAATAAAAAATAACCGATAATGTAACATTAACCAATAATGTAATACAAAATGATCCGATAATGTAACAACATTTACTAACCGATACCGTTCAACAAAATTATCCGATGATGTAAAAAGGTTCCCTAACCGTGAATGTAAAAAAATCTTAACGATTATCAAAGAACTAATCATCTACTTAATTTCAAGGTAGGTCTTTAATAAGTGTCTTGCATTTAGGTCATTGTAACCTACATCCTACGGGTAACGTACTCTGTTGAGTATTTTTGACACTTAAACTAGTTTCATGCCGCAAAATATCTGCTTTAAAAAAATAACACAATGTACATTATCTGCTCAATAAACATTTTTAAAACGTGTAAACTATAGGGACTTATAAGTTTCGACGCTCAGCTGAATTTGTCTAAAAGGATATTTTGATGTGCTTTGTTTTAAATGTGGTCCTGTGATCTTGACCATTGACCATGTGATCAAAACATCTTAGAACTTACGATCCTTTAACTCTCAGCATTTTGATTTATAACAATCTTTTAAATTTAAGTGGGTCCAGTGACCCTGTCCTCTGACCAGGTAACTACAAAATCTATAGATTCCTTCAACTTTGGACAAGTAAGCCATCTGTGAAAGATGGAAGGTTTGGGATGAAAAGTCAGCTGAGCTAAAATGAAGAAAATCCTTCATAACTGTTGATTTAACGAAATCTTTAACATTATGGGCTGTTGATATACATTCATTATTTACAAACCATCGTGCTTCTCTTCTAATACCCGCTGGTGACTGGTCGTGGTCTCCTTTTTGATATATCGGGACGTTTTGAATAATGTTTACGTGATTCAATTTTATATTTCATTAACGCGTCTCTCGGGATTCATTTAGATATTACCTTAGATTACAGGATTAATGAGGATTATCCAGCGTGAGCAAATCTAAACAAGAACAGAAAAGAACAAAATTGGCCAATGAGCTTTCCAAAAGTTTAATGTTTTCATTTAATTATCCCTGTATGGTCGTTTATCTTGAACGACACAGATTTAGGTGGATGTATGGCTCTCTTCCTTCACCTCTTTCAATTAAACTTGAAAGAGGACTAGTAGTCATAGCTTTAAAAATGGTTTTACCTATATTATATTGTGTAGCAATTTGTACTTTCGTGATTTTTTTAATCAGTGGTTATTTCGGTAAATTATATTATTATCGTGCCCCCAAATTAAAAAGAAAATTATCTAAAATAACAATGATTTAAAAAAGAAAATTATTTATGTATATTAGAACACATCAGACCAAATCTACGCATACCGAACTCTTTAGTGTATTCGTTTACTTCAGATCATATATGTTTATATTTACGTGCATTCAAAAAGAGCCACAGATATTTGTTATGTTAATTTATTTGTAATCCATGCGGACGCCTTCGTATGTTGATTGTGACTCGTATGTCCATGGTAGTATCTCATGACTACGTCCAATAATTACTTGAAAGCTCGTGATAGTAAGTTATTCGACAGTATATATTACTAGTATCTTGCATGCCTAACCCTAACGGGATCTGCCGCGCATACAACAATATATATAACATGAAAAAAATATTTTTGTCTGTACTTCCTAGGTTTTTACCAGACTAAGAACACGAAATATTATATTGTAATAATTTCTATGAATACGAGTGCGAGTAAGGATGTCGCCATGGCGTCATATCAACAGTTTCTATTTAATGCAACCTAAATTAAACCAGACAAAGAAATGAAGAGACAATACGGCAACGATAGAAAAAAGAGCAACATTGACATACAGATTGACATGGAGAGGCAATACCTGTCATTGAGAGAAGGGGGGGGGGCGAGGAAAAGGAAAGGGGCGGTTAAGGCTAAAGAGAAAAGAAAGGCAGAGAAAGAGATGAACTTAAGATGGGAAAGCTGGAGAGGAGAGAAAGGAGGAGGGGAAGAGAGTAAGAAAGACACACAGAAAGAGAGGGCAGCTGAGAGACACAAAGCGTCACGACAGTCGGTAAGAATAAAGAGACACCGTGATGTACACGATGAGTATCGCCTATATTATTTATGAGTGCTCTTATCTAGCGGATGCCCGCACTCACATTTACACCGTTAACCTTTTCAGCGGTTCCGTCTCAGGTATTCCTGTACACATTTGTATCAATATTTAACCTGTCACTCCAGGAAAATGCTGTCTGCCTTGCACACAATGCCTGGTATATACGATGATTATCATAAAAATACAAATATGAATGATTAACAGCAGACGTAAATACTGCCGGTATAATGGAAAAAGTGAAGATTTTTCGATTTTGAATCCATATTGTCTGTTATAGATGAATAAGAGGGTTATAGTCTCATATGAATCTATAAATTTTGTGCTTAAATTATCAAAGTGTAACAAGATTTAATCTCTAACATAGTGATTTTCATACAACCTTTATAAGAGAGTTATTTCTTGTTAGAGTACCGCTAGGACTCAACTGTTGAAATGACAAGTAATTTCAGAAACGCGTCGACCATGTAGACTGGGTTCCTCCTTGCCTTAATGATTGAACATAAAGATATACGCAGATTTCATCTTTTTTCAGAGTGTATTTCGGGGACTGATCAGTGACAGATCAGTTTCGCTGTACAACCTGGCCGAAAGAAAGCATGGAGCCAGTCTACTATCTTGTAACACCCTTCCACTAGAGATCATTTCTAAATAAACCTCTTTCAATATAAACCGTCAAAATAAAATAAAAACTCAGATTTCAAGACAAAGACATTTTTATATTGCTCATACATATGCTTACCAAAGTTAGTTATTTCATGAAGTCCTTATCACATAAAAAAATAATGTGAATTTAATTTGCTTATATATGTCAATAATGCATTTAGAAACCCCAGTGCTTTGTGGGTAAACTATTTCTATACCCTGAAGTAAGACTGAGGAGGTTTTATATGAGTTTATAAAGGTCAAACTGCAGGCAGTCACGTACAAACAGCTGTCATGTTAGCTCCCCGACAAGGTCCTACTTCCGATTACTGCGAGATATGTAAGTGACACAGAGGTGTTGCTCCGCGGTATAAAATAGTTTGGCGTTTACTACAGACCCAATGTCCCTAAACAGTAGAGCCAGATTTCCTTGTGATTCGATTAGTCGATTCCAAGAATGAGTAAGAAAACAATAACCTTTCTGTCGTTAGCCTTAAATGTATATAAACATTTGCGAAAATTTGTGTAAATGATTTTACGTTATTATTAGGTCACTTTTAGGTAATTTTGACTGAATTCAAGTGTGTCCCTGCAACACGATCCCACCACATGGGCTAACAATCTCGTTTCCACCTGTTTTATAAGAGAAGAGGCCTGAAAGAAGAAACACAGAAGAATCACTGGTTAGAAGGTTGAACACCTTCTTTGCGAAGTTGCGCGATGCAGTCACCAGGACTGGTGTTTTGTGCCACTGATCGCGTCCGTTGCAGGCTGCTTTCCACTTTTGTACAATAGTAAGGAAATTGGTGTACAATGATATATTGGTGGATACCATACTATTTTGAGAAAGAAACACTATTTCATGTATATTTGACATACCTGGTATCTGAACAGGTCAATTAAAAAAGCCGGGCAATTGGCTAGAGTGAAGCTTGCAAAGAAATGGCGTCATAGGCCTAAATCTATGATGCCATATCTCGTGGTCGTCACATAATCATCTTAGAACTCTTTTTAGTGGTAAGTTTATGGTCTGTGCACGCCAAATGAACCCTAGAATAAAGTTTCCTTGTGATAAGAATGCTATTCTATTAATGAGCCTTCTGGATTTGGCGGGTTTTATTGCACGAGCAAGGACAAATCAAGATCTCTTTACTTTTTGTCAAGGCACTGTGGAGAACTTCTATGTCGTTGTTTTATCTTCAACTCCGAATTATGTACAAAGTTTGAACAATAAAATATAACTTATAGGAAATCTAATATAAAATACTCCTATATTTTATGTCATTTCTGGTCCTACAAGTGTCGTTTTCCAGTTATTGGAGGACATATAACTTAAACGTGCTGCTATACGTATTAAAACGTTAGTCGTTCAAAACAGCGGAAAAGGAAATCACACGGAACTCCAATAGGTCTTGTAACATTTCTTTGGTAACGGACACGTAAATATATCCCGATGTCAAACAAAATGAAGTCACCATGCACATGTAGCATGTCAAAAAAAGCCTATTACATAAGTGAATGTTCATTTTTTACAGTTTGCAACGACTAGGTTAATGGGTTACTTTATGATCGACCATTAGATGCCTTAATTATTTCTTGGGATCTGTGAGAACCAAACAGATCCCGAATGACCTTTAATCATTTAAGTAAAATAAAATGTGGGCGCTGTCTGCAGTTTTCAGTTCGCAGTAAAACGTAAATCAGTTGTTTGATTAAACTATCAAAATATAATTTCGGTCAATAACCAAGCCCAACGTATATTTGAATTTACGTCGGACAAATGCAGCGGCCGTGTTATGTAGAAAAATGAATAAGCAGTAAGGGGACGGCGCCTCTGCCCATGTCTCCGTCGCTCTCGCTCTCTCTTCACGTATATCGCATATAACATGTCTACCTGACCCAAATATATTTTAGCATAATCTGAAACCACTACAAAGTGCATTTCACAAGAGGGCGTACGACTCGCTCATAGTTAATTATTCCAGCGATCCATCTATTTTTTTTTTTTCATTCCGCGAAAATAATATGAGGTGTATGTAAAATGACAGTATTTATTTACAATTATTTTTGTTTATCGTTAACCGCCTCCATCTTTTAATGTATATTTGCAGAATTTTATTCCGATTTCGGACTATATGACACGGCAGCAAAACGCTTCCTCTCAATTTATATATCCTGGGTTTATCTGCCCCTGTGGGGTTCGGGAGCCTTATAATCCCCATTGCTAGGCCATACCAACGAGGATCCCCGAAAGGCGCACTCCTCTGTGTGGTAAACACGGCCTTGGGCATGGCCATCCCATTAAGCCTGCACAACACTCACCCTAGGTGGGGGCCGACCGTGAAAAATCTCACCGTCTCGGGTGAGATTCGGAATCACGGTCTCCCGGCTCTGTATCATCTGTTCTATCCCTCGACAACAGAAGTCGGGGTAAAATGATAATCTGATACACATTCTGCAGAAACATAGTTGCTAATAATTTATCCTCTTTGTTGACCTTAAGAAAGTTAATCTTCAGACGAACGTCTAGTTTTAAAAGTGTCCACTTGTTTTATCACTGTAAAAAAGATGATTACATGAAAGAAGGTTACGATATCTTAAGTCTTGCAGTTAGAAAGGAATGGAGCATAGAACAAGTTTATCGAAATATTTTTGTCACGCCTTCCTACCATAGGACGTTTATATTAAAAAAACCTCTTCCCCTTATGGGTTGTGGGACGGCCGAGACTACCAGTCTAGACAAAATTCAAGACAACGACCTTTTTCACAATGCCCTTAATAACTTGCAAACTAGGTCTAACTTGACAAAATAAATAATCTCACAAATGCATGTTTGGTTTTAAAGTTTAAACTAGTTTTGTAGCAGGAAATGTTGAGTTGATGCCTGCTTGCATAAAATTGGGCACAACCCTAGCATATCGTGCATGCAATGCCAGGATTACTGTCAAGACTAAACAACAAATAACGCGGCTGCCGGTTAATTCAAATGCTGTATCCGGTGACCATGGTTGCCAGAATTACGCGCAACCTAAACAGCCAATCACCCTTTCCCTCAGGTTGGAGTGGTGTAGATTAGTGGTGTAGATTAGTATGGCTAATTTATTTTGAAAATCTGTCAGTCTGTGGTGAGGAGGGAGAGTTCAGACCAAAAGAGATTCACTGGCAAATGTGAGGACATACAGTGAAAGGATGGCTGACGAAAGACAAAGGCATCATCTTGTAGGCGATAATGGATGCATGACAGCATCACATACCCGTTAGCTGGCTTCCCAATCCACCTCCTTATCTCCTTGATGACACTCATGTGAACTTCCCCTCTAATTCACTTGCCATCACACGCAAAGGTGCACCTTTTAACGTATAAGGGAGAAAAAGTGCGTCACGACAGGTGCGCTGTTAAGTCGGTTCTCTTTAAAGGGGCCGTTTCACCTGTCAAGCATGTTAATTTGACACAAAAAAATAACTTCTTCCCTTAGGATTTAATTTGTAACTACCAAAATATTACCCTGAAACCGTTTGCTTAATCCTGTAAACGAGTGTTAAAAACAGCGGACCGGGCGCGATCACATGTCAACATAAACACAGTAAGTGAATCAAGAGATTCCCTGACTGACTTGGCCCAAAAATGTAATACATGTTCCCGCTGGCTGAAAAATCTCTTGTTGCTGGTCACGTTCTGACCCCGGACATGGGGCCTTAATTGTTTTGTAAACAGACACACGTGAACCAACATGCAGAACAATATCCAGTCAAAATGTACCGGCTGACTGAAACGATCACGATTCGCAATTTGACAGCTAATACACTGGTTCAGACGAATGCTGCCAGCTGCTCTTGTCATCTCGGCAGAAGGAATTTTACTGGATCTGTCGGTACAAAATTGTTGCGATAGTGTCTACAATATGCACTTACATTTGGCCCATGGTCCGTAATATTCGTTCAGCAGAGATATATCATAGAACACGAAGATTCATGTGTGAACTACCTGAACACATGATTTCAGTGCGAATGTTACCAAACGGGTCGAGCTGTACGACCGCTGTTGGCGTTCTTATAGCAACGATGCCACTCACATGAGGCGGGACGACCTGATATGCAAATACGCGGGAATTGTCAGGTCCTCAAAGAGCCTTGTGACGCCTTGATATGCAAATATCAGCGATTCACCCTACGGACTTTACAGGGCTTTAGTGATAAGAGCTGGCACTGAGTTAAGTCTATCGGTAAATGGAATCACGTTTTATTGTAAGCATTTTATTAGTAAACGCAAATACTAAAGCCCTGGCAGGGCTAAACAATAACAAGCTGTTAAACAGCCGTATACGAGCTACTGAGTCTGTGTGCTGGGAAACTTTGTATAAAGCAAAAGTGAGCCAATATTATGAAATAATAGGCGTAATGTTGCTATTATATTACTCATGCCCTCTGTAGGTCTGGGGCTGAATTTATTGTATATAAAATGTTACTAATCTAAACTTAACCACTCGCATCGACAAGTACACTTCCATAGGCAGTATCAGAGAAAAAGTCTACTGCTCTCATAACTTTTTGAAACTGACACTCGGATTTTACAGCTTAATATATATTTGTGGACTATGGTTAACACACAGGATGGAGGGGAAAGGGGGAGAGGAGGGTGGGGTGGCTAAACTTCATGGCCCAGGGGAACAGGTATGCTTGATTGCTAGTACGCTTAATGCATATATAACTTTAGCATGCAGAAGTGTATGGAAGAAAACGGAGCTAGACGCAAAATCATCGATATATATATATATATATATATATATATATATATATATATATATATATATATATATATATATATTTATATATTATCTTGACTTTCCAGCTTCAGTTCTCATTGCACATTCTGATCAAGGTTGTGTTTTCTAACATTTTCTAAGATAAATGTAAAACGCCAGCCAGGAGGAGCCGTCACCTGCTACTATAAACCTGACGTCACATCGATTCTCACGGTGATATATTATTGCCTGGGATATTCATGCGATGCCCTGGCATTATGTAAGGTATACCCGTAAGTGTCTTAAATCGTTAAAAATTTAAAAAGAAAAGAGGACTGCATGTTCTACTTTTTGCTGTTTCCTATGAGCAAAAATGTCTAGGACAGAACTGAAGACCCTCCGAATTTTATTGTGTCCTATTTTATTAAATAGCACTGAAAAGAACATGATTGAACGAAAAAAGCATGGAACAGCAGTTTCTATTTCTGTAATCTTTGTTATTGATTATGTTACTGTTAAATAATTAAACGTCTTTCCTGTCCCCTGCTTTTTGTCAGGCGTACAGCCGTATACGTTCAGGGTGATTTGAGTTTCATCGGTACTAGAGGTATTGCATTAATATCGACATGCGACATGTGACATCCGTGTTTTAGTGTGCACGAAAAATAGTAGCCCCATGAGCGGGTTTCGAGGCTCTGGGAGAAATAAACCTGCCAAGGTTCCATGAGACCGCGTGGATGTGACACGAAAGTGCACTATGGACAGCGTCCATTTGAGAATCTATCTCCGGAGAGAGATGATCCTAAGGGGACATATATCGGCAAAATAAGAGTTGAATAACGCTTTATTTGGACCACGCCCAAAACCCAAAATTATATAAGGGTAGCAAAAAGATGGCGTAGTGGGTAAAATCTGCCAACGACATTTTTCACATGTATGCTTAGATTTACTTTTAAAATCCTCTGATATTTATAACCTTGTATAAAAATAATTTTTTCCTGCAGTTATATCAAACTTGTTATTTTCTTGACAATATATTTTAGATTGCCTCGTCTTCACTTGGAGTTTCTTAATCATCGATATATTAGCCACTTCTGCTGGCCTCTTCGACGGAGGTTTTACAAAACACATCCAAATCTGCGGGGTCTCAGAGTCATACCTTAACTTTCACTACGCAACATATATATCATATATTAGAAATATAAGATACCATTATCGCTGCCATGAAAAAAAATGTTTTCTCAAGGTTCAGAAATACAGTTAAGTCCTGAAAATATAAAAAAAAATACTAGGTAATCCATACCCTAGTTGATATGCTTCCATTTCCGTCTAGATATGAAGTTTGACCATATACCTGGTAGGTAGGTCTGGTTTAGGAGCCTGAAGTGTTATTTTTGGCAGGTTGCCAAAATATCAGTGGTTGAGCGTGGTATTCGCATTCCCGCTGACCGCCCGTATACCAGAAATGGGATATTGCCCCCCAAAATTGGTTATATACTAGTATGTAGCTTACACTTTTGGCGCCATCCGTCAAGCTTTCATGAGAAGTGGCAAGTGTATTGGTCCCTTTTGACCAGGCCATGGTTCAGGCATTACAGCGGCCATCCGTTCTATGTTAGAGTGAACAGCAGTAATAAAACTTTGAAACGAAATCATTTACATGAGATGGGAACGTAGACGTAGACAAAAACCTTGGCCGCTGACGGTCAGTTAATGCCTGGCTTAGAAATAGAACCAAGTACCCCTAATAACCTAGACCTGATGTTACTAAGAACCCGCATGCAGTAACCGTCACGATGGCAACTGAAGTCAGCCATTCATTCAGCGCCGGAATGAGGACCAGACCCTTAAATGTTGTGGCGTTCTTATGGTTGGAGAGGCTTTATAGTAGAAACAGCCCCGAGTCAGTGTTTCCTATTTGTAGGCGAGCAATAACAACCATCTGAGAGTTATTTACACAGATAATAATTCTAGTCTATGTTACTTGAAACATTAAGGGCCACCAGATCCCATCAGTGGTCCAATGTGAAGGTCATAGGTCACGTGACTGAAGGGGAAGAGTTTCCTGACTAATTCGGAAACGAGGAGAAACATTTCTAGCATGCTATATATATATTCATATCTTGTGCGTACCTTTATTTTTTTTCCGAACTTGGCATTGTAAACAGTTGATCTAGTAAACGATTGGGGTATGACTCATCCCTCTTTTTTATTTCTGTGAATCCTGCTACATACTGAAATTAATTCGCTGTCGTAAATCCAGTTATTATCATTCTGCAATAGCCCTATTCAGATTACATTGAATAGTAGGCGTCTTTCAAACAATATAGCCAATACATATTGCGCCAACAAAATTATTTGCAAACTAAAAAAAAACATAAGTTCTTTAAAAAAAATATCTATTTTTAGCTTTGATTGAGGAAACCAATATGAACACGCTCAATATGACAGTCTCTGCTCCCTACTGACAGAAATTAAAAGTAACCGACAGCGAGAGCGCCGCGCCGTCTGGGAGTTCCCGTTGATTGATAAATCACCAGACAGGGTTGTCATGTTCAGGTCACACTCTCTCATATTTTGCCTTTTTATTAACAGTGAGAAAAGGGCAGGAAGTTTAAACGAGTTTATAAGATCCTTTACACAATTCAAGCTTTCAACCCTATCATTTAATTGACATTGCCTTTGGGGCTCGAAGAGAATCAAAGGGGAGCTGGTGCATGATAGGCTGTGTTGTCCACTACACGTTAACCACCAACTGCACCGTAAATGGTAATATAGCAAGGTCAGGTTGTTGCTGATTTTTTTTTTTTCTCTAGAACGTTGCTAATATCCTTGAAGAACAAGGGAACATGCCATGATTCAATGCAATGGATAATGCGGCTTGATTTATAGTTTCTTATATTGATTCTAACTCTGCTAGCCACAGAGGCTCGTAACTTCATCCGGTTACATTCTGCTTGTCGCACCTCTGCCGACCAACAGGCTGACGACTACCTGCAGTCTTGAACTGACCATATGGTTCGGTAAAGTTATTAGCACGTGGGGTTGTTATATGATGCGGGGCATTGCATCCAGAACAAAGACTGGGCTCTGATTTAATTGGCTGGTGCAAAGTGCCGAGTAGAAAGTGCTAAAAGATGTGCGAATATCCTGCTTTTTCGTGGAAAAATAAACAGAAAAAAACATGTCATCTTGACGGAAGTGGGTTCACTTTATGTATTTTGAATTTACAATTCAAATATCTGTTTGAGAGTTAAGCTCTCTTTCAATACTGATCGTGCTAATAACGTAAATATTATTTATACAAAATGACCTTTTTAAACATTATGGTATCCAGTCACCGAGAACGAAGATCGAGATCTATACATATAAGTAATGTAGAATGTCAAGTTATCCTGTTCTTGAGTTCAAACAGGGCATGTAGTGTACTGTGGGCATACTCTACCAGGGCAACTTACAAAGAATTCAGTCAAACAGTTAAACTAAGCAAATTCGTGAAAATCCTGTAAAAACTGTGTTAACATCTATCCTGTTTATAGATAAAAAATAAAAGTAAAAAAAAATCAAATAAGGATAAAACGCTTCAAAGCAAACGCTTATTAAACTGTATTTATTTTCCCTTTCATGAGAATGAGGGAGTCCCACAGCTTGATATAATTATGAGACAACACGTTAGATGGCGCTCCGCACAACTGTAATATATGAGTCCGCTTTAAGTTTATGAAAACTAAGATTCCCTGTATTTTTAACAAGACTAAAGATTCGAATAAAAATAATATTTATTAAGCATTTTAAGTTAGTTAATGTTTTCTCACTTTACTTTTAAATTATCTGAGTATATTTATTTAAGAGGCTCGTCCTTTTTGGACACGCAGGAGGAATTTAAATATAGACAAATCTGATTGTGTTTTAAAAATTCTGTCAGTACTTTGTGAACATCTTCTTCTTTGTGGGACGTTTTCCGATCTTAACGTTACAGTTTTATTTTCCTGGACAGTTCCTGATTTTTCCTTCCGAATCCGCGTACAAGTCCTAGTCCAGAACCATCGAGTCCAAGTCAGAGTCTGAGTCCTACATCAATAAGCTTAATTACTTTACAAGATTATTGTAGTAATATACTCATATGTTGAGAAATTTGTTTGATTTAACAGATTTTCATAACTGCACTTTTGGACATAGTTTTAATTGGGTGTAAGGTCTTATTCAGTTTCATCTAACCTTCACTTATACGGTGAAATCTTTGTAATGAGACCACCCATGGAACTGGCCAAAAGTGGTCTTAATTCGCAGGTGGTTGAGTTAGACAGGTCAGTTTTAAGGTGGCACGACTGGTCCCCCCACCTGACCTGACTTTGTTTCAGTTTTTCCTTTGCATTGAACAATCTAATGCTTTAGTACCCCCTAAAGTATACATTTTCTGAAAGCTAAGAAAATTTTCTATAGTTTGGTGATAATAAACTTTGTTTCTGAGGAACAGGTTTGAATTTGTAAGAATTTTAATTTAATTTTAATATTTAACAAAAAAAACGTTAATTCCAGCACAACTAAAGCAGATACAGAAAATCTTCTTAAATAAATCGAGAATTTAGATAATAATCCCCAGGGGTTTTTTTGTTTAGTGAGATAAGTTTAAAAATTACGATTGTACAGAGTATTTAATTTTGAAATCTTCACAAATCATTTAATTTTTTACTTTTACCTTAATAAAATCCTTCAAATTTAGTATAGGCGTAAAATAAAATACGCTTTTTAGAAGACATATTAACAATTACATATATAAAGGATGGTATGTTTCGGACAAGTACTTACTGCGAAATAACGCTCTAAAGATAAGCTGTTCAGGTGAAATGATGTTTCGAGAAAATGGCCAAAAACTATATTCGTAGAGATCATTCGTCCTACACACGTTACTAACCACAACTACATGTTGACAGTCACATGAATTTGGTCAAGACGGTGGTTCTTATCAAACCATGCTATAATAACATGGATTAATTGACTATTTTGCTTTAAAAACGTATTAAAACGATAAAAGTATGACCTGTCACACCGGCGAACTGTCAAACATGATGTCAAGTGAAAATTTGTGTTTCGGCGTTACATACCCGAAAATAGATAGAAAGGCCAATGACACTAACAGATCATTCACAAGGACGGATTTGTTTGCACACTAATTAGTTGTATGCTCAGCTAATTAGATTGGGCTATCACACGTCGACCGTCAGTTCTTGCCACCTCGTGTACGGAGGTACGTGGCCCATGCATTAATTTAAATACTTGCACCTCGCGATTGGCTGAATGACCCAGGTGAGGGCTGCGGGTAGAGTGATTGACAGGCCTGTGGCAGGGCTGGAGTTAGTTTACAAACACCCTGTCAACACATCTTGATGTTTACTGAATAGAAATAACCCTTTTCCACAAAATGTAACCGGCGACCCAAAATGGGCTCAGCTGCATTAGATCCGCCCAGTATTCAATATTACGTATACCTTTTATTGAAAAAACTCCAATTTTTAGGATTTTGACCAGTTCTGCTACCTTAACCAATTGCAATACATCTCCGCTTATCAACATAACCGCCACAAGCACCAACAAGTAGTTTCCTCTTTGTCTTTGTCGCCGCAAGATGGCAGTAGCAGGCCGCCAACTTGTACTACCTTTGAGCTGTTGCATACATCATCACATCTTAACTGATGAGAGTTTGATCATGTCAGTAATCAGATACACAGCAATATTACAAACGAGAAAGCACTCAGAGAGCCCATACCGCCCCATCTCTTCAGCCACTAAATATAATTCATTTTTTCTCCGCTAATGGCCCCTACTTTCAAAAACTCATATACATTTAATGTAAAAATGCCCACACTGACAGCAAACACAAAATGTAAACAAAACAAAATTTGAAGACGGGGTTAAATCTCAAGAAAATCTGTTGCCGATTTCAGATAATATATGATGTTATACCGGGATGCCATTGTTTCAGTGTACTTTCGTTAAGACATTTACAACATCTCGGCTATTCCGGAATAGCCTCACGGGGATTCATAGTGATGCGCCTGATGCACCGCATCATGCACTGCGTGCCAAAAAATTACTCAAACATAACCTAATTTATTTCGAATTCCGGCACATTGTAGCCACTGATTACTTGTTTATGCAAAAATATAAACATGTATGAGATAAAACTGTGTGAATATAACTGGATCCAGATTCACATTTCAATCTTAATGTTTCGTTCCAAAATAACCAATGACTTCGTACTCCAACTAAACAGGATCGAAACACAGTGATTTTTGTTTAAACAAAGCGGTAACCAAATAAACAAAACACAGACCAAGCTGTTTTCATTATCCTCAAGTACCACTGTTGGCGGAGTGTAACAAAGTATAATATATTTTAGCAGAGCTTTATATTGAAAAATAAAATGTAAGAAATGGCTTGGCTAACGGTCTCTGTCCTCCGTCCGGTCGTTCGCCTGTCCATAAACATCCGTCTCACGTCGTTTTTTTCTCTCTCTGTTTGAATCCTTGTCTCCTATTCTGGCCGTCCATTTCCTTTTGTCGGTACGCCTGTTCCATCATTTGATTTACTGCGAGTTCGTCGCTCTGTTAATTGCACGTTCGAATTTATCGGTCCGTCTGTCTGTCCTCCACCTTACCGTCCATTTTTCTTTCATCCTGAATAATGTATGCACGTAAACCCGTTACACTGTAGGTCCTCCTGTCCGTCCGTCCGTCCATCTGTCCGCCAATCCGTTCATCTTAATGTATATTACTACATGGATATTTATCAATGACACCCTGAATGGTTGTCAGTCCGTTACGTCTTCTGTCTGCAGAACTGTTTGTCCTTTGGTTGGTCCTCCTGAAATGTCCTTTCATCCACCAGTCTATCAATCTCCTATTCTCTCTCTCTCTCTCTCTTTCTCTCTCTCTCTCTCTCTCTCTCTCTCTCTCTCAGATTTAATCTTCTGTATTACCGACCAGATTAATAAACGATTGATGAATTATTTATGAATTCACATTTTACTCACACAAGCAATATTGCAAGTAACACGATTAAGTATTGGCGGGGAAATCGAAAGGATTTTGTCGCTCCGGAAATCACGCATCCTATGAACCTGCTCCCACTGATAATGCTTCCCTGTTCTTTATGAGTAACCGTAACATAATCAGAGAGGTTAAGGGTCTGTGTATCACATGTGGCGCTGTTACATGACCCATGAGTAAGTCTGAGTGGATAAGAGGGGGGGGGGGGCCTTTGTTTAGGCATAAGAGGCATTGTCCTGGATTTATCATTACGGGTGGGGGGGGGGGGACATGCAGATTGTCGGGGGGGGGGGGGGGTATCGACAGCTTTTATTATAAAAATCTATGAATACTGAAGAATCAGTTTTTCCAGTTACATATATAATGAAATATATGGTGAGTGTGAACCATTTCAAATATAGTACAATTAAGTATAAGGATTTAATCAATATGGTATAATGTTTTAGTATAGATTAATTATAAACCAAAATAAGATATATAATATTTCTTAGTAAATTCAGACATATTGTTTAGTAAGTCAGGGGTGGAATTAGAGGGGCCATGGGGGAGCGTGCTCCTCTTTCTCAACCTAAAAATTGTATGGGAAATTTAATGAGGTACGATTAATGCGAAATGCAGGGCAGACATCTGCTTCCTTTTGCATCTTTTTCTCTCATACTTCGGCAGGTATAATGTACAAGCCTACTTGCACTCTACAGGTGTGGCGATTTCAGATTGCCTATCTTTCAGATTACCCCCCGGTAACTTGAAACCGATTTAAGATTACCACCGGCGGTAAACTGAATTCGGTTTCAGAATTCCCTCTCCAATTTCAGATTACTCCCCTTCCCCCCCCCCCCCCCCGAAATGTATACTAATGAGTATTTATATACTTACCTAACACATTAACTTACGTAGCCAGAAAACAAAAACATCATTAACTGCTGCTACTACTTCTATTTATAATAATGACAATAGTAAAATTAACGATGATGATTATTATTATCAAATTGTCATTATCCATGCAGTACAAAAGGTAAAAAACATTCTCTCTCCGGTTAGATTATAAATACACCAACTATACAGAAAACACGCAGTTTTGCAAAATAACTGATATGATAATAACCGACATCCATAATTTAAATGTTATCTTTTTTGATCACGAAATACGGCAACTGACAAGCATACTGCAGCAATCTTCCTGACTGGCTTAGTGATGTCGTGAAGTCAGATACTGGGTTTGTACACGGGAGAAGAGGGGTAGAGGGGTAACCTGAAATCTAACTCGATTTCAGATAACGGGGGGGGGGGGGTAACCTGAAAGGGGGGGGGGGTGTCAGTCTTAAGTTTTTACACGAGTACAATCGTTAACCTGTTCAAGCGAGTCGAGCCAAATACCCCGCTTTTAATTTCTCTATCCTCCCCTGAGCTTTTGAGGAATGTATCTATAAGGAATGTTTCAAGTGTAATATAATCGTACCCACAGGAAATGATAAATGGGATATGACATCCGTCTATTTATAGTATATGATAATGGATGGCGCTAAGACCTGAAGGTCATACTGTGCCTTGTATCGTGACACAAGACGGCACATTCATAATGATAACACATATACCTCAATCAATTTAAAAAAATGCTGATAAATAGCTATGTGTCATACTTATAGTGATGTTATCAATGATAATAAATGCATATAACCTTACATATTTATTTGTCTTCGATTTCCTTGTAAGATTATCAAATATGTAGTTGACTTATCTAAGTGCTCAAAATATAAACAATGAAACATCAAGCTAAGGTTTCGAATTCATCTCGGGCTCCTTTGGTTTTTTTTCATTTTTTCTATTTATTAATTGGCATAAAGGTGATATTTCCAAAATCACAAAGTTCACACATGAATTCAAAAGAACAGATTCAAGTGAATAAAAAGTTCCTCCAACATGTGTACAAAGCGTAAGTAATGTGGTGTATTTAGCCATATATTATATATATATATATATATATATATATATATATATATATATATCAAAGTTAAGGTAAGGGTTTATAGTCTGATACCACCGACGATGTCAGTCTCATCCAACTTTACACTATGCCTTCCTGGTCTTTCGGGCTTGTTCATTCTTGTGGCTGTTTCAAGCAGCCATTTCAAGCGGTAAAAAGTTATTCGTTCTTCATTTTCGAGAGAGCGCACCCTTGTGGTAAAGACTTTGGAGTCTTTGCGTAGACGACGGTCAGAACATGACGCAAACCCCTAACCTTGCGGTCATAAGTACAACGTATTAACAATTACGCCTCCACGCTTCGTAATATATATATATATATTTCACGGGGTTCGCGAGAAATGATTTGCGTTTTAGAGGGCGCTGGATAGAGCACTGATGGTCGGCACTCTTAAAAGCAAGCAAAATCGCATTTCTACCAGAAGGAGAGCAAAATTATTTTGTGAAACAATGTCCCGTAAATTGTAAATGTAATTAATCAGTTTATGCAATCTAATTTATGACACCTAAATTCTTAACTTTATGACTCCCGTCCTAGCATTTTTTTTAAACTTCCGGTGCTCAAAATTTTAGTTGTTTATTTATTTGCTTTAAGTCGAAAAAAGCAAAACCTTGATTGAATAATTGTTTCACTTAAATTTAATGTATTCATTTTATTTAAATGGACAGTCGGTATCTTATGTTTTCGAACCGTGGACATATATATAGCACGTATAAACTCATATGACCAAGTCAGATAATTAAAAAAATAGTAACAATTCAAAGAAAACTCCAGAACTACCATTTTTGTATAAAAAATAAGTGCATATAATCGATTACGATTACGATAACTTTGTGATAACTTAAAAAAAAGTAATCATAATAACATCCGCGATTACAAACCTTAATATTGTCAATAGGCAACACAAGAATTGCACTAGTGTATCAAAGAACAAAACACTTAAAAGAGTAATTAGTCTCATCAAGATATGATGTGTTCAAGGAAATATTCGCTAAATCTGTTTAAAATTTGAAAATACAAAAGCAATTAATGTTATCATATGTAATTATCATGGTTACGATTACACTAGGACAGTAATCGATTACGATTTCAATTATTTCGCTTTAAAATGAATGATATCGATTACTGATAACGATTTGCTATGGGGAATGCTGATACAGAGACTTGTAGGCCTGATATACATAGAGACGAAAATATTCACATACACACGAGCGTAAAACATTTAAATCGTCTCGATCCTTCACGGTTAAGGAACAATTTAGTGATAATAATTTACTCAAGTACGTTGTTGATATGCGTACGACACGAACCAAACGTCGGAACAGACAGGAAAAGATGACGGTACATCACGGTGAAGTGTGTTCTTACCGAGGGTTTTACTGGTGAGCTAATACCAGGAACCGTGCAGTAGATGGTCAAGTGTAAGAAATACAATAAGAACAATAGTAAAACAGAGATGCGCCCTCAGATTAACTTCTCTGTGTAAACACATGAGTCACGAACCGGTATGCGAGTCTAACCTTTCCTGATCTAACACAACCGATATAGGTATGCTCACAAGAACCAAATACTCCATCACAAAAACTCCAAAAAGTCATGCTTTCACTTTTACATTTACCTCGGTGACCGAGTCTCCCCTGTACCCTGAAATCTAGCCCAGCCTCCCTGAGGGCACTTATAGGATTGGGTATTCTGATGTTCTTGCTTCATTAGGTGTAATGCAACCAAGCGGATTCGACACACCTACGTAAATCGTAAAATCAGATGATCATTGTTACCTGTCTAAACTAAGTCAGACGGAGTGTTTTAATTTTCACCCCTGGGTACCCTCTATCTCTCTGTCTGTATGTTGTCTGTTTGACTGTCAGCAGATCAGTAAAGACGTTAAGGTAGAATACTGTTTTACAGTTTGCTGTAATGAGCTAAGCGTGCCGACCAGGAAATGTGATTTTTTTAAGGTGTTCTGACGTAAAACCTGTGTTCTGAAGTAAAACCTGTGTTCTGAAGTAAAACAAGTCTCAGTCTATAAGCTTTATTATATTTGCCTGTAAAGCAAATACATGTAGGACAAATCCTACAAGACTGGTACAGACTGGAACTATTATGTAGCCATCTATTATAGATCTATTATCTTTCGTATTACGGGGCTAATAGGAGGAGCCCACTTGAGTCTAAGAGAGAGCGAGAGGAGAGAGAATGAAAGACATAGAGTTTATTTCTAACGATAACTCGAGCTATGCGTCATCTTAGAAGATAAATATAGCTTAACAACTTTCTTTACATCAAGGACATCATCTATGTTTTTTCCCCATCTTATACATGCTACAGTCTGACGGTGTTTACCTGAGGTTCAAAGTCATCCGGTAACGAGCAGGCAATGAGGAAGCTTTAATCCGCGGTCATAGCAAAACCTGTCAATATCCAGGAGACATACAACATACATGTGCCGCAATCATGCTTAGACAGTGGATATAAACCGCTCACCGGCGACTTCACTGAACTTCCTCTAAATATTCTGAGTGTATACGGCACAATGAGGCTTTTACCCGCATCTGTTATATTTATTTTGGGATTTGCAGTTAAGATCAAGCATGTGGCGTCCTCGACAACAAATAGTAAGTGTTTCTTTTTGTCTGTCTGTCCATCTGTCTCAATGATTTATCTCTAATATACAATAGTATACAAATAAATTTTCTTAAACATATCAATTCAAGTGGAATATCAAGCAACATTCATAGGCGGGTCGGTTGTTCCACATCAGGATGATACATTTTTATCAGGTGTCGAAATAAAAACAGAAATAATTGCAGTATGAAACTTTTATTTAAATTTAATCGAACAACTTCAAAATGGTAATTATCGTTTACCTTACGAACAGAAGATATAATACTATTATGTATCATTGATCATACTTTACATTCTTTGTGGTGCCAGACAGTCGAGTGGTAAAATGCTCGTGCTCGATTCCCTGTATGTGAGTGGGTTGTAGTGGTCCGACCGAGGTGGGCGGTTTTTTTCCGAGTTTTCAATTTTCTTCCACCCCTATAGGCTAACGAAAGCCAACGTCCGCGCCGTTTCGTGTGCCTTACATTAGCCATTTAAACTAAATGTGCAATACATGTAAAATAATAAGCTTATGTATGTGAAAACTGCCGTACAACAGTAGTCGCTTATTTGAATAAGGTAGATCATATCCTAAGACGCTGACTTCCGAAGCTTGAGATCACCGTTTCTTCCTGAGCAAAACAATGAATCAAAATTGCTTGTATTAAGTTTATTATAATGTAATAGCTGGAGTCTCTGATTTCGAAATTATTTCTAGTCCCCGGCATAGAAACCCTGAAATCCAGAAGATTTAATTATCATTCTTCTGCTCATCCAAAATTCCATAGACACTCTTATGAACTTATCAGTTAAACACGGAATTAATTAAATATTGGTTTAACAATTCTGGCCACACACAATAGAATACTGTTTTATACGGACCCGGGAACAATATATGCTGCAAGCATGTGAATTATTTCTTTTTCTCCATCGGTCAAGAAACAATATGTCAAATTTTGCCTGCTTACCAAGAAATTCAAAACTTCAATTCTTGAAATGGTGTATTTGATCAATAAATTTTAGTAATTAGCAACATCACCAAAACTGGTCTTCATTTAAAAACAGTAATTTATCCATGAAAAATAGAACAAATATTTTTTTTCGTATGGCCTGAAGTGTTATTGCATAGTTTGATACTTTTTACTTACTCTTTTCTTCAACAGAACCATGGACAACATCAAACAATACCGCAGCGTCAACTGCGTCATCGTCAAATACGACATTAAACGAAAATTCAACACGTGCAGGAAATATCACGACATCTTCACTAACAGCATCAAGTGTATCCATAGCAACGACAGCCTCCGCAACAAGTACAGCGTCAAAGGAAAATACAGCCATCGTACCTGCTACTGCGGGAAATACAACAGAAAATGAAATTACAAAGAAAACACAAGATTTAAATTCACCAGAAATCTCAACAATAACAACTACAACACAAGCAATATTAACAACAACAAATTTGGTTACGAACTCACCGGCATTAGATACATCAACATCAGACACAACAGAGGATATAAATGAGACAACGCCACCAGCGACTTCAACAAATCCAGTTACAGCAACAGAAAGCCTGGCAACACGATCGGTTTCTCCAACAAGTACAGTCCACACAACTGCAAGTGTAACAACACAGCCTAAAACACCAGTCCTGACAACGCCAAGTGTGACAACACAACCTACAACTACAGTCCAGACAACGTCAAGTGTGACAGCACAACCTACAACTACAGTCCAGACAACGTCAAGTGTGACAACACAACCTACGACTACAGTCCAGACAACGTCAAGTGTGACAACACAGCCTATAACTACAGTTCAGACAACGTCAAGTGTGACAACACAAATTGTCACACAGCCAACAACTACAGCAAGAGTGATAACAACTTTTCAACCAACAACAGTTCATACAACCGTACCGGCAACATACTCCACACAAATCCCTTCAACAAAAAGTCCAATAACAAAGACCGTCTCCACATCCAGATCGACTACTGAAGAAATCACGGCAACCTGGAATTCATCTAGTTCTACAGAAAACGTGACCTCAGAGAACACAACAGCCGTAACTAGAGGTAAGTATAATTAAGTATAAAAGTATATATGCATATTTCAATATATATGATCAATGGTTTAGCCGTGTTAAGCCCCGTTCCCACTTTCACGAATTTGACGCCGAATCGCCACGAACTTACATCATTAAAATTCGTAGAGACGTCGTGGGAGTGTCGTAGATGATGTCTTGAACATTCGGTAATGTTCGTAGCGAGGTCTTGAGCACTCAGAATTCGTGGCGCTATTTTTGAAATGTTCAAAAATTAAGCTTTGTCGTCACAAGTCGTAGCTAAGTCGTAACAGTTTCTTGGTAAGTCGTATGAGAGTCTTCATAATTCTTGTAAATTCGTGATGTAAAACAATGTCACGAATGCTCACGAAGGACAATGACATCGACACGACTTCAACACGACTACAATACGACTACCACAAGAACCTCTCAAGAGAGAGTCACGTTCATAAAGCCCCTTCCTACTTTCACGAATTTGGTGACGAATCATCAAGAACTGACATCATAATGTGACGGAAAATTTTATTTTCTTGGTGATTTTTAACTTCTTACAAACCAATGAGGAATAAGGTTTAGAAGTAAGAACACTGTGTAGATTTGTAAATTTGCTTTAAAGAAGATTTGTATTGTGGTTATTGGTTCCAACTAAATTTGAACTAAAATAATTTGAAGAAGCTGAATCAAATTACGTTTCCTTTGTAATTTGTTACTTCTTGTAAACAAACAAGGAAGTTTTTGCAGTGAAAAAAACATGTAGTTTCGTAAATTTGTTTTAAAGAAATTTTTTATCGTGGATATTGGTTGACAAAATAAATTTGAACCAAAACAGTTTTAAGAAGCTGAATATATTATACAGTTTCGTCATACTTAAACATATGGTCAATATAATAAATTATGAATTTCCTATTTTACTATGGGAGAATAAACTGAGCCTAACACAAATTGATATTAACAGAATCTTATATCACATTGAGAGCTGAATCAATAAGATATTTTAACCAATATTTTGCGAATACAGATATTTTACATCCGATTAAGACGGTCGTCTACTTGGACTTAAAGAAGTTAACGTCGTATTTGCCACCACATAAATAAGTCGTAATTGTCTAATTACTCAAATCAAATAAGACATATATTATCAGTGTTTTAAACTAGATAACTTTTGTCAAATTAAAATATCTGAAGAAGTTGATTGAAGTGTTGTTATGGTGTCCTTTTACTAATATCGGCTTCTTTGTGACATTACAATAGCTATATATCACATGTATAGCTATCTAACAATCCGTAGCAAAATTGAATGATCGTATGAGTATCGTCCACAAGTCGCGGATCAATCGTGGAAATATCGTACCAGTATCTTAGACGTCGTCACGGAGCCGTGAACATTCTTAAAAGTGTCCTGTCATATCGTGCTGGCTTCGTGTCACTGTCGTAGCCAATCGTACTGGCATCGTACTCCTTTCGTACAATATCGTGGTCGTGATGGAATTTTTATCACTCGACAGGCCGATTGGCCACGAATCGCCACGAATTCAACATCATGGCGAATAGGCGTCAAATTCGTGAAAGTGGGAACGGGGCTTTAGTCTTTTGTCGACATGTAGAGAGGAAGAGTGACGCCTTTAATATGATTTATTATCTAAGTTGTTTACTTAAATTAGGGGTGTCACTCTTTAAAAGTTGTGTCTTTACCTACACTTCAATATATATATATCCCGACGAACTCTATTTGATGCTTGTGTCTTTGCCTCAGGGCGCACATTATCATTTAACAGTCTTGGTTACATGTGACACAACAGGCCAGTAACATATATACATTCAGGGTCGCATATCTCTGTAACATGCATATACCGGTATGATCTAGTCCATTTCAGCCAGAAAGCTTTACCAGATATGAGTGTAACAACATGTTGCACGAAACTACTTAGTTGTAAAATGTCTGAAAATACCTGATTCGTCTTCATTTTGTATAATTTTATATATATATATATATATATATATATATATATATATATATATATATATATATATATATATATATTACTTACATAACGGTCCTCATCGCTACTCAAGGTTCGTGTTGGTTGCTATAATTAATTATCTGGAAACTGAAAGAAAAAGAGAAAGACTACACAATTCGATGGGATGTAACGAAAATATCAAACACACATAAACGAAAAAGCGGACTGTGTAACCTGTGCCTTAAAGAAAAAATTAATTATAACAACCAGCAGGAACAATTGTCTCAACAGAATTAATCTCGAAATGCCGCCACAAATCCCCCACATTTAAACCACCGGACCATGGGGCGGATCAAGGATTTAGGAAAAGGAGGGGTCGAACCTAAAAGGACTAATGACAGAGCCTTAAAAAGTTCCCAGATCCAGAAAAGGGGGGGGGGTCTAGGCCGAAAAATTGGTCTGAAACACTTAAAGAAAAGGTTGCAGGTGCTGAAAAAAAGGGGGGGGGGGTCCAGATCCCTTGCCCGCCCCCCCCCCCCCCCCGACGATTGCCACCACGAACGGTGTGACACCATGTGGACCGTTATGAAAGTAAATCATAACATGCTGTACAATAATATCGAGCACTTTAGCTCGAATTGTTAAAATAACATAGTTTTATATATATATATATATATATATATATATATATATATATATATATATATATATATATACCTGACGTAGAAAGTTAGATAGTTAATGTTAATTAAGAATAGATGAGAACATTCATCACCCCACACCACCCACCCATACATTAACACATATATGTGTTTGTATGTATATATGTGATATATTCAAGTGTATTATCACTGTGTTTTAATAATTCTGTAATATACTAAATATAATTTTAATCTTATGACTGACCTGACATTTATTAAAATATAAATATGTAATGTCAGTTTTGTATTATTGTCAGTCTAAATTTGCGGATGTTTATGGTTGCAATGTTTTTATGAACTTGTGTTTTTTTTTCACATGTCCGCTCATTTCAGGGACCACGGTACCTCCTAGGTCAGAGTTCTTCTTCATCCTGGGTACAAGTTTAACGTGTTCCTTCATTATCGTCATCATCATTGTACTGATCCTGCTTTGTTGGTAAGTAGCTCTCATACTGTAATATACTAGTATAAGGAAGGGTTGAACGTACCAGGCAGGTATTACAGAGCCTTGAGCATAAAGAAATCCCAGCAAGAGATAATACATGTACATCTACACATATGCGACACACACACATATAAATATATATATGTATGTATATATCGATGTTGAAGTATGCATAATACAACATCCCGGTTATTGTCATAATTGTACCATGTCCCGGTGACATGACAAAAAGCGGGTTTGACTGTTTATATATATATATATATATATATATATATATATATATATATATATATGTATAAATATATATATATATATATATATATATATATAGGAGGTATAATTTACAGTCTTTGTTGAATCAATTTTTTCTTTAGGTGTACCATGGTATATTTATAAAACCATCATATTGTTTGTCTTTGTATTTATTTATATATATATATATATATATATATATATATATATATATATATATATATATATGACCTACCCAGCAACCATCCAGCAAATGCCTGAATCGCCGTAGCTAAAGCCTTATCGCGAATATTTCCTCAGTTCTGTGACCTTTAACCTTTATCGCGACCTCATACTCTACACACAATTAAACAAATCCTATCTGGAGTCCCGATTCAATGACAGGATGTATGACCCTGCACTTTACATGAAGTTTTTATATGGTTGTAAGGCTATGTCTGTCACTGGCATTAGAGTATCGAACCTTTAGGGAGCACAAGCCAATGGTTGCACATAGTAAATATTGATTCTATGATTCTCTCAACGGACAGGATTACGGCAGTTATGTCTTTTACACCGGAGGTTATGTTATCGCCATGTATCCGTGTCTGTTCTCTGTCTTTATGTCTGTCTGTCATTTTTTGTATATGTACCATATATCTAAAATACGTTTGTTTCAAATAAGAATTCTGTGAATATGTCGGACACTGAATCGGAACGATATAGCAGTTAGTTTACTTATAGATGTAGATACTGAATTACTGTTTTTTCTCTGTGTACCTCTGAAAAAAATTAAGAACCAAAGTACTGGGACCTGGTTGAGAGAATTTGTGAAGATAGGCTGGTAAAGTGAATAAATATGAGCGAGTAACTGAATAGAAAGTGTACGCCGGCGGAGGTATGCACTCTTTGGGTGCCGTCCACTTTTATCCGTTCACTGGGTTCTTTCAGCCTGCTCCCTCCTTCTGTTACGATGTATAAATCTGAGCGATAATTAAGGAACGGCTGTCATTTCCTTTCTTTATATAGGTACTGGTACACCGTCGTCTTTTATTTTCCATTTTTTAAATGAATTAACGGAGTTCATTAGACTGGACCCTCCGTCTCTTCGAGTTTGTGCCTCACTTATGAATTGCAGTTAAATTTTTCAGCAGTACAATATGGTTACCAGTGGTTAGACGCTACATTTTCCATTTTCATGCTAGACCGAACTCGCACAGTGCATCCAACATGATGCCCTCCATGCGTATGGACATGAGGGAATAAGTTTTTAAATACATGAAATTTTTTCATCCATGCATCTTGAAACAAGAATTTTGTTTCGATCTACGGGTTCTATGATATTCGATCGTATATATGTTCCCGAGTCGTATGAATTGTGGTATACACATGTATTGTAGTACACACAAATCGATGTATTTGATAAGGAATGATGTACTCTATTAATTTTAACAGTTTCTCCTTTTTTTATACACTTAAAATTTATCATACCACTGAATGGAGGTTAGGGTATGAAGGAGTGCCTATTAATGTAAGTGGTTCAGCGGAGGTTGAACAGACAGGGTATTTGTTTTTCAAGGTTTGTGTTGAAAATGGGTTTATTCAGGAACACAAACTTTTCAGATATATGAGGGTCTGTTGTGCACCTGCTGCCTTTTAGCTACGAGGCATATGTAAATAAATATACACATATATATATATATATATATATATATATATATATATACATATATATACATGTATTATACTACCACAAGTAATTTTCATGATGTGTTCGAGCCATTTTTGGCAAGACTCGCTTAACGTAGACCTATATGTTTCCGTTTCAGTTACAGGAAGAGGAAAAACGCAAAGAAGACACGGCAGTCGGCTGAGAAATTGTATGTTGATAATGGAACAAACGGAGTCGCATCTTTATCTGTGGTAAATGAGATCAGTGGACGAAGCACAGACGCTGGTACGACACATCTGAAATACTCCACGTCAATGCCTCTGAGTGCAGCGGCAGACAAAGCCCCTGACCGTTGTTGTTCATTGCCAAATGGTAGGGTCACTACAATATTTATCGAAAAACAGACTAAAGAGAATGGAAATAGTGGTAAGAAGAACAAACGTAATTCCTACAACATTTCTGAATTCCGCATTTCTGGTGGTCAGAAATTCTCCAAAAGCAAAACGATTGAGAGTCAAGAGAAACCGAAAGGAGAGGGCACAGGAAGTGTTAATACTCTGAAGACAGTGTCCACAAAAAACGAGAATAAAAACGATGATTCCATTGCCACTGAAGACAGCAAGGAGACAGCTCCAAGCACGACGAAAGAAGGCACTTTACACCCTTCGCCACCCGAAGAGGCACCTGAACTTCCAGATAAGATTGGAAAACCAAGGAGTTTGATATCACTAATACCATCCATTGACAAAAAAAATCAGCAAAAGGAGGAAGAGAATCCAGCAAAAAAGATCGTTTCCACGACAGACGAAACCCAGTCAAAGGCACAGAATCCCCCACACTCCTTTCTGGCAGAGATGAAATTTATAATGAAAAATAACTCGGCCGCAGCAGGTGTAACACCACAGATGGCAAAGGCAACACGACTTGTCGGGAAGACCAAGGAAGAATCAGCGGAAAGTGAAGGTAATAGTAAAAGGAGTAATATTACTCTTGTCCAAAATCCTGACAAAAATACATCTGGTGAAAATGCTAAAGCAACGGTAAGTAAGCAATCCGCCGTTTCGCCTCCGGGAACAATTGAAAAGAAGAAAGATGATGACCCCAAAGCAAGGGAAAATGAACGTGAAGATGATATTTACGGTGAGGCATTGTTTCCTAAATCAGGACAGACTGAACGACAGGAATCGTGTGGAACGAAAAATAAAGGTGGTCCATCAACAGTACAAACTAAAGTATCAGATACCCAACAAGACACCAATGAAAGTTCTAAGAATGATAAAATCAAACCATGCTTAAGTCCAAAAGCTGGCAAAAAGGAATACGCCAAAAATACCACTAGTGGAGATAATAAGAAAAATCAAATCAAATCACGCGCCTGTCCGAAAGCTGGAAAAAAGGAGCAAGAAAAAGAAGCAACCAGTGAAGATAATAAGAAATATCAAATCAAATCATGTGTCAGTCCGAAAACTGGCAAAAAGGAAAAAGGAAACCCCAAGGAAAATGTAAAGCCTGTCAAGCCAGAAAAAAATTTAGCTAAAGGAAACACAGGCAAGGTTGATGAATATTCAGAGGACGATGTTTACGAAGAAGCAGCGTTTTTTAAGCAGATCAAAGCAAACCTCGAGAAGAACTTAAAGTCTGAGAAAGATAGAGCAAAAGATGGTATACCGGAGGGGATGTCAGGGAAGCCAAAATTAAGCAAGACTGCAATAAACAGAAGTAATGAATCTTTGAATAGCTCAAACGAGCTTAAAGAAAAGCATTCCAAACCTAACCCAGTGATGAAGAAAAGGACGCACGGGTCATCTTCGTCTTTGGCGGATTCAACCGCAGAGGATGAAGGCGACGTGTATGGAGAGTTCCAGCTTCCTATGAAAAGCTCCATCTCAAAAGCAGGAAAACCCTCGATGGCTAATGAAGATATTTATGAAGAAGCACAACCAGTAAAGCCTACTAAACATATGAACAGCAGATCACCAAAACCAAAGAATATCTACGCGAAATCACAACCAATGAAGTCCGAAAAACCCATGAGCAAAAAACCGCCAAGCCAAGATGATATTTACGAAGAAGCCCAGCCTGTGAAACCTATCAAGCCAGTGAGCAAGAAGCCTAAAGATGCAGAGAACATATATGAAGACGCCGAACCTGTAAAACCCAAAGAGCAGGTAAATAAAACAGCTACGGAACCGGACAGTATCTACGAAGATGCGCAGCCAGTGAAACCCGAGAAGTTTGCAAACACGAAACCCCCAAAACCAGAAAGAAAGAAAGATAAAAAGACCAAGAAATCAAAAGATGAAAACGAGAGTGAAAAAGCGATTTACGCTCAGCCTGATAAATCCAAAAAGAAACAGGATCAAAGTGGTGCATCTTCTAACGCTGTAGAAGAAGTATTTTACGAGGACACTGTGTTTGTGAAACCAAGCAGCAAAGAGGAGTCGGGAAAATCCAAGAAAGACAACAAAACTACCAAGATGAAGCAGGAAAAATCGAAAGCGAAAACAGGCAAAGGGAAAACTAAAGGTAAAGAGACTGAAAATGAAACTGAAGAAGTAGTTTACGCTAAGCCTGATGTAAATCTGAAACTAAAACCCAAGATTCCAAACCCTCCGGCCGAGAGCAGCAAGGGTAATGGGGAATATGAGTACGCTGTGCCCGTAAAGGTGAAGAATCCGAACGTGTCTTCGAAACCAAAGATAGCAGACAAACCTAAAGGCAAGTTCAATTTCTTTCAACGTAGGAAAGGGGATTCAGAAGCTCAACCAAATAGTGATAAAAAAAGGGATTCTGTGGTCATGACGGAAAATGATATATATGGCGAGTTTTGATTCATGACCGTTGACACACTTTTTTAAATGTTACGTTTTACAAAATACAAATCAGCTAATTTCTTATGATATATTGAGGAAGTAACAATTATCGCTGTAAATCAATGTATGATGGATGATGTATCTACTGTTTCTGTACATAAGATTGTTTCATCGCTAATGTCTAACGCATAAGGATTGAATGGCATTTGTCATAGTTGTAGACATTCAAACTGCTCCTATGGCCTGCGGGCAGGCCTTCGACAATTTTTTTTTTTTCAATTACATTGCAAACATTTTTGCTTGCTGTCCTTAAGTAATAACATACTGTCAACAAATCTCATGCACATCAAATAGAACGCTTATAGATAGTGAGTTTGTGTAGGAAGTTGCTGTATTTATATGTGCAATATATTCACGTTTAATTACCAAATCTACAATATATACAAGGCATTTAAAAAACTAGCCCATCTTGCTCCAGGATTTTCATCCTTTTTGCATGCTCAACACAGGATTGTTCGTCATTGTGAACATCATTTATGAACTATAAATTAGCTGTTGAATCATTTATAACATGTATATTATACATAATATATTTGATAAATGTCCATGCATTTAATTTGAAATCATTCGTTTAATTTAATGACCTGTGTGTTCTGAACTTTTTCATATAAAGTTGTACCCTTTTATATAATCACATGTTTATTCGTTTGCGTTCACAGGATGTGAATTTTATTTCCCATTGTACTTTTTGTTAAAATAAACGCAGAACTTTTTTTCTATATTTTGTTGTCTCCTCAAGTGTATGTGATCATTGACTAAAGTATGGACTGCTCTATTAATACTATATAAATACAGTATAAATGCTAAAATATAAGACAAAGGCTGCCGAGATAAACTGCATGGTGTTTCCTTTTGATTTATTATTCTTCTGTTATACAGACATGGATGAACCGGACGATAGTCATTATTTTACTTGGAATCAATGTTGCTTGATAACCGGCCTCACGTCATTATTGGATACAAATGCTAGTTTTATTGCTTAAGGACCTGCTTTAAAAAAAAACAAATGTTTAAGAGAAAGGGCTGCTGGCTGACGGAATGATTATGTTACGGATGGACTTTCAGTCATAAGGATATACACCATTGCATGATGCATAGGTTAACGTAATTCCCAAAATATGAAAAACTTTATGAAGGCGTTAAGGAAAAATGGACAGTTTGTGAATGAATTGACAGCTTGATAGATGTAAATGAATTGGATTGAAATTTGACGGAAAGGGATGGAAATACGAAAGGGGTAGATGCTCTGAACAGAATTATTTCAGGTAAAATCTCTTGTAAAAGAAGGACATGTACACATGGATTGATGACTTTATCATATGGACAACAAGAAGGACGTTCAACTGTAAAAGATATTTGAATATTAATCCAATAATTTTCCTGGATTCATTGAAATACTGGAATACAGAAATGGTTTATTGTCCTTGTGAAATCTCTGAATTAAGTCCAGTCTTCATTGTTGCAAAGCAGTCTTGTTAAAACGGTATAAAATCATGTTTTTCTTCTTACATATGTAGTGAAACTGACCCATTAACATTTTAGAGACCGGAAATGATAAAGAGAATTTGATAGAAAAAATGCGGCTAGCAGATTCCTTTTTATTCTTCTCTACAAATCCAGGAATACAGATATTTGTAGCTCGTTGATGAGTCTATCGGTCTTTGAACCAGTACGTTTATCCAAATATAAAGATTAAACATGAACGTGCCTTGGCCGCCGATCTGAATAAACTGTTAAGACTAACAGTAAGTGTAATTTCAGAGAAATGTTGACCTTTAAACTCTACACATGAGGCTCCAAATCAATGCGTCGTAGTGAGTACATTGCTTCGTTAATTGCTCTTATTGTCGATTTCCTGAGCTGTTTGCCCTATGGGTCGCCTATGACTATCCTGAGATACTGGGTACAACCAGCCACCAACTGTGTTTAATCAATGACAGGCTCCTGGTGAGAGATGGTGACAGTGTTATCCTTGATGGACAGACAATCTGTGCTTTACTAATTAAACTTAAAGACACCTTTGCACATACCATTCATGTTAAATACACAGGACACTGCCAGTATTTAATTTTAAAATCATTTGCTCATCATTGTTTACAAGTGGAAATAAACTTGCAACGTTCACGATCAGTGATGCAAAACATAAACACGGCGTGCATGCATAGCCGTGCACCACAACTTCACAAATCAAGATTATTCAAGCTTCCAACTTGCATTTCTTCTGTATTTAATCTTTCATTATTTCGGAGTTATCGCGCCTGCGCAAGATCGGACTACTTGTCAGGCAACCTTGTTATGATTAATAGAAACACGTGGACTTTGTTTATTCACGTAGATCCATAAAAGTGTATGTGCACATAACATGTGAATTTGAAAAAGTAAGTCATCGTGCCGGGAGGCAGTGCCGAAAAAACATTACTATTAACCCAAAATGAATTTATAGCGTAAGATGATACACATATTATTGCAAATGTTTATGTACGTTTAGGTCCATGAGAATATTATTGACCACGTGAATAAGGGTTTTCAGCCTAATAACAGTGGTGTTGCAAGAGCGGCCATTCCGGCAAGTACCACGGCATTGTCAGACGATTATCTGGCAAATGCAAGATGGAGCCGTGTGCGGGGATTACATTGACTCAATCTCTCCACCAGACGCCAGATCCGTTATGTCCGCATGTCTAGTCAATCAAAGCCATGATCTCATTCTCTATAGACTGGCTCTGTCGTGATTAGAATGTGGAACAGGATACCGTCGATATGTTTTTGACCCCGGGTTATTCTCTGTATTTACTGTTTATCAAAAGGATCCCCTCAGTTTGTTAGAGGTATAAACATTAGCAATATATATTATCTCAAGCTAATAGGTCATTTTGGCGGAATACAACAGTTGCCAGGCATCCTCTCTCCAATTCACCCATTTTACCAGGTTCTAGAAAACCCAACCACGGAAGACGGTGGCGACAACGCAGCAGTAAGACCAGTGGGAGTTTTTGAAGTTAAACGGACTCTTTCCAAATCCAAAGGCAAATCATCCCCTGGTCTGGACAAACTCACTTACAAAATACTAAAGAAAATGCCAGACCCCTGTCTAGGGAGAATTGCAAACCTTTACAAGCTGTGCATTCATGGGGATATTTTCCGATTGAATGGAAAAGGGCATTAGTAATAATGATCCCAAAACCTGGCAAGACAATTGACAAACCGACAAATTTCAGGCCTATCAGCTTGCTACCCTGCCAGGGCAAGCTATTTGAAAAAAAACCTTAAAAACCGAATTACTAAGTTCTTAGAGACTAGAACGGCCGAGTTGGGTGGCCCATTTTTTGATGACGACCACATATTCCGGCTCAGTAAGGCCATTATGAATGGTATGAAACGAAGACACCACATCTCGACGTAGAAAAGGCCTTTGATGCAGAGTGGTCTGACGGTGTCCGCATTAAAGTTATGGGATCCCATCTGCCACATACTAGTGAGATTAATGTCCTCATTCCTGACAGGAAGATCCCTTATGGTTTATCATAATGGTAAAATATCTGAGGAGATTACTCTTGAAGCTGGGACTCCCCAGGGCTCAGTGCTGAGACCTTTACTCTTTATCATGTATGTTAACGACCTTCCGAAGACGGGACAAATGGTAAGCGTTTCACCATACGCTGACGACATAGCCAACTGGGCCATTTGTTCCAACGTTTGCTGTTCACGCAACGCAGTCCAAGCCCAGCTTGACCGCATAAGCAACTGGTCCAACACTTGGAGAATCAAACTAAATCCAACAAAAACACAATTGGTTTTGTTTAGTAAAGCGTACAAACCAAAGTATTTGGAACCCTTAAAACTGTTAGGTGATAATTTTAAAGATTCGGACGCTGCCAGGTTCTTAGGTGTAATTTTTGACCAAAAAAAAAACACTTGGCGCCCACACATAGAGCATATCAGTCGACGAATGTTGAGTAGGATTCATGCTCTAAAGGCTGTGTGCTATAAGAAGGACATACCTAAACTGGAGACAGCTATACACCTATATAAACAATGGATCCGCCCTATAGGCATGTACGGATCCATAGCTTTCTTAGGTGCAGCTATGACACACTTATATAAACTAGAAGTTCAACAAAATAAAGCCCTCAGAGCAGCCTAAAGAGTTAGTAGGTTCACTAAAACACCAGAACTAAGAGCACGCACAAACACACCGACTGTTAAAGACTACATGATTGAACAACCCGTCAATACTTACAACAGGATAAAACATATATACTCAATACAGATCTTAACAAATGACCACAAGCATACAATAGCCAAATATAAATTCGTTTGTCCTCTAGACATAATCCTACCACATCCTATGTAGAAAGAGGCTAACATCACATCCACTAAGCAAGCAGTCTTTTCAAGTCAACTTGATCTTACCTTGCACCCAGTTTAGTATTTATAAACCTTAGCTATTTATAAAACCTTAGTTTTTCATCTCTATCTCCTCTGATTTTCTCCTAAACTTTGGGCCTAATAGTAATTAGATAATAATTAAACATTTAATTAGGTATCATCTTTATCGTTGCTGAAGGAGCGCCTAGGGCGGGGGCCCCTGACTTCCTAAACTATGGCGCTCGAGCGCCATCTTTTCCTTCTTAAAAAAAAAACAGGTGGTGTGTGCACTATGTTTATGTTTAAGTTTATTTTCATTTGCGTACAGGAAAGCAAGCGATCCTAGAACGGAGATTTGCCAGATATAATATTTTAAGAAGAGGTCACTATACTAATTGCATATTTAACAGACCCGATATGAGAAACAGTCCCATTAAGAATACATATTCGTGAGGCGTCGAACCTCACTCCCAGCCGCGCAACATTTCCACCCCAACCTTTAAATATTGCTTAAATAACGTGATTTTCGTAATTTAATGCATTAATCATTATTTAATATAAAAGAACTTAATACAAACAATACTTATACAATACATCGGTTTATCAATATTTATATAGGAACGAGTTGAAACTGGAAACAACAAAAGCGGATGTCGTAATTTGAAACGGGCATGCTCTCCCATATTCTTGCATTGTTCCAGTGCAAATAAAAAACTATAAAAACGCACACTTTCAGGTGGAAATTGTGATTCAGTAGTTTTAATTAATGTTAATAATATTATTAAAAAGAAACGATACGTCAGGCCTCCTGTAGATGATATACCGGACACGTGACCTAAATAATCTTTTCCACTGCATTTGTACCAGAAAGAATTTTGTGGATGATGGTGTGATTAGTTTTTCATTTGTTGGATAGATGGCACTGCCGTCACGGAGAATTAAAAGCCCAGCTCCATACAACATCAGGTTGCAGCAAAGTGTTACGTGTGCATTTTCCAGAAACATATATGATTATTGTGTGTATTAATTAAACGAAAATTTGAAATTATTACTGCCATAATTTCATTGGTTAATCTTTTATAATGTATTTTGTGTTGTGGGCAAAATAACACTGTCATATTGCCATATATAAAACGTCATACAAATGCTTTAGGACATGTTACCTGGCAGTTTTGGTAATATTTAAACATGTGAATGGGGACAAAATTACAACAGAGGAAGTGTATTCTCTTAAAGGAAAAATTTACAATATACATTCAAACATACCTAATTTGAACCAGATCGACGCCAAAATAAGTGCTAGTTTGAATGAGACCAAACTTGTGACTTCAGGAGCTATGTCTGTTTGTCGGAATCGGTTGTTGAATTGTGTTCGACGAAAATAACCGATATTCGATTTGTATTAATCGGTTATTTCATGAACCGGACCTAGTTCTTGAGACATCTTATATTTTGTATGCACATATACAGTGAACACTCTAAATGTACATGTTATAGACCTCTCCACGAGCATGCGCACTGCACGTCACGGTGGTCTGCAGGGTTCGGGTCCTCTAAGCCAGCTCTGTGGGTTAAAATGAAGGCAGCTATATGCTACAAACAGGATGGACCCAACCTCGAATGATTAGACGGGAACCTTTTACTTTTCATCATTTGATATAAAAGAAATTTTTTTTAGTTTGTAAAATATCAGACCCGAACTATTCGTGTTAATTTTTGCCAACAGATGTCGTAAGTATGGTGGAAAAGGTCTATTGTAATGTTTTTCATTTGATTATAATCTTCTGCTGGCACGGATAGACTAACTTTTGTAACAGTTGAAAGAGAGACAGGAATAAGCCTATATATAACGGAAAGATGAAAAATCATTTTGTTTTTATCATTCAGTATAATAACATTAACTGTTGAAATGAAAGGTTAATATAACTGCCCGTTTCAAGTCCCTTTAAATCTGCGTAACAAATTCAATAAAAGTTAGGTAAATTAGTTTAAAGTGCATGGAAACCGTATGGTGTCGCCACTAGTCTTGTGCATAGGGTAGCTAACTGAAATAATTAAACTCTCACAATTCAAAGACCATTGATACATACACTTATTTCGGAATTCCAAACTTATCTTATGTAGTTTTATTTTTGGTTTCAAAGGTATATATCTCCTGTCTTAAACTGAATCATATTTTTATTGAAATCATATACAATAATTAATAAGACTTGTGGTGTGTGTCAATAAGAAAACAAAAATAATTGCATAATAATTAAGGAATTTTAGATGGCACCGAGTGAATAAATGAGTGAATGAATGAATGAATGGATAAATAATTGAATGAATGAATGAATGAATGAGTTTGAATGAATGTGACCTCAAATGGTCTACATGTAATGACATATTGCAACTGTTGTGTATTTCCGTAGAACTGGTAGGTCATTAATTACCATCCAAATGGACATGATGGTAGTGTCATTTGTAAGAGATGTGCATTATTTAAATTTTTAATTAATTTGAAAATAGAACGCGTCGAAGATTCATTGTGACCACCTCTTTTTCAGGTGTAGACGCCATATCAGAATTGAGGTAGAATGTGTGTTACACACCAAATGCATGAGATATTTTAAGAAGCCGGATCAGGACTTATAACTCTCATATACATAAAAAATAATCGGTCAATTGCTTAACATTTCCCTCTAGGCTTGTGCTTATCAGATTGTAAACAGGATGATATAAAAGGGTTATAAAGCTGTTTGATCACTACACAGTACCCTGCAGAGATCGTCAGCTCGGCGGTCACTAGCTGTCACATGAAACACATGATAACTGGTTTCCTATCCTAACTTATGCGCCTGTATTTTTTACCTTGTGCTTTTTTTACCATCCACTCAATGATTAGTGAATTCCTGCTTCAACAGAGGCTCAGTTTACACATTTACCCTCTCAGCTCTGATGTATGTGTGAATCGTGAGTGTTTAGAATATATAGGTCACCTCTCCTGACGTGAGGACACCACACTGAAGTTTTGTTATTCAAGCATTCCCAAGACCCGCCATATAGTCAGAGACTAAACATATTCTTCCGCTAGGATCTTAATCAAACTTAAGTGTGTGATACACAGACAACTTTGTATTACTTTTTAATAATCAAATGGTTGATTATCGGTAAGCTCTGCTCGCCAGACCAATGGCGGCAACTAATATTACTGATTTAGGGGTAGAGGCGGAGGTGTTTCAGGGGCGTAGCCAAGGGGGGGGGGGGGGGGCGCAGGGGGCCATGGCCCCCCCCCCCCCCCCGCCCCGGTCGCATCCAGTACTCGCCGTCCTTTCGGTATTTCACATAATCTAATTAATATATATATATATATATATATGTATATATATATATATATATATATATATATATATATATGCATTAAATCAGGGGCGGATATATGCTACCAGTAGCAGATTCAGAGAGGGCGGCTTCGGCGCGCGGCCCCTCGTTGAGCTGCAAAATCTCTAATTTTATCTTATTTCCGATTTTCGTGATTAATTTTCGTTTTTCATATTTCTTATTATTAATAAGCAATTAGACTTTATTTAAGTTAACTGCAGTTACAATCACTTTATCTGTTGAGTATAAGGATATTTATGGACAGTGCAGAAGCGGATCCGGGGGGGGGGGTCCAGGGGGTCCGGACCCCCCCCCCCCCCCTTTTCACCCGAAGCAACCTTTTTTAAGGGGTTTTAGACGTTATTTTTAGGCCTGGACCCCCCCCCTTTTCCAGACGTGATGACCTTTTTTTTAGGATTTTCATTAGTCCTGGATTGGACCCCCATTTACCTAAATCTTGGATCCGCCCTTGGGTCACAGCTGCAGAACAACTGCAGATCGATCGAGCACCGGGCCCTGGTTGGGGTCGACCGTGAACAATCTTACGGCTCCTCTGGTGATACCGGTACTCAAACTCGCGATCCGTGTTGAGCTCTTAGGAGTCCTGCGTGCTGTCGAGACCACAAAAACCGGTAAAATGCGAAGTTTTACATAATAATTCAGCTTATCAGTTATTTCACCACGAGCATTACATTTAAAAGATAATATTTTGATGGTTACAAACGTGATTGCGCTTTTGCGCCATTGACTCGTTTGAAAAAGATGGAAATTTTATTTCCTAATGTTGAAGAAATATAAATCTTAAATATTGAACCTCTCTAAAGTTTGATTACATAACGCAAAGACATAAGGAAACAGTTTTTCAGGAACAGGAAATCCTCATTTTTTGGTGAAAACTGCTTCAAAATGTCCTCTTTACATTGTATATAAAAAAGATTTCCCAATATGTGATGGGGAAACCCCCTCCCATACCTTCCCCATGTACCCGTAACTAGCCTTAATTATACCATGGTTCATAATTGAAAATAAAAAATATATATATTTTCATATACTTCAATATATAAAGTTTAGTAAAAATCATAATAATATATATATTTGTATATATAACTGTTTTCATATTACCCAGACATGCATATTAGCGCCCCCCCCCCCCCCCCGTTTTTGAATTTCTTGATCCGCCACTGATGATGGCCCCCTGCCCTCCCTCAATCCTGGCTACGCCCCTGGTGTTTTGATTAAGGTGCCGGGCTCATGATCGAGAGGTCGTGAGTTCGAATCCCAGTCAGACCCCCACCATGCCAGGGCCCTTAGGCAAAGTCTCAGCCTCCAGTGTGCCTCTGTCCACCCAGCAGTAGAAATGGGTACCACTAAAAGTAACCTGCGATGGACTAGCATCCATCGCTTCATGCTACAGAAACCGGGATGAGCTCCGGCATAATGAGCTAGAAGGCTCGGGAGTAAAAGCCTAACAGACTTTTAATAATAATGAATGGCACCGGCTTCGATGTCACACAGTGATATATCATACATTAAAAGATATTATGGGGACCAAGGCAACAGCTTAAATTTAATTAATTATTCTTGTGACGTTTCCCTCACCCTAAAAACGTATGTCAATACACATTCATGACTTTCTAAATTAGGTTTCTACCAGACAAAAAAAACGAAGATAAAACAATAGTACCTCATGGTGGAGGTGTAATAAGTAGTCCGGCTCAGAAAAAAATGGACACGAGGAACATTTAAGCAACCCAAATGTACATATTTCGTGAGACCTGAGATGCTTTTATCCTGATCCAGTGTGGGCTTAGATTTGATAGGAAAAACATAAGCAGTAGGTAAAATTATGGCCCCTAATAACGTTCAACGGCATGCTGAAAAAAGCACTGATCAGATACAAATTTAAGAGGAGGCGCAAAAAGCCATAAATGTATGGTATAGCCAAATTTTCAAGTACAGTCACTCACTTTTTTGACGTTGGAGGTTCGTATGTTTATGACAATCGACACGTAGCCCTAAGGGTCATTTTAAATGACGAAGTCTGCTGGCATAGACTGTCACATCAGCAGTCAGGTTTTCGTGTTAAGAAGATTTAGCTACATTTATTTATGGTGAAGGCAACATTAGTCTTTCAAAAGTTGTAATGGCACAAAGTACAAAGTAGGAAAGCTCTGACAAATTGAACAGTCATGACCCATACATTGTTAACTAAGTGAGTTAGTCCATGTCCATGTTTTGATAAATATTACATTCAAAGACACTACACTGAATAAAACTGACGTCATTATTATGTATAAATGTTCACGCGCAGGTAAAAAACTAATGTTTTCCGGATATTTGCTAACTGTAAGTTAATTAGTCACTGGCCGCGGGTACTAAAAGTTACAGTCACCTGCGTACACCAACAGTGTAGGTACAACCAGGTCATCTTGTTTACGGTCAGTGACAGGGGATTTACGATACAGATAAATAGTAAAAGTAAACATGAACCTAAAACCCCTGCAAAGTTCACTTTCAGTTGACTTGTAAGGTTTTAATTTACTTTCTGGTAAACAAATCAATTAGTTACCGCACTATAATTGTAGCGCCGTCTACATTTTGAGATAACCGGCGTCATGGTTGGAGGATATTACACACACTCACCTACACATTGGCGATGTATTCGAGTCCACACTATCCGAGACCGAGTGCAAGTCCGAGTCCAGTCCACTCAAATCTAAGTCAAAATCCGAGTCCATCAGGTACGAGTCCAATTCCACTCTGTTCGAGTCAGAGTCCTATGAAACCCGAGTCCAAGTCCGATTCGAATACAATTCTCCTTATAATAAAAGAAATTGTATCAGGAAAATATGAGATTATCACGTCTGTTTAATGTTAATTTATACACACGCTTTTTCCTAG
This sequence comes from Sipunculus nudus, assembly GCA_026874595.1. Lineage (NCBI taxonomy): Eukaryota > Metazoa > Annelida > Sipuncula > Golfingiida > Sipunculidae > Sipunculus > Sipunculus nudus. Next base: position 72,526,737 of record CM049317.1, on the reverse strand, counting down.
AATGTGTAGTCACGTGTATCTCCCTATGAAGAACTATTTGTTAGCAATATATATATATATATAGAGAGAGAGAGAGAGACAGAGAGAGAGAGAGAGACAGAGAGAGAGGCAAATTTAGACATTCACAAATACCCACGTGAAGTAATAATGTTTCACAGACCTCGCTAATTCTAATAGACAGGAGTGGAAACACCTACTATCAAATTAAGTACCTCATTTGAGGTCACGGCAGTATAATTTAATAACGTTCCTCCTCAAAACGGAAGCTTTTTTTCTACTCTGAGACCGACAATGTCACCTTTTACAAGGGCAGATTTACCACGTGAAGCCGCAAGAATGCTTGGCGTTTACTTTCGTTTTGTTTTGACAGAGTGGTTATGCAGTCAAGACTGTACACTGTCTATACATTAGTTTGCTGGGTCATGGACAAGATTCGTGTGACTATGTTCGAACCACTTTTTATGGTGATTCTTCAGAATCTCTTGTTGAGAGTTTCATCACAGAAGTGCGCTAATTGTGAGTGTACCAATTGCTATGAACAAGTTTGTAATTTTATAATGAATCTCTTTCAATGTTATTTACAGAAACGCCGTTTTTTTCCTGCTATTTCCTAAACAAAGTTTTAATAAAATCCTCCAATGAATTACAACACTAACATAATTAAATCCTTCCATGCATACAAACATAAACTACACTAACATCAAAGGTTGGTTACAAAATATTTATCAATCGATTTTCACATTCCCATTTCGACTGAATACTTGATTGATTAAGTGAATCGATCATAGCTTATGGATCAATGTATTGTTATATATATATATAGATATATATAGATATATATATATATATATATATACATTGTTACATGTATCTGTTTATTATGAGCCTGGAGTTTTGATTCGTATTAGGCTCAAGCCCTGGGCGTTGCTATTGGAACCGCATTGGTTGAACCCTGGCGTGTAGAGACAGAGCGCTGGTTGTAGTCTAGAATTTTCGGATCTGTTCGTGCGCTTTGAGCGCGTGTTGTATTGCTTTGTTTGGAATGTTCGTGAAAATGGAAGTTTCTGGGCTTCGGGTGAAAAAGCTATAAATAGGGGCTGTGTTTAGAGTCGGCAGAGAGAAAAATAGCAGCGGGCACGGAAGAGTGTGAATCTCTCGTCAGTTTTGGGGACCTTTCCGATAATTGCAGAACTAACAGATTTTCTACGGATTTTATACAGACTTTATATGCGGATTGTCTTTAGTTTGCTTTTGTAATTATTACCAGAACTTCATTTTTGGATTACAACAGATTGTTTTTAAGATTAAATCGGACTATTCTCCAAGAAGATTTACATGAACTGTTCACCTGGATTATTTGTGTTAAAGGACTAGTTGAGCTGTGACAATGGTTGTATCCAGGATCAAAGCCTAGGATCCGGACTCTGGTACTGTACATTAGTATTATTGTTACACTGTGTAAATGTATTGATTAAGTGTACTGTAATGTTAGGATTGTTTTAAGAATAAATTATAACTATTTGCTAACAAAAAACCACTGACTCCTTTATTCATTCCCTATGCATTTCACGTTGCCTAGTGTTGCGGAATCTAATTTTTTTGATCTCCGTAACAAAATTTATGCTGGTCACGATTACGTGATCTGTTGTTAGTAAGTTCCGTAATATAAAATTGGGGGCTAGTCTGGCAATGCTTAATAGTTTTGAAAATTTATTAGGCCTTGACCTGGACACATTGTTTACAAAATTTTGTTTACAACATTTATCAGAGTGGTTTTTTGTTATTGTTTTAACATCTTAACATGGCACATTTCAAACCTAAGGCATTTGTTGAAGATCCCGACCCGATCAACTTGAACAGTTGACAAAAGATCGGTTGTTGCATTTCGGACAACACTTAGGCTAGGTGTGAAAAAAGCTTTGAGAAAACCTGATATCATTGCTAAAATCATGCAAGATCTGGTTAGTTAAGGTTTAATTGAAGAGAGTGAAGTAGAAACATTAAAAAAATGACAGCTTTGCTATGCAGTTAGAATTAAAAAAGCAAAAATGCAACATGAACAAACAGTAAAAGAGAAAGAAAAAGAAATAGAAAGACTAGAAAAAGAAAAAGAAATTGAGTTAAAACGACTGGAGTTAGAAAGACTTAAAGTAGAACATAGTCTACATGCTGCCCCAACTCACAGTTTTGATGTTACTAAACATATAAGACTAGTCCCACCTTTTCAAGAAAGAGGTTGATAAATATATCTTACACTTTGAGAAGGTAGCTGAAATTTAAAATTGTTTAAGGAAAATTGGACTATGCTATTACAAAGTGTATTGACTGGCAAGGCCAGAGAAATTTATACAGAGCTTTCTGTAAGGCCGCTGCTGAATATGACCAGTTTAAACGGTTAATCCTAAAAGGTTATCAGTTAGTTCCGGAAGCTTACCGCCAGAGATTTAGATATTGTGAAAAGCGAAAAGATCAGACCTATGTAGAATTTGCTCGGACTAAAGAGCAGTTGTTTGATCGCTGGTGTAGTTCTAACAATATAATGAAAGATTATGACAATTTGCGCCAGTCGATTTTGCTTGAAGAAATTAAGCGCTGCATTAACGCAGATGTTAAAACTTTTCTTGATGAGAAAATTCCTGAAACACTTGACATTGCTACTCAATTGGCTGATGATTATTCATTAACACATAAAATGCCCTGTACTAACAAATCATACCAGTCATTCACAAACAAGAATGTAAATCAGTATGGTCAAAAGAAGTTTAAGGGGTAGTTACCCAGTAATAGTAGTTCTGACAGTTCAACAAAGTCCATTGCTACACCTCAGTCCACGTCAACTCTGTCTCCGTCCAACAAAGACCAAAAAAGGAAGGTAATCTAATATCTGACTGCTGGAAACGTGTTTGTTTCAAAACCTTTACATAGCATAGTACAAGAGCCAAGCTTTTTTCATGTAAATTAGGGGTACAACTCCTTTATTGGCTCTAAAAAGGATTTTGATTCTACGGAGGCCAACGTGCCGTCTGACTCCAAAGAAGAATCCGTAGCTTGCGGGGTAAAAACCTCATTTGATTCCTGCGAGGAATTTAATAAGGCTAGGTCCTTTCAAGACTCCTGTAA